>VZTR01006315.1:38572-96810 GCA_013400775.1 Chaetops frenatus | reverse complement strand
TTGTAACTCATTAATGCAATTGGCGGAATGCAATTCCCAACCCAACAATTTTCAAAAGTGACTTTGTCGTGTGCCTCACCATTATGGAAACAAAAAGAAGATTCAGACTAGTTGTTTGTTTCATGCAACCATGTCATCCAACGCTTCAGATTTTCTACAAGAAGGTTGGCTGGGTTTTCTTTGTTTTCATTCTCAGTTTACATCATATTTATTGTATCAAAAATGTTCTTAATTAAGAGCTTTATATTTAATGTCCATATGCAAAGGACTCTACCTCACCATGTTTGACAAAGCTGCTGACAGAAGGCAATAAAAGGAGTTTACAGTCTTACAAAGGACAGAACTGTCACTGCCAGCACTTTCCAGGAGTATGAGAATGCATAGCCAAAGTCTCACTCTTCAATAATCTCTCTGAAACAGATTGCTTCCTCTAACCTATTACGTAGCCTAGAAAAAATTAACTATGTTGTTGATGTGACTTGTGGAGACACTAGAAGGATCGCCCTGTGCTGCCCAGGGATTCCTGCACACTCTACAGACATTTGTGCCAGTAATGCCTACTGTGGAGATGGGGGAGGAAAAAGAAGACTTTGAATATTAGGAGGCTCAGGTAAGCATATTCCTGGATAGGCTTTTTTTATCACTATAGTCTGACAGAATAAATTTTACAAATGAAAGAGAGAAGGGATGGAGAAAGTCAGACCATGACCCCTATCACCTGCACCCCCACAAGTACAGATGTGAGGGATATCATTTTGAAGAGAGCATGAATAGTTGTGGTACAAAAAAATATATCTTTCATGTCTTGGGCCAGAGCAGGCCGGATACTCCTCCGAGACCAGTTGTGGCTGTCCCAGGTGAGAGCTAAGCCCTGCACCCACAAGCCAGCAGCTCTACAGCTAGGTATTCTGCTGGAGACAATGGTAGAAGCAAGAGGAAGGAGGCGATCTTTTGTGTGAATTCCAGCAGGGTTTATTGCACCAGAGGGGTCAGGGACCAAAGGCCAAGACAAAAGGTGTGCAGGGACTTACAAAGGGAAGGGGTGTAGGGAGGAGGGGCAATTCAAGGATGAATGGGAACTGAGAAGGGGAGGGCTCAGGGAGTGACATTGCACCGCATTCATAGGGAAGGATGGGAGGAGGGACACAATTCAAACAAACCAGTGGGGCCTCAAATATTAGGGGAATTCCAGGGAGGGGACAAAGGGTTGGTAAGCGTGGGAAGGGGATTTCCAGGGAGGGGAAAGCGGATTGAGTTGTAAAAGGGGATGGATACAGCTTCATAAGGGGTGGATATAAAAGGGGGACAGGCCATTAGGGAAGGGGAGGAAAGACAAACCATTTGTAAAATATGAAACAAGCAATACTCAAACTTAACAAACAGGCCGCAACCCCTTCAGTTTGGCTATGTTTGTTCTATAGGAGGACTCTCATGAACACTGCCTAACTTCCAACAGATACAGCTTTCTTGTAAATATTTTGCTCCTGTGACACTTGTGCACATGCCTGTGCCACCTGATTTGAGACACTCTGATGTCTGTACCTTTGTCTCTGCTAATAACTCCTAGCAACACTTCGGGTGTGTTCCTGGCTCAGGCTGGAGAAGCTCCCAGACACCCACTGCCTTGGCAGATGGGGAATGCACTTGCTATTTCACCTGCTAGGCCTGGCCCAGAGGCATTTTGGAGAACACCAGCTGCTTTGAGCCTCTGCAGAACCCCAGAATGGAAGTGTTGCAGAGAAGACCACCTTTCCTCATGCTTGGTTCCCCAAATAAATGAAAATTACTTGAAAACCCATAGGTATATTGGCTCTTTTGGAAATGCTTGAACCAGAACATGTCCCAAATTGTCTCTCTGGGTCAAAATTCATAGCAGCACACATTTTACCTCCAGTGGTTATTTAAGGGGGAGGTGAAGCACAAATATCCTCAATGCCCCAGCTGCATGTCTAAGGTATCATACCTCTATCTCCTCTTTAGCTAGATGGCTGGCACTCTCTTGATTTGCTACTCTTCACATATACGGCAAAAAAGCTAGAAATTATCATGCAAGCAAAATTGTATGTGCCACTGCCCTGCTTTCCAAAGGTGCTCCTTTATGAACTGTGATTTATTCAATTTATGTGTAATTTGAAAAATTAAAGTTGTGATGTGAAATTTATCCAAAAGAAAGGGGAAAAAAATCTGGGCTCTGCATTGAGGGTATTGTATTATCATAACTGAAGATGAAAAAGCTTGCTTTAGTTGGGTAGGTAAGGACAGCCAGATTTAGCTACAAGCCTTCCAGGCAAAAGAAGGCCAATCCTCCTCTAAAATTCTTGAATTTTTCTTTTTCTTCTTCAAGAACACATGAGAATTCAAAAAGTGCATCTAAATTCACAGTGAAATGAAATTCAGAATTGCCTTGTTTTATAGCTGATTGCTGGAAAATAAGCTGAAATAACAGTATTTGGAATAAAAATAAGTATTGAAATAGGCACTATGGAGTAAATGTTCCCTTTTTTCTAACTACCTTAGAAAAAAGATACTTTACAAGGTGGTTGTTGTCTTTTGAGGAAAATCAGGTTCCAGCATTGCTATTTCTTTGTGACTTAGCAGAAAAATCCTTACAGGAGCACCTGGCAAAGCAATCTGACTATTTTCCAGCAGAGATAACACATGCTAATGTGGCAGTGCTCTCAGTGAAATGCTGAGAGCAGGTTGTATCCCCAGCTTTTATGAAAGATACCTTTCAATCACACAGCTTACTTTCATGCTGCTTTGGCCATGGCAGTCAACTGAAAATCATGCCAAATGGATCAGAAGAATACAGTGACATCGATCCGGCCTGAGAAGTGACTTTTTGAGCTATTTGGCAAGAAATGGAAGGTAGGACTGTAAAGGTAACTGAATTTAATATTTCGAAGTTGTAATTATAAATGACAAATGCACTTGGAAAATGGAAAATACTTTAAGGGAATAAACTCTCAGAGGTGGAAGAGAAGAGTGACCCAGCAAGAGCACAGGTCTCAGTGAGTTATCCAAAAATCAAAATGAGTGCCTGAGGATACAAATAACAAATATCTAAAAGACACTGACAAAGAGAAAGGGAATTACTCTTCCTCATTTGCACTTGTTCCTCCCATCGAATTACCTTTTTACAGTGCCTTGCATGCTGGGCTGTCACCTTTCCTGATCAATGTACCCAGGTGGCCAAGAAGGCAAATGACATCCTGGCCTGTATCAGCAACAGTGTGGCCAGCAGGACCAGGGCAGTGGTTGCCCCCTTGGCCCTAGTGAGGCCACATCTCAAATACTGTGTCCAGTTCTGGGCCCCTCAATTCGGGAAGGACATTGAGGGGCTGGAGTGAGTCCAGAGAAGGGCAATGAATCTGGGCAAGGGTCTGGAGTACAAGTCCTCATTATGAGGAGCAGCTGAGGGAGCTGGGGGTGTTTAGCCTGGAGAAAACGAGGCTCGGGGGGGGGACTTTATCTCTCCCAAAACTCCCTGAAAGGAGGTTGTGGCTAGCTGGGGATTGGTCTCTTCTCTAAGTAACTAGGAATAGGACAAGAGGAAATGGCCTTAAGTTGTGCCAGTGGAGGTTTAGATTGAATATTATTAAAAAAATCTTGAAAAGGGTTATCAAGCATTGGAACAGGCTGCCCAGGGAAGTGTTTGAGTCACCATTCCAGAAGGTATTTAGAAGCTGTGTATCTGCAGCAGCCAGGGACATGGTTTAATGATGGACTTGGTAGTGCTGGGTAAATTGTTGGACTGGATGATCACATAGGTCTTTTCCAACCTAAGTGTGTGATTCGAACTATCTGATTTTTTTTTTACTGTTGCCTTTCCCCTTGATGCCAGGAAAATGAAACATAGAAATATGAGAAACCAAAATCATGCCAGAAGTACAAATCTGGTAAATAATCTGATGGAATCTAGAAGAGAAGTGAAAACACAAACACATAAATAATGCTGTATATAATATACATAACATAATGTAAATAATATAAATTTTATACAGTATAAAAACAGATATATATGTGTAGTTGGTGGTCATTAAATTCTAGAATAGAAATAGAAAATTATTGAAATGAAGCTATTATCAGAATTCAAATGAACCAGCCTCACAGATGTAAAAAGCTATCTTTCCAATGGATATTTAAGAAAAATGTCACCAAATAAATCAGAACTGTGAGGTGACTGCAAGCAAAGGCTCATTTATCATGGCATGACTTATAAAACAGAATATCAGTGACAGCCTCTGGAGACAGTTCAAAATAAATTAATAACTAGAACTAATCCATATGGTTTTGTTCAAATGTGAATCTTGTAGTGTTAAATAACTCAGGGTCAGTAAAAACCAGTGATTTCCATCTCAGTGGGTTTTCAGGGGAAATCTGTGTGAGTTCTTGATGGGGACCCTCAGGTGATTGGAAGGAACATATGTTAGCACAGCCTAGTCCATCATGTGTACTGCTGAAGCATTGGAAAAAGAGGGATAATGACCCCTGAGGAAAAGAGATTGGAAGGGAGCAGAGGTGGCATTGGGGACACAATACTGGGAGGCCCAGAGGTCTGTTTAAGCATCATCAGAACTCATATCAGACTGCTGCTTGTGCCTACTGAGAAATGCTGAATTGCCCTGGTGGATGCGTGTACAGGTTTTTCCCAGGGGGATCTCTCAGCAGCTGTGCTTTGCAGTGGTGCCTGGTTGAGTTGGCAGAGAGGGAAGGGATAAAGTTTGCTACCAGCACAAACAATTCAGTCTCTTTCTGAAGGTGAACAGGGTAAGGCATGGTGGTACTTTTAAATTAGGAAGAGAGTTGTAATTCCACTAAAATTGTTACTCAATCTTTCATTAATCTTTACCAGATCCACCTTAAAAACAAACTCAGACATTCCTGGGTTCCAACATAGTTCCGTATGTCCCTATCTGTCCTTGTTCTCCACTACCCATACATGCTGACTTCTCATTTCAGTGTAAAATGAGAAATAGAGTATGATTTCATATCACAAGAGCATTATTTCTTTTTTTTTTTTTTTTTAGGAAAACCAAGAGACATCAGAAAAACCAAACAGGATAAAAAACAACTCTCCAAAATATCTTAGACTTTGTGGCAACTTCTCCACTCTCTGAAGAAGTAATTGACATCCAAAATCATAACTGCATAATAGACTGGCTTCATGCAAAGCTGGACTACACAGTTCTGCTCAAATCAGGAGCTACTACTCTGTTCCATTATTCCCTTTCCCCAGCTCATTTTCTGACTTGTATTCTGCCATTGTTCCCTGCAAATGGGACTGGGGAGATGAGGAACACCAACACTCCTGCAGTGTCAACAAACTGCAGTGTCTAGGGATGGAAAATCCATGGAGGGGAACAAGTGGCCTTTACCAAAGGCATTTGGTGGGGAGAGAATTTGTTGAGTTAGCATCACAGTGAACAGCAGTGCATCTTGTAGGAAATTCTGTGAGATGGCAATAAACTGCAGAAGGTCCTTCAAGACACAGAAGTGTGGTGTCATCCCTGCCTGGTCACTGCAACACAGACATAGCTGAGAGTCTCATTCTGCTGATTCCTTACAAGTGTGAAATTCATTACTCTGTAATAATGGGTGTTCCCTGAAGAAAATTATAAGAAATATAAATGCTAGGATGTTTAATTTTATTTTACTTTTTACTTTATTTGCTGCGACAATACCACTTCAAAGCCAGGGAAGAAGAAGTCACAGCACAGGTGGAAAGAGAACTCTCCAAAACTGAATCCAGTGAGGGACATAATGCAACAGGCTTCTTCAACTGTATCACCAGCAAAAGAAGGGCAGGAGTAATATGGGTCTACTGAGGAATTGTACTGGAGACCTGGTGACAGAGGAAATAGAAAAAGCCAAACTTGATGCCTCCTTTCCTTGGTCTTTATGGATAAAACCAGTCTTCAGGAATCTCAGGTTCCCAGGGCCAATGGGAAAGTCTAGAGCAATGACGAATTATCCTCTGTGAAGGAAAACCAGGTTGGGTATCATTCTAAGGAACTGGACACACACAGGGCCATGATGCACCCATCAGGGCTGAGGGCACTGGCCAGTGTCATCGTAAGGCCAATCCTGACCATCTTTGGACAGTCATAGTGATTGGGAGAGAATCCTAAGGACTAAAAGAAAACAAATGTGAGTCCTGTCTTCAAGCAGGGGAAGAAGGAGAATACAGAGAATTACAGGCTGGTCAGACACACCTTCAGCTATGGGAAGATGATGAAAAAAGCCATTGTCCCTAATACCTTCTTTGCCTTGATCTTTTCCAGTAAAACCAGACCTTAGAAATACCAGGGATTGGATGTGGCTTCCTTCTTGAAGGGAAAAGGAGGTATAAAAGACCCAATACTACACTGAATAAATGGTCACTATAAGGTCCTCCTCTGAAGTATAAATAAATATTTAAATTGAGGAAACAAAAGGTTGTATAATGAATATTTTTAAAGATAACTTGAACAAGTATGAAAATACACCATATCACACTGCATTTTCAAGATAGAGGCATAATTCTATTCCACTCCACCCAGTCAGTCCCTTAGAATTTACACTCATATATAAATATAGGTTTTTTTAAAATCAAAATATAATAGAACATACAGGAAACTTTGTGCTTCATGGCATTCACTGAACACCACAGAAAAGAAATCCCTGGCCTTTACCTGAATTTAGTGCCATTAGTTCTGCTGGAAAATGCACTTTTAATTTTTTCCTGCAACCATTTTTTACCTTTTGTCGATTTTGTCAAACTCTCCAAATTATGGGAGATGATCATCACTATCACACCCATATTTCTTCTAAATGCTCATAGAGACAAGGCAACCACATGTCTCTGATGCAGTAACAATAATTTTGAGCAGGGCCAGCATGCTACCTTTGCAGTCTGAGACCCTCTGAAATTTGTGTGGACTGAGATGACCCCTTGGGCAAGGTCAGCAGAATCTTAGCCACTTGCTTTCCAACCAGCTTAGCCATTAAGCAGATTATGGATGCATTTACAGAGTTTCTGAGTGCTTAACCCAAGGAGAGCCCTTCTGTGCTTTGCACTTCCAGGCCCATGAAGATGTGCAAGGCTGCAGAGGCGATTACATCCTTGGTATGCCAGTGCTTGGTGCCGAACTATTATCTGCCAGAACAGCTGGTTAATAGGGAACAGTCCAGCATTATTGGTTTATAAGCCAGCTCATAAATGATGAAAACCACTCATTGCTTTCTAAATCCATACATGTTTTGTCATCATTGTAAAGAGGAAAAGCCAAGTTTACTTTGTATCTGTCAACAAATGTTTCACCTTACTTGCCCCTGCATTAAGAAACACTTATTGAATGCAAAGATGTTTTGTTCACAAACAAAAACAATGTTCAAAGTTTCATGCAATACTTATTTTCTTTCTTTTTAGAGTAGGCAATATGAATTTTATTATATTTATATTTAGGATGAGTGATAACACTATGATTTTTTTCCACTGAATGACTGACTGCAGTTTTATCCACTGGTTTATGAGGCTGAAAAATGTAATGGGAAAATCTAACAGATTGACAGATCACACCAGGGTGATTTCCAAGGTGTTCCAGCTCTGCCACTCCTCCCTTTGCCCTCCCACTCCATGTGTCACTGTAGTACATGTTGTCACGATCCGCTCGATGCAAGCGGGGGTCGTGATGGTTCGTTATCTGATCTCGGGGTGCAAAATTACAGGGAAAACTCAAAATTGAATCAAAACACTACTCATTTATTAAAGCAATAATGCGATAGATGAGAGAAAGAGAAAAAAGAGATAAAGAAAAGGAAGAGTAGAGGAGGAGGGGGGGAATAGCTACCAACGGAGAGACGAGTCCTCGTGGTCCTCTGCCAATAGATCCGTCTTCTTCCGTGGGGAGATCTCGAAGTTGGTTAATTCTAGGGGGTCTCTTTATAGTCTTTTCAGAGACGAGGGGCTCCTGGCCAAAAAGGTGGGGAAAGCCGGTAACCATTGTCCTGTCACAGTGGCGGGTTAGGACAAGTCCTAAGCGGGAAACTCTGTTGCAACAAGTTGGGACAGGTACAGTTCGTTCTGCAGACCCACGCCCCGTAGTCCATGGTGATTTGCACCGGGCTCTTGCAGACAATGCTTGGCAAGCTCCAGCAACGGGCAGGCAATGCTTGGCAGACATCCCAGGGTGCACCTGCAGACAATGCTCAGGTCAGAGCCAGGGTCTCTCTATCACAGGCATCCCACCTCAGTCAGGCCAGGGCCAAGGTCTCAGTCTCTGTCCCACAGTCTCTGTCCTGGGCGATGGCCGTGAGGCAGATGAATCTCGAACCGTCTCTCACACATGTCCATCCTGCTCTACCCTCCCACACAAATCCTTTGGGCTGATGGGGAGTACAGTGGATGATCTAAGGTGCTTCCTTCCTGGTGGGCTTCTTTCCTGGTGGGCTTCAGATGTGCCCATCAGCTTCATCACTGCCTGTAGGTGTCCATGCTTTCGCCAGTGAATATCCCACCTCCTCATGTTCATGAAATGGTTTATTACTTCCTTCTCCTTTTTTTCCTCCCCATTTCTGCTCTTCTTTTCACCACCCCTGCCTCCCTTTCTCCACCCAGTCTCCTCCCAAACAAACCACCTGGTTATCTCGGTTTTGCTACATTTATTTACAAATGCCTGACACCACTACGTTTGCAATCTCAGCATTAAATGTCATATGGTTTCCCAAGCACAGCTGCCCTTACAAGGCTCAATTCCCCAAAAGATCTTGAATTCCCTTTGAATTATCTGGTTCATATTAGTTTCAGCTGGCTTGTCTTGTATGCTTTCTGGGACACGATGTCTTGCCTGTGTCTCAATTCCCCTGTTCAGCTTCTGGTAAGCCCAAGCACTTGCCCCCTATAATGTTATAGTCAGGACACCTGATGAAAGGGTAAAGGAAAACACAGAGGAAATCTGGGCTTCTTTTGAAATAGAAGTGCAACAATTAAAAAACAGGTGGTGATGTTTTACTACAAAAGCACAGATGAACAGGACTTTATTTTTATGCCTATAATTTATAAAACATTTTATGAAGACAACTGGCCAGTGTGAAAGGAGTCAGTTGCTCCATTGATTGATCTTCTTTCCCGACAGCTAAACTAGATGAAATGTCACTTGAGCAGAAAAGCCTGAGTAAACATTTTGTAAGAGGGGTTTTTTGTATTATCTGGTATCAAAAAAAGACCTGATTACGTTCTTACCTGACATCAGTAAAGATCTGATTATATTCTTTCCTGATCTTTACTTCATAGGAAACATTTTTAAAGGTTATCATTGCTTGTGTCAGTGACATTTCTGCTAAGCTCTGTGCCATTTCTGCTCCTTCCTTTGCTGCTGTGGCTGCATCATCTGTAATCTTATCTAAAAGGTTCTTCTGAGTTGTTTCTAGTTCAGTAATCTGCTGTGGTAATATGGACAATGGTAGTATTTATAGAGGTATTTGGAAGGAGATTCATTAAAGGCCATTTTGAAAGGGAGATGGTCCCATTGCTTTAAAAAAAATATTAAGACCATGCAGCTGTAACTCCTTTGGAAAATTTACTTTCACTTTTAAAGCAGATGTCTCTGTTATTTAATTATGAATTAACTGAAATAGCTGGATGTTATGGGAAATCTGCTGCAAAAGCAGATGTCAGCCAAACTGTTTTAGTTTATACAAAGCACTTGCAAACTCCAGAAGGTTATGGCCTCTTTTAGTTAAACCACAGAGCCTGTAACATACAGTGCTTATTGTTTATTTAATGCAGTTCATTAAAAGCAACTTATTAGGGAATGTTGAGGTTGTCCCATTCCCTGACTTGTCTTATCCTTCCCTCAAGAACAATTCAGGACTTTTCTACTCTTTTTTGATGTGTGAAATCAGGCACAACCAGGTTAGTACCTTATTAGCACTAAGTGTATTTCAGTCAAAAAGAAATGTAATGCAAACATATAGGTTTGGAGAAAATCTTAAGCACAGCTGAGACCTTCAAAGTCCTTGTAAGACCAAATTACTTCAAATGGCATTTCATTTTATGCTGAAATGAGTTTTTTCAGTGAAAGCTGGATTTTCTAAAATTACTCTAAGCAAACTTTTTATTTCCCTCCATCCCCAAATTCTTGCCTCACAGTAACTACAGCAAAGTTTTAGGCAATTGTAGTAGAACACAAGGAGGAAGAAAGTGTGTCCCTGGAGGTGTGGGAGCTGTAACACTGGTGGCATTGGAGATGGAGATGGAATAAAATATGGAGATTTGTTATCTTTTCCCTAGAAGACAGGATTTGGGTCCAGGATTAGATAGCCAAATGCCTGCGTTCAAGGAGCCTTCCCTAGATATCCATTTGCAGTAAGGAGAACTTTGATGCCTTATTCACGTAGGAACATTCATTTACTTATCTTAAATTGGGCTATATCCCACCATTAGTATGTTTTCTAAACTGAATAAAAGGCTAAAGGATTAATTTAATTTTTGGACTGCAATTAATGTCCACAGAATGATGACGCATTTATTCAGTGGTAACATCAACAGATGAGGTGGAGGCATCTATAGAGTTGCTATGATGATGATGCAATCCTTAACGTTGAAAGGTTGTAACCAATATTTAAACAATTGACAATAGTGCTGTTTACATCTTGTGGCTGCTCTGACTATTGTTTGCTTTAAGAGAACTTGTGCTTCAGGTGGTTTGGATTGTAAGAAAGCACATCACTATTTTCAAAATATACCTGTACATCTGTTGGTCCCTCTGCCTACAGAGCCAAGCAAGCATGCAGGGCCAGCATTGATGACAAGCTTCTGCCTCTTGCGAGTACATCTTTGAACCCAGCAATAAGGAGGGCTAGCTTTACTCTAGACATTTTGGGGAACTTCTGCCTTGCTACATAATTTCAGTCTGGCTGCTCAGTAATGTGTGTAGGAGAAGCAACAGAGATTCACAGGGGCCTGTCTAATTGCAGCCTAATTTTCTGACTTGACAACAGCAGCACTGAAATTCTCTGAGGGGTTTTTCCCATTTCTGTGAGCCTGTGCAAGGAAAAGCATTTCACTTGGCCTCTCCCCCAGCAGCGCAGAGCTCCTGTCAGCCTCAGCAAAACAGCTGCTTCCCTGGAGAAACCACTCCAAGGCAAGCACATACTGCTGTGGAGCAATAAGGCAACTGGCTTAAAATTGCATTTTTTACCTTGAAAAATGTATGTGGTAAATATTTCACTCTGCATATAATTATTAATCTATATTTTTGGCTTTTCTTTTATCTATTTCTAGGCAAAGAAGGGATAAAAAGGACTTTATATAACCCTGATGAAAGCATCTGTTGAGTAACAGGAAAGAAGTACAGGAGACTTGTTAATAAAACAGTAAAACTATCTGGAGACATAGCATTACAACGAGGGATCTTAGTGCTCTAATTAAACCATCTGCTTTTAAAATTGATTTCCTTTAGCAACTGACTTGATCACTGGGGCGTCCCTGCGTGGCACTGAGCTGAGCCCCTGGATTTACCTCAGTCTTCCCTGGCCACACCAGCTGTCTCAGACAGTGCAAAACTGTTCCCAGAGCCATTGTTCTCATGCAGGAGGGCAAAGAGGTGGCTCCTGTCCCAGGGAGGTGATGTCCCCTAAGTGGGGGCCATTTCTACCTCATTCATACACCTCCTTCACTAGGGTCTATGCTGAAACAGTAAATGACAGCCCCACTGCTTGGGGAAACAGGGAGGAGGAATAAAGTAACTTCTCCATCCACTGAAGAAATTTCCTTGGTTTAAGGATAGTGACCAACGACTGGTTTATGGCATGAAACAATAAATATTTGGGAGTTTTAATCCAGGGCGTAACTGGAACAACTTTGCAATTTTAAAGCTTAGTGAAGAAATCAGTTCCTGTGTTTTTCAGCTCTACTGAAGCACCACCAGGTGTCCACTGCCCAGTTTATTTTCCACACATAGCATGCTTTCACTGCAGATGAGCAGGTTTTCCTACTTTCTTTTTGTTGTGTTTGTCTGCTTTTCCTGGCATAGTGTACAGGAGAAGCAGAAACACCATTTCTATCACCACAGGCATGAGGACCATGCTCACTGTTGACTCCTTTTTTACTGAAGGTCTTTCATCCACCTAATGAAATAAAATAAATACCTGCAAATGCCAACCACTGGGATCCAGCGCTTGCAAAAGCAAATGTGCAGGAGCCTCCCCAGCAGGAAAGTAGGCAGCAATGGGGGTGGCTGACCAGAGCCAATGTGCAGAGCTGTTGGGAAGCAGTGGCACAGGTTACACATACTGCCTTACCTGCCCTCACTGAAATCAGCCTTGTAAATCCAGATAGCAAAGCTGTAAGCATGGGAAAAGCTAATTAAATGCAGCACTCAATTAAAATCCCTCTAAAATTTTTTATTAGTTTTGTGCAAAACAGTTTACTCAGCCTTTTACTATTCTTCTCAGTTTCTTTATGAGGACAGGCTGTTCAGGGGAGCTGAAAAACCAAAGTAGGGTAATACCTGAACCTGGATAATTAACCCTTTACCTGTCAGTTTGATGGTCTAAACAGAGTGCTGAGCTGCTGCCTGCATGCTCAGCTACCCTGAGAGGAATCACAGAATTATTGAATACTGGGTTGGAAGGGACAATCTGGTTTAACCTTTCTTGACAAAAACATAGTCTAGTCAAGATGGCCCAGGACACTGTCCAGCAAACTCTTTAAACTGTCTAATGCTGGACAATCCACCATTATCCTGGGGAGAGTATTCCAATAGCTGATTGATCTCATTGTGAAAAATTTTCCTCATGACTCTGGTCAGAATCTACCCAGAAGTAACTTTTACTCCTTGCCCTTAGTATTTTCAATGTGACTCCTTGTAAAAAGGGAGTCTCCATCTTCTTTATAGTCACCCTTTAAATACTGGAGCATGGTAATTGTGTCTCCCTTCTCTTCTCAAGTCTGAACAAACCCTCTCAGCTTTTCCTCATGTGGAGCCTTCCTAGGCCTTAAATTATCTTTGTGGTCCTTCTCTGGACCTTCTTCAGCCTGTCTGCATCTCTTTTTGCCTAATGGGACCAAAACTGAGCAAAGCATTCCAAGTGTGGCCTCACAAGTGCTGAGTGGGATAATGACTCCTTTACCATCATTGATGCTGCCCTTGTTGATGCAGAGGAAGCTCCTTGGCTTGAAGTGATTACTGACCATGTCCTGGGGTGAAAGAATCCAGTCTGGCCCAAAGAGCTGCAAACAGTTAAAAATAAGCCCTCTAAAGCTTCCTGGAAATGGTAGGAATTGCTGTTCGAGCCTTTCCTGTCGTTTTCTACATCTGCAAAAGCTTGGTGTTGGCAGAAAGACACAGAGAAGGTGGTCTGTCTGTAATAACTTATTTTCTTCCTTTCAGCTGTGCCAAGAAAAGGAGCCAAGAAGACATATGTGAAAATATGTCTCTAAAATTAGAGCTAATTTATCAGGAACACCCCTACTTATTTTCTTTAATTTTAGAAGCTGCCTTATCTTGCATTAACAGAGGCTTGAACATGTTCTTTATAAGCAGGCATAAAGTGCTTATAATGCAAATGGATAACAACAGGATCACACAAATGCTCCTGGATGCTCCTCCAACCAGAGGGATCCCATCCAGCCCCCAGCCAGACTCCTGTGGGGCAGGGGACACACCTTGTGGTAGGGCTTGTACCCTATAGCACCCAGCAGCACCCCATAGCCCCCTACTGACACTGCAGTCAGCACAGGGTGCCAAGCAGGTGCCCAGGGACCTTGGCATTAGAGACAGAGGACTCTGCCTGCCCCCGACCTCCCCTCCCCTGGGCTTCACAGCCATGGTGGGTGATGGCTCTGCCAGTGTGTTCCCCATGAGGAAACTCCTGTTGCTGCGAGATGGTTTGGTCAGTCTCAAATTTTGTGTTTCCTGGGGAGAGGAAGAAGGCACCCACAGAAGACCGCAGTGCTGGCACCTCACAGACAACAAAAGATGCTGTGTCAGTGTTCAAACTGGGTAAAATGCTTAAAGGTGGCATGAGTATGGAAAGCCAGCCAGTTCCAGCTGCAAGTATCTCTGTGCCTGTGAGTAGTGCTGGGCCAGGGAAGGCTCACCATACTCGGGGTTTGGCTACCTCACTTTTCACAATGTACAGATTGTCTGTGCTGTCCTCTAGATGTCAGTGACAAACAGCACATCCCAGCTCCTGCTTCCATCCACAACCTGTCGTGGCTGGGCCAGGGCCAGGCTCATCCCTCCTTCCCTTTCCCTGGCTTCATTATCTCCGATACAGGACTGACACTTCGTGGCAGCAACAGATGCAAATCCATGAGGCCGGTTTCCCGTTGTCCCGTGGGTGACTGCTCCTTGGTAACATGGTGTCTCACTAAGCACTGGGGACCATCCACATGTCCATGATAACATGGCTGTGCTTTCCCAAAGCAGATATGCTCTCCTCAGAGGTGGTCAGGTGATCCCTGATCAAGATGGGGAATGCCACACCAGTGTGTGATGATGGCGTTACAGCTGGACCTTCCAACAATGGATAGCTGAGGAGGTGCAGGAGAAATAAAAAGCTATTCAACAGCTTTCTGTGCTGATTTGTATGAGGTGAACTTATTATTAATGGAACTGCTGGTAAAAGAATTTTCCATCAAAGCCTTTCTTGATGAAAAATAAGGTGATTAAAAGTGCAAATAAAAAAAAAAAAAGTCAACATACCTGCTCTTTGGGGCTTCTATCTTTCAAGAAAAATACAAAAAATAATTATTGCACTGGCTTGTTTTTTATCTCTTTATTCTACAAGGAAAGTGCGTGACATTTTTCTAAACATCTCTAATGTAAAGACCTTCAATCAGCACAGTGTGAAGTGTTCACTAGAGACCCCATTCTCTAACCTCACATTTTTTTCAGCCCTCCACCTCCCTTTTTATTCCCCAGGATGTGAAAAAGGTCTGCAGAAAGGTGCAGCAATTATACAGTTTGCCTTTATTGATCCCCTTTAGTGCTAAGTCTCCAAGAGCATCTTTTATAAGGACTGCTGCTGACTAGTTGACAGTTCTGCTAAGATACCATAATGTAGTTGGGTGGGATAGAGGAAGCTAAGAAAACCTGAAATGTTTTTCTAATTTCAACCATCACCATCCGTGAAGACAGTTTAATATAAATTTTAGGTCATCCTAATCCTGAGAGGATGCTGAGCAGGTCTTCATGGTAAAGAAGATCCTGTAAAGTTACAACAATCAAAACTCTCCCTCATCTTTAGCTGGGAAAAGCTGCTGAAGCAGTCACCATTTCATGTTTCATTCTCCATGGTTTTAGGACATATGCAACAGTGTTTTTATTCCTATTACTATTACTAAACATAAGAGCAAATGTCCCGTTGGGATTTAGAGAGCATGAGATCCCCAGCACCCCTTGGGGCAGTGATGCATCTACTCTGGGGGCTTTTGGCTGCCACAGTGAGAGCTGTTTTCTGGTAAGTGGTACATTGCAGTGGCAATTGATTACCCTGAGAAGAAGATAATCAGTATGTTTGTTACATTTCCCCTTATAAAATATCCCAAAACTTCTCATTCATTCTCATAACCTCTCAGCTGGTGATGCAAGGCTGGCAGGCTGATGTGAAGCTGGGGGTGGTGGCAAAGAGAAGACACAATGGCACAGAGATTGCATTTGAAGGTACAAAAAAGGTGTAAAGCAAGGAGAGAAGACTGGAAAATATTCAGATAAACGTGTTGGAAGTCCAGGTAGGATGGTACAACAAGGGGTGGGGGATTCAGTTGTGAGAGTCTGCTGAGAGATGCATGCAGGGAGCAGGTTGGAACAAACACCACAAGAGAGATTTTGTTGGGACAAATCCAGTGATTTTGCTTTGTCATTAGGAAATTCAAGCAGCAGCACTGTGCTGGGGGTGAATAAGAAGCAGTAGCAAGAACTGCCAGAGAAGGGGACATGGGGACAGCCTGAGCCCTGTGCAGAAGCAGCAAGAAGCATTCAGCTGCTGAAAGGAAGGAGACATGCTTGGGGACAAGTGGCCATTGCCTTTGCCTTGCTCACCACAGCCCACAAACAGAGCCATGACCACAACAGATCTCAGGCCCTTCACATACAGGATTTTATGCTGGAGTGGCTGCTGTCTGCCAAGGATGGTCATGTTCCTTGTTCGAACTAGTAGGGAATTGCAATCTGCCTTTACAAACATTTTAAAATATGTATGTCTATATATTAAACTGAAATAAAGTTTTAAAAGTTTTAAAAGATGTCTGGCTACCCATGGTCTTTTCCAGATCTGTATTTTACTCCTGCAGCTGTTGTAACTTCAAGGAGCACATCCCTGGCTATCGATTTTTCTGACACCTTTGAATTAACTGAAGGTTAAAGTCTGTCAAGAGAATGTTTAATTCATGTATTTAGCAAGCACAGTTATTTCATCTGCCCACACAACATGCCAGGAAATATGTTAAATTGGAGCAATAGCTCCATCAGGGCTAAAATGAGAAACTGTTAAACAGCAACACTTCTACCACCACACTGAGAGCAAGTATCAGGATCATCTCTAATGATGAATTCTGCGATCTGAAGTAATTAAAGAGCTCATTCTGGACTTGCTTTATGGAGCTACTCCACACTATTACCTAGTGGGAATCTCCTCATTCTGGGGATCTCAACTGGCCTGGATTCCAGTGGTGCCATCAGGGGAACTGGACTCTGCACTGGCTCAGACACTTCTTCTACCTGACAAAGGCATAGCTAAGGCAGAAGAAACCAGCTCAGAAAACAGGTAATTCCTGCCAGGGTGACTTACCCAAATGAAAAAAGAACCAGGATGATGAAGACAAGCTGGCCATGAATAAAGCTCTGTTGCAATTTGGGAGAAAGTTTCTTTTTTGCTGCAAGAGAAGCAGGATTTTGAGACAACCTTCCAACTAGCACAGCAGNAAAACCCAACCAAACAAAAAAAAACCAAACAAACAACACCAGGGGGAAAAAAAAACAATCCAGACCCACTGTTGTGCTTTTAGCTGGAGTTGTGTAGTTTTACAAACCAGAGTCTGGCAATAGAAACAGCAGAAGACTTGTCTCTATAACCCAAGAATCTGCTCTAGGCTGATTATTTAATGCAGACCATGAAATTTGTTGCATTGAAATGCCATCCCCTCTGCAGGTTTCAGTAGGTATAAGTGGGTTTGATAGATACTCACACTTTGCTCAGAGCAAGAATGTTCCAAAGGACATGAAATGGCCACTTAGGGCTTAAGTATTATAGTCCAGCTGCAGTGGCACTGATGCTACAGCAATTTACCTTAATGACTCAAGAGCATATTTCACAGCAATGCTGTATAGCTCTTCCCACCTAAAAGCCCTTTCATGGCTTAAACTCAAATTTATGCTGCTCACGGAATACATCTAAAATGAAAAAGAAACCCCACATCCATCAAAACCAGGAAGAAAAATAGAGGATTTAAAGCTACAAAAACCCAGAGATTAAAATGTGCTGAAGGAAAATTATACCAAGAGTGCCAATGGTTATAGAAGTCTCACAGTAAGAAGACCATTACCTTGGGGGTCAGCAATGAAAGCCATTAAACAGACATGACTAGGTGCAGCCTGGTAGGGCAGCAGCAGGATACCCAGACTCTGCAGCACCAGTCAGAAGCAGTGCTTGTGGGACTACAGCCAGCTCAGCAAGCAGCTTTCCTGTCTTTTGGAGATGGCACACAGCTGTGTCACTGCTACAGGCAGGTGATATCACCAAAGGACACTGCAAGGGCTATTCCCAGCAGGCAACCACTAGGCAATAGCTGAAAGAGAACAATACGGGTGTGTGGGCAAAGGAAGCTGAAGCAGAAAGAACTGGAGCCCTGTCCAGATACAGCTTTAATTAGTAAATCCACAATTAAATGATAAATGTTATGTATCTGAACACATTAGTGTGCTACATGTATCATGCTCGAGAGTGACTCAGCTTTCTTAGTTCTCACACCTGAAGGGCTGACCTCTTCACAACCACATTCTTCCCACCTCCCTCCATTAAGCATATTAAACCCTGAAATTCAGAGAATGTAAAGAAAAAAGAAGGGAAGAGCCATTAGCCTTAACATCAGGCTCCATGGGATGGATTTTGCAAATGAGGGATGGACTGGTGCTTCAGACTGGAGTCCCACAGTGGCAGCACCCTCACCATATCCAGCACTGTGTGTGCTTTCCTTCCAGCTTTGCCTGGTGAAAGAAAAGTTGACATACACATTGGCAGGGAAGAAGGAAAATTCGCTGAGGCTATCTTGGAAATGTATGCAGAAACCATCCAATCTGATTTGGGAAAGTGTGAACTGGAAGTATTTAATGAAGAGGAGTAATGGGGCAGCAGCAGGTGGAGAAGCAGAATGGGACAAACCTGGGCTGTTATCTTCAGCAAACCTCACCCACTGCAGCTCCATATTATTTGCCTGGCCTTGCCCCTGGGCTCCTGACCACCTTCTGCAGGTTTGTCTCCATGCCAGCACTGATCTGCTCCTCACTCCTTCAGTCACACATTGGTGAAACAAATCCCTCGTGCCTAGGTGCAGGCAGTGGTGGTCTGGTTCCTTTGGGAGTGTCCTAGGATGAGTTTATGATGTTTCATAAAGATGTTTTCAATCATCTGTTCTGCTTATGTTGAATGTTGAGTTCTGTGCTTGTGGGGCTGGACAGAGAGAGCAAGGAGGGGACAAACAGTGCGCAGTTCATCTGCAGAAACTGCACTCTACTCCCTCCCCCGGAATTCCTTTTCTCACGGACTGTGTTGTCTGCAGCACGGACAGGGAGAGAGAGATAAGGCTCTCAGTGCTCTCTCAGAGCTTTGGGCTTTGGCAGAGGGAGAGAGACAGGGAGTTTTTCTTTGCCTTTTTTGCTGGTTCTCCTCGTTGGCTGAAGAAAGAAGAGCTTTACCTCAGCTGTGGTTTTTTCCTCTGGGGCTGTTCAACATCTCTCTGGTCCAGGACATCAGGACAATTTCCTGGAGGACCCACAAGCTGCACACCGAGCCGTGGAGAGACTGAAACTGACTGAGCCACACCCACAAAAGGACTTTCTGACTTTGCCGGCTCTTCAGAGCAACGAGAGGTTCTGTTGTTTAATATTGTTCCATTTTTATGCTTATGAATACTTTTCTGGCTAAATAAAGTTTTTTCCACTTTTCTCTAAGAAGATTTTTCTCCTGAACTGGTTGGGGGGAGGGGCTGCTGAAGATGGCTGATTAGAGCAGACCCCTTCTAGGGTTTCCTCCCAAATTTGCCCTAAACCAGGAAAGGGAGTCAGAAAAGCAGTCATGGCTTTTGCTTGGCATCTGGAGCTGGAAGTCCGCTACACCCTCAACTCTGGCACTTCACAGTGCCATGATTGCAAAATCTTGCTAATACCAGAAGTGCCTCACCCAAAGAAACAAGGCAAAGAAACAAGTTACTAATTTTTTTCCTTTGGGTTCCCAGCAGAGTAACTTAATCTGCCAGATTTATTTGTGGAAGGTGCTGTAACACAGAGAAATGTTGGCTCAGCTCTTAATTTTCACATCTTGATATTCATTGATTGCAGTGGAATCAGTCTTGATCTCCAAAGAGCTACAAAGGAAAGATAAGCACAAGTTGCTGTGTGGCATGGTTGAAGGGGACAGAACCTGGACCTGGAAGTGTGTGCTTTCCCTGGTGAGTGAGGTTCCTCTCCTGAATTAGATGTCTGTACTGTGGGCAGCTAAACTGGATGGGGCAACCAAGCAGCTAGAGACTGGCACACATTTCTCAAGGTCTCTGCTTCTCAAATCCCTGTTTCTAAATCAGAATGTAACAATATCTTTCTTGTCTTCTGAACACAATTTTTCAAGGCTCCAGCTGACCTTTTCTTTAGAGAGCTAATTCCTTAAATCTGTACTTTTCTGTTTCCCAAATTTACCAGGGGATTGAATCACCTGCAATGGTCACCTTTAAAGAAATCATATGAGGACTGACACCCAAAATGTTTGCTTGTGCTGCACCATGCAGCCTGAGGAGGCTACTTCAGATGAGAAGACCAAGGCACCTTCAGTGACAGCTTGGTTGAAGTCTAGGGAATGAACAAGGCAAATTCTTCTGGCACCTAAAAAGCAAATCAAGCAAATGAGATTTCAATAGGAACTTGTCACAGCCCAGAACGATGGCTCTGGAGTAGGAATGCGATGCAGACAGACTGGCACACACATGCATGCATGTGTACAAACACAGTGATGAATTTCAAACAGTTTTCTCCACTGATGCTCTCCTGGCACAGGGAGCAGACACAGAGATGGGATGCACAGAAGGATGACAGGCAATGGCAAAGCATCCCATACCGTGTGCTCTTTGCCTGCTTTCTGCTCTCAGTGTGGTCTCTGGCAGCTGGGTAGGAGGAATTGCAGTGCCACCGGTTTTCAGAGTGCAGGCTGTGATGCCACACAAGCAAAGTGACACAGAACATCACTTCCCCTGCAAATCAAGAAGATCCTCCCCTCCTGTGCAGCAAAACCCATCTGCTTCTGCCTACCTCTACCCACCATAATGTAAGAGCTGAGCTGCTACAGCTCTGCTCAGTTCAGAGTGGTGGTACTGATCTACATTAGCTGAGGATTCCACTGCAGGTATTTCAGGCTTGCCTATTCCATCTGCACCTCTTTTATGCATCCTGCCTAAAGCAGGTGGCACAGAACCTTGCTCCAGGGTGTAGCAGAAGTAAAAAATAGTTTTCATGGCAGCACCCACATGGACAAGTTTTAGACAGGAATAAGGTATTAAAAAATATTTACTAGACTGAGAATCAAGGGAAGACTGTAAGGATGCAACCTGTACCTTCAGTTAGCCACTTAATTGGTAAAATGTATTCAATTATCTTCTATGGATTGGCAAAGTGGATAAGCAAACCAGGAACTCACATTCATGTCAGGCAGTAAAAAGCAGTGAAGGTTTTAGCCCTAGGAACAAAACTTAATTGTGTGAAAACTTCCTGGCTGGCCCCAATGTCCAAGCCACCCCAAAGGATCTGCCTTTTATTTCCAGGTATTTATCAGCTAACCCAAGTACGAAAAATTGAAGACAATAAAGCATCCCTTTTTTCTTTTTTTTCTTTACTACTGTTTATCTGAGGAGACCCCAAAACAGCAGGTATTCTGGACACATTGCAATTCCCACGCAGCCACCGGGGTTCAAATCCAATTAACATCTTACAGAATCAGGCTCACCCACGCCACGTGAAAAGTTCTGCAGTGCTTCCACCTGCAGAGGCTGCCCAAACCAAACCACCAGGCTGTCACCAGAGCAAGCTGCAGCAAGAATAAAGACTCACATTTTTTCATTGTTTCTTTTAGCACATACAACACAGTGCGAATGCCTTTTCTGAATTACAGTTTTTTATTAGATGAACACAGTTTAATACATAACATGTACATGACCTAGGATGCAACACGCTCCCTCCCCTACCGAGTTACAAAACACTGACACTGTGAAGGGGAACACCAGCTCTGCATTTGTGAGCTCACAGGGGTGTTACAGATGGCTGGGAGTGACAGCTTTGCACACAGGTAGGTCTAGACAGGACAGGATGACACACACGAGGAAGAGGTTAAGTTTAGGAAGACAGGAATAAGCTGGATCTGCCCTGGCTGAAGGACTGCTCTCAAGATGTTCTGTTTTCCCTCCCAAATTCCTTAGGGAGCAGGAGGGTGAAGCATAGGCCACGATGCAGCTGGAGTCCAGTGGAAAGCAGTGCTGTGTGGTGTTACACGTGGCACTGCCAGCCAAGGGCCCCTGTGAGAACCACTGCTCAGGGTGCCAGAACAAGCCATGGGCCATTCTGCACTGGGTCTTCCACTCCTGCTCTGTGTGCAGGGTGAACATATGGGGCTCCATCCTCCTCTCACTGTTCATGCCAAGTTCCAGCAAAATCAGTGAATAAGTCACTGAAAACTGATGAGATTTGGCATTTTCCTGGTGATCACCCCACTCCTGCACTCCTGTGAAGGGCCACAAGGAAATTTCAGGGTCCTACTTCTGAACCATGGTATTGTCTGAATAGGACACCTCAAATAAATGGCCTGATGGTGGAAAGGGACAGGGAGTGACAACCAAGAAGTCCACTGAGAGCTTGGCAGCTACTCTTCACTTCAGTGATAGCACTTGGGCTGCTCAGCATTAGAATCAGATACTTATTTTAAAGAAAGTGTAAACATGAATTTATGGGCTTTACTCCAGGTTCACTTCCCTTGGAAAGTTTGATTCTAGACAACCAACAAAAAGGAAAAGAAAATTAAAAAACAAAGTCACCTAGGAAAAATCAAGAGTTCAGAAGACTCATCAAAAACTGTTTCAGTCTTACAAAGCACATGCATTTTGACTCAGGCCTCAAAATAAGTTTACTGTATTATTAAAAAAATAGCAATATAGAAACTACTTCTTTCTCAGTTCAAAGTTTAAGCACATCTAAGAAGACCCCACAGAAACAGTCCTCTTTCTGGCAAGGCACTATCCAGTAGTGTGTGGCACAAACAAAAACACCTCTATCAAAGCCACTGATACAGTGAATGTGCATGTGCATGTCACCCCACACAGCAACTTTAGCTAGGTACAAAGATTAACAGTTTCACTCACACTGCTCTCCATTTTAAAAAGTGGGGTAGTTAGAATTATTAGCTAGAAATTGGGATCATTTGCTTCTTAAGCATAACCTTATACACCAAAATTTTAAACAGAATTAAGAATTTCCTATTTCTTTCAATAAATGTCTCTAGTTTCCCCAGATCTTTTCAATTACCTGATAGCTACATTTCATTACTACAGAACTGATTTTAAAAATTCCAGATCATCTTGTGTAACAAACTAGAAGTCTACTTGCTTTAATTACAAAAATAAGGCTATCGCACATCAGACAAAATTCACATCCTAACATATATACTTTTTTTTTAAACTAGCCATTTAGAATTCAAAAGAACATATTCTAAGGGACTTACACTGCCAATCCATGCAAGCAAGCAGGATATCTTTGGAGCTAGTGTTGTCCTCCATACAAGTGACTATGCCCACCTACATGCTCTGAAATAAGCCAATCTTACTTAACAGATGAAACAAGACTAACTCTCCATTACACGAGAGCCTTCTATTCTACAATTATCAAAATTCAAAAGGAGCTTTGTGAAACTATTTTCACCCCTGGAGAAATCAGTGTGGTTTTTCCTTTCACATCAATAAGCCTGGGATTTCACCCAGGATTACTTATGTGTATATGTTTACACACTTAGGTAAATTTTTCAGACCTGGGACTTCAGGCAGTTATCAAAGTTTAGAACATATCAAGTACATGATAAATCCAGGATGGCTTCTCTGTAATCAACTGCAAAATTACATAAATTTTTATCTCTATTCATTTACAAAGTTAAATATTTAACTTCTTTTTAGGAATAGTTATATTGAACTTGGTGAAGTTAACAATGTACAGCTCCACCTCATGTCGTATTCCCTTCCTATAGTGAGGTTCAAGTCTCACGAAAATATGGGATTGGTTAGAAGAACGTCACAGTACCTTGACACAGACAACATAATTCTTAAAAATGCACATGCATACATCAATGCCTATTCAGGATTCCTCTAGATAAGGTGCTCTGGCAAAGATTTTGACCAACAAATACAACCATGGGCTTCAAATGTGTGTGTGCTCTTGCTCCATCTAGCTCTTTAGCTGAGCTGAGCGGCCAGGTTTGTTCAGTCTGGTAAGGAACAGGCTAAGAGGTGATCCAACAGTAGCCTACAACTATCTTGAGGGCTATTAAAAAAGAATGGTGCCAAGTTCTTCTTGTGAGTGCCAAAATAACACAGCAAAGGCAGCAGCCTCAAATTAAAGCCTAGGAGTCAAAGCTGGACTTTAAAAAATAAAGTTTTCACCAGGAAAGCACTGCAGCAATGGCACAGGTTACCTAGAGAGTTATGAGATCTTCATCTCTGGATATTCTTAACGCTCTGCTAAACAAACCCCTATCTGATCCAAGCTAGTGTGGTTCTTAGGCCTGGTTTTGACAGTGCTGGACCAGATGTTCTTCAGTTGTCCCTTTCCAGGTGACATGTCTGGTATGCCATGATTACTGATGTCAACAGAACATGTGATTTGTTTCAAAGTGTTGCTTTTGTTGTGCGAGTGTTGTTTTCTGACACTTTTTACAAGTCTGGTTTCTATCAAACCACACATGAGTGATGCTGTGATTGCAAAGAAGCTTTTCTACATAGTGGTTGTCTTTCATTTATCCAAAGACATGAGGATGTCCACTGTGATGGCACTGTCTTGTCAGTATGAAATCACTTGAGTGAAAGCTACATTACAGCATAGCTGTTATTTTTGTATCCAGATTTGATTCAAAATGCATGATGCAATTTTACTTCTGTCTGGAATGCATTTTGTAATGGTTATTGGCAAGTCATGGGCCTAAGTTCTACTATGTGCATCAACGCAGTCCCACTGAAATAATCACCACTTCCTTTACTTGGCTCCTGTTCCTCAGCTGAGCAATCTCTCTGGCCTCATTTGGCAATGCACACACCCAGCTTTCTCACTGTCTTTGAGGCACCTCCACATGATCACATCTGGGGATATATAACCAGGACAACAGTAGGCAAGTTAGGGATGCTCTTGGACCATGGCGGAGTGTTTAACCATCGTGGGACTGAAATCTGGCTGTCAAAGTATCCCCCCGACTCTCATGTGGCTTGTGGTGGAGCTGTGTGGTATTGAAGGTAAACTGAAGTTTTGGCAAAATTTCCTTTTAAGACAGACCAACTATAGAGCTCCAACTTAGGGTGTTAAGACTTTCTCAGTTAAGAGATAACTTCATATTATCATTAGCTATGAGACGCCCTTTAGTTCTTCTGAACTTCCCAGTATTTCCACCAAGTGTTTTACTGAACATTTCACCTGCATTTGGAAACATGTCAAAATATTTTACTTTGGCACCTCCTTCATGATAGCAACTTCTTTTAAACAGTCAGTTGTAACGTGCATCATTAGACAAATCAAGTCTTCATTAACAAGAATAGCAGCCCATGTCTCTTAAAATAACCATGATCTAGAATAAACATCACAATAAATGAATTGAGAGCAAAAATACGGCAGTTATTGGCTTAGACTGAGATGTCAAGACTGATGCTTTTTTCTTCTCGATCACAGCCAGCACAAACATCACAATAACCACCAGCACTTTAACTATCATGACAAGCTAATTTGAACTACAGTAGTGGGAAGAATTAAAAAAGGTAAGGACTATGACTACATAAGTCTACCCAAGAATGATACAAGCCCTACACTTCCACTGCTTATTATCAAACATAGGTGCCTGTTAGAACATCAGGGCCAGTTGCAAAAGCAATCCAAAGACTAAGGTGAAACATCAACAGTGAGCATTTTTACAGAGGAAGATGAGTAGCCCAGCCTTAATCCTATTTCATATGTGTGTTATTAGCTCCACATTACCAGAGAGCACCATCTCATGGTAAGCAGACTACTACTAATGATACATGTTTGCTCTATCACAGTGATCCATTAGGGAAGCTCTTATGTGCCGAAGAATAGAGTCTCATTCAGGAATGTGCTTGTTGATACTTCACATGGGCTTTCTAGGGTTCTGACTCCTATTGAAAAGAGCAAAAATAAAGAGTATTATTAATTATTATTAACATAATATTAATATTATGAATACATTCTCATCTCCCTTACCTGTGACCTTTGCATATAAGGTGACCCTAACCCTGGACCACTTAGGAGCTGAGAATGCATTTCTCTGAACTATCACCAGACTGAAGCAGGACATTTACAGAAACACTCCTCCAGGCCTCCAACATCGTATTTTCTAGGAACAGAGCTGCATAGAAGCTGCTATTTCACATTGCATCAAAACATCATCTTTTTCCTAGGACAAGTTCTCCAAGCTACACAGTGAGTCAGGCTGCCAAAATAACCTTATGTGGTTCTCTGCTGAGGTTCCTTCCTACTCCTGTCCCTCAAGGGGTCCAGAAATAAATGAACTCCTGGCAGAAGAAGAGCTCTATAGATACCCAAGAGCTACCACCCAGGCCTGAAACAGTACTACTACCAAATATATTTGTATCTACAGTATCCAAGGGAAGAAAAATCCTCCCCTATGAGTCTGATCCACTGCCAAAAGGTGCACCACACAGTCTGTTTGAACAAGTATCCAGATTTCTATATGGCAATAAAATTTCCTCTGTTACATTGCCTTCAACAGAAAGATGTTACCTGGCTTTGTGTTTCGACCTGTAGGTATGTGTTTACTAAAACTGAATTCAAAAAAGTTAATGTAAGTTCTGACTGCTCCAGCATTTCAGTATTAAAAAAAAATTAATTAATGCCTAAAGAATAAATGCTGAGCCATTATGCCAGGCTGCAGAAAGACCATTGATTAAGATCCTAGTTCTGTCTCCTATTATAATTAAGCCAGTTGTATACTGGCTTAATTTAGATTGATAATGTGAAGGAGAATGTATTCTTTAAACTTAATTTATCTGCTGTCCCAAATTACTCCCATGCATATGCTTATTTTCATTTAAAATGCTTTACTTTTCCTTACAACCATTTTGATTACTGCAGGAGCATTAAGGTGATATGGACAAAGCATGTATCATGGCAGGGATGCATACAAACACAGAGTTCCACCCCACACAGAGATCAAAGAAAATTCAATCTCAGCATCTCAAGAATTCCATGAAAAGTCTGCAACACTACACTGACCTTTGATGCCAAAGTAGGTTTCAGTCCAAGAAACGAGAACACGGTGTTGCTCTCCTTTGATTCAAAAAAGCCATCATAATCCTAGAGAGTTAAAAGAAGAAAAGATGAGTCAACATTTGTACTCCTATTTTCCTGATTGATATTATCATACCTTGTATTATACTAAAGAGTGACATGTAATAATGCCCAGGAAAATATTGATACTTACCCCTATTCTCCTATCCAAACCACAAACTACAAACTACAGTGGCAAAGAAAAACACATAAATTTTCTAACTTTAGCATCCCTCGCTACTTTGACAGAAAAGTATAAGCATGTACTTGCATCAAAAGAAACTCTACTGTGGGTATATTTTAAAGGTATTTAAGTGCGGAATTTCTCCTAAAACCTTTTCGGTGCTCTAGATGAATTTGCTTTACCAGCATTTCAGTAATGATATACTGCTGCATCAGTGTGAACTAGGATACTTTGCAGTTGCATAATTATTTAAACAGCCTCAGCCCCCCCCGCCCTTCCCCCCCCAAAACACAACCCATAGCTGCACAAGGGCAGTTTCTCAAACTGACCCTCTATACTAAATGCAGCTGTGAAAGACACCAAGAGGCCAGCAGGAGTGTATAATGGTCCTCAGGCCTCATATATATTACCTGACATAAGTAGAAAGAATAAACCTTCTTAAGATTACTTTTTGTTGTTTTCTTCTTAAAACATGGCATACGCTAACTTAGGAATTAACAAAACTTTACAATTGATTGCCAGAAAGTAAATCCAAGTAAAACAGGCAAATCAACTAAGCCATGGTGTAAGCTGAAAGATTACTGAAAGGATTCCCAAAAGTGCCATGGATTAAAAAGGGACAATGTAATCATTGAATACCTAGAGGAGTAAGTAATAAGTAGTACTGAAGCTCTGCAGAAGGATGTTTGAATATGCCCTTGACCTCTAAGAATGGAACTTCAAAAACTGCATGGACACTATTAAACCTTAAAAAGGTCTGTTCTAAAGCAGATGAAAACCCATGAGAGACATAGGCTATATAAGCAACACAGGAGAAGACAGCATGTGATCTGTCTGAGAAATAACCTTCATTTGCCCCACGGGGTTCATTGACACGTGAGTCACACTGTCTCTGGAGCTGAAGGTAGGGCAGCAGTGGATGAGTACAACCCACAGTGAGAAGAACCCTTTCTTTAACATCAGGGCAGGTCTAAATTGCCCGAAGATGCCTATTACAGCGCTGTAAACAACCAGCAGCCAACCTGCAGGCAGGCAGCTGTTGTGGCAGTCACCTTTCTGGGGCCCTACCAGGAGCACTCTCCCTCCTAAGCACACAGTTAGTCTTCACTAGCCCCCAGACACTTTTTTTTTGTTTGTCTCAACAGTTTGTCCAAGGAAGATTCTGTGTTTGTTTGGGTGTGTCATCACCTCTCAGCACCGTTTCCAAGTTCTGGGGTTCTCCTGAAGTCTCTTAATCCCAGGACTTCAATAAGCTCTAGAAGTATCACTGCTATAAGACCATGGCTTTTTCACTCTTTATTAATAAACTTGTAAGGAAAAATAGCAGGGAAGGACTCAGAGACTGCAAATAATGTCCTAAGAAAACAGGCTGCACTTGTGGCTCTGACAGTAACTGACACTCAGCTAACCCATCAACATCTTTTTAACCTAACCTCTGTAAAGTAATTTAATACTTAATAATAAAAAGCTGTCTTCAGGTACTAGCTATCATTTTACTTTCAGAATTATCAAGTCCTGACTTAGTATGTTTTCCCCACATTTTGACTGATTAAAAACCCTGGATTCACTTACTGAAAAAATTGTGAAGGTTAAATGGTGAGCTAAACTGAGTAAGTCTATGTTTGAAAGAGCACAAAACCCAGTGGATTGATTAATTTCAAAAAGGACCTGAATATTTAAGAACGACATGAGATTATCCACCAGAAGCAATCTCCCTGATGTTTTGAAATATCTGCATTGCAAAACATATTTAAATGCTATTGACACTTAATTTCATGGGCGGTGGGGGAGAAGAAGCATCAAGCTTTTAGATAAAGTAGAAGTAAATTTTAAATAGAATTTTCCTAGTGATGTCTGCAATTACAATACATCATCTCAAAATATTCAACTGTGAAACAAAAAATGTTATAAAAATGCATAGTAGTCCTATAAAAATGTTAAGAAATCACTTTAGCATGGTAGTTTCTTAAGAGATTCTTGGGAAGTATGATCTCAATGGCTGTGTCATGAGTGGTAGGAGTTCAAAGTGGGCATCCCTGGCTTTTCCTGTAACATAGGCGAGATAAAAGATGCTCCAAAAACACCCTGCCTTTGATCTTACCATTAGAAAGAGAGGAAGTCTGTGCAGATTTGGGCCACATGTAAAGACACTAAATCCATGGGTGACGACGTGAAAATTCTTATCTCAATAAAGAACATCACACTGCTACCAGCAGTAGATGCAGAGGCTGAAGAAGGAAAATAGCACAAGCTCAGTGAAAATGACAATTTCATACCCAGGCAGGAGCCCAACTCACTGGTGACCCAACAGGCTCCATCTGGAAAAATTCTGTGGGACATTCTGCCTCCCACAGAGGAAGGACAGCACCATTCACTGGTTTTGGCAAGGCAGTGGTTCCCTCTTTCTGCACCATGCTTCACCACCAGCCACAAGTTACTACAACCCTCTTGTCACTGTCCCAAGCAGTTCTACCCAGGCATTGCTGTGGCTTTGCTGGGATCAGTGTAGCAGTGATGTCCTGCCCTTATGCAACGAAGTGGCTCCCATTCTCAATGGGAGGCCCTCAGAAAGCAGCTGTTAACCTAAAAATATACAAATATAGCAAACTGCTACCCACTGCCCCACTTCAAGGCAACTGTGTATACAAATATAATTTTTACTGTAGCATTTTAAACTATGAAACTTGGTGCTTTCCAGAGCTGCTAATCACACTTCATTAATGTATAGAATTCTGGCAACATCAGCAGCTGATTAAAACTGGCTAAAAAACAGTACTAAGACTGGTAGGACATGGAGACAGCGGACATGAATCATCAGCAATGCAGAGATGCTCAATCCCTCTGGAGAAGTTGGAAAGCCAAAAATACAGGGTATACATGCCCAAGGCTATGAAATGTTACCGAGAAAGATAAATGCCAGTTAGGAGGAAAAGATATATCTCAGGATGGTTTAAAGGGATAAAGAAGGGACAGGAGGATAAAGAAGGTAAGTAAAAAGCCATTTCAAGGCAGAAAGGACTTTTTAGCAGGAGAACAACTAGCTGACTTCCTTAGGCATCGCTACTCATCCATAAAGTTGGTGTCTGATCCATCACCTACCACATAACCTGAGCAGCGTACAGCCTCTCTGTTTCAACACCAGAACAGTTACAGCATTCAATATGCTCAATGAGCTGCTGGGGAGTGGATTAGCTGATCTAATAAGCTCTTGCTTTCTTGAAAATAAACTGAAGCTGCTGTACGTGAGCTACTTGTCTGTAGCTCACCTATAAACAACCAAAATCTTGTTGGCCTTGTGTGGCCTAAAGTTCTGCTTTGCTTTCCCAGCTCCTGCTGAGTGACTCAACTGGGTTAGAGAGAAGCTGTGGCTGCAAAGGTCTTCAGGATCAAAGTTACCTCACAGGGTAACGGGAGGAAGGCTAGAAAGGCTATGAAGCTCACTGTGGTGGCAGGATGCTTGGTACTAGATGTGTCAGTGGACACATGGAATGCATTTCCAGAGCATACTGATGATGCTAAATGTTTCCACCAGAAGGTTCGAGTTTATGAAAGAAAAATGTAGTAAGAATTACTAAATATGTTAAAGTGACATTTATTTCAGAAAAACAACTAGAGACAAGGGAAATACTCAAGCCTCTTAGATCTTGACTTGTTGGTTTTTCCTAGGCTTATGGACACTGTTCAGACAAAACTGGGCTTGATGGACCATCAGTCTCACAAAATGTAAGGCCATTTATTCTAATCTTAAGAAAAAGTTTTAAAATTATCATAGAATCAGAGAATGACTTGGGCTGGACGGGACCTCAAAGATCATCTAGTTCCAAACCCCAATAATCAGCAAAGCCAAGTGATGTTGTCCATTAAGTATGATGGTAAAGGGATAAAAAAGAAACCCAAACACAAAACAACCCAAGCCTCCAAGCCTCACACTTCCATAACTTTGTTTTTAAAATTTTAATTCTTGCAGCTTATCCAGAAAATAAAAGGTGCTGTGGCTGCTTTGCACCTCCTTAAAACCAGATTAATCAAAGACAGGAGAACGTTGTTAATGTCTACATTATGCAGAAATCCCAAAGACTCTCCACTGCCCAAATGCTACAGAAAACGAACATCAGCTTAGTCTTTGAGACACTGGACAAGCATTCAGGAAATCTGACACAAATGTCTTTGGTCTTTCTGGCCTTCATGTGGGTTTTATGTCAGTTTACTCCAGTAGGAAAACCACTGGTCCTTGGGAATTCCCTTCTCTTTAGAAATCCCACTTCCAGGGTAGGTTCTTCTCTCAACAGCAACTGCGAAGTTCACAAAGCTCAAGCTGGCTGCAGCACTAGCTGTAACCCAGCTGTGATGATCACTAGACCTTAAGTGTGATGTATTTCTGGTGCTGGGAAACCAGATCACTGCAGTGATGTGATTACAGACACTGCCATAATTAATTTGGCTTAGGATTTTGTTAAGCAGGTACACTCAGGCTTGTTTAAATAAACACTGTCACTGCTGGGAGAAACTATTTACTGCACACCACAGTTAAAATTGGCAGTACTGCAGATCAGCATAAATAATTATTTGGGCTTCAAGGAACATAACAAAAGAGTGAAGGCATTGGGTCAAAGTAAAACAATAACAAATTTACAATTTGTTTAGATTTACAATTAACAATTGTACCTTCATTACTGCACTGAGATTAGGAGAACATTACATCTAATGAACTTTCAAACACAGCAACTGAGAATAAAATTTTTTCTAGTAAGTTTCTTTAAACAAGCAAGTTGGTTTTGTTGCTGTTTGCTTTTAGATGGCAACAACAGTGAGCTTGTTAAACACCTCAGACAAATCTTTATTGCTTACCACATAAAGAAACAGAAAAACAAGAAGCACACCCAAATGTAGCTTGCATGGCTTTTCCTACAGATTTTTAGAGTGCAGTGGTTACTGGACAACACTTACATTTAGGTTACTCCATTGGCATGCTGCTCAAATTTATTTCTCTTTGTCAATATTTTTAATATAAGATTATGATCTCTCTGTTCTTATAAAAGAGGCAACATAATTGCTCCTTCAAGTAATAGTGAGGAACTCGTAATTTAAACACACTGAATCAGCACTTTGCTACTGACTGAGTTAATACTGTATGCCATTGAGAATGAGCTGTAACATCCTCCCTGAAAAGGGCAGTTCAGTTCTCCAGAACAGATGACATTCATTTACTGATCTGATTAGGATTACAATGGAATACTCCTATGCAGCACAGCTCTCCTTGGAGAATGTGTGTGCATGTGTGAGTCTCTTCTAATATACAAATATAGATATAAAAGATCTTGTCCATACAACACAGAACAAGCTAAACATGACCATTTTCATTACCAAACCTTCTGATAAGATCTCTGCACAGGATTTTTAAAGAGCTTATAGAATTGACCCTACAAAGCAACTTGTTACTCCTCTACTAAAGGCCAGATGTTTATTTCAGTAATCTGTTTAGTTGTAGCCTTCAGAAACAAAGGCTTTAATAAAAGGGAGCAGATGTCAGCCACAGCTCTATTGTTTGGAGAGTACATGACAAATTCTGGCTGATGTGATGCTTGCCATTCCTCCAGCAATGGTGCCAGGGTGCACAGACATCAACCATCTCAGAACCGATACCCCTCACCTCCTAGGCAGGGAGTCACATGCAGCAGGACTTCCCCTAGACAAGCACTGAAGAGGTCAAACCTAGTGCCTACTGCCCACCCGGGGTAGGGGAATATGCAGGGGTTAGTGGCAGAATCTGCAAGTACTGGATGGTTACAGCTGTCACCTCCACCTTTTGTGCACCTTCCAGCTCATCGTGCCATTTTACAAATTGTTTGGATAAGAATATAGTCAAATCAGACCACGACAGGAACTTGAGAAAGGGAGAGATGGAAACATCAGGGAGTTAACCGTGGTAGTCAGCCTGTTACACGAGGTAATGACTAAAAGACACAAAATTACCATGCTGCACAGAAGCTCTGCATGCACACATTTTAACTTGGACACAAGTGGAACAGTAGTGGGCTGAATTACTTATTTCATCCTGGTTGTCCTCTGACAATAGCAATGGTGTTTTCTAGATATTGTTCCAAAATACTGCTACATCCATATTCTGGGCAATATGTGACTTCAAAGTATTACTGCCACTTATTAGGATTTCTTAGCCTTTCCTCATATATCATTTATCCTATATTTTAGAACTGGCCTTTTTAAAAAGACTTTATTTAAGTAGTCACAACATCTTCAGTAATAAAACCTATTTCTTCAAGAAAGCTGATAGGAAGTTTCCATTCCATAGAAAGGAGAATTAGGATCCCAAACAAAATTGTTATTAAATATGTTATAATTGCTGATAAGTTTTGCAGAATATCAGCATAATAAATATAAAAATAAAAAAGAAATGTGCAGTATTTTCTACTGCATCCTGTAAAAGTAACAATTCTAATTTTACACTGGTCTCTTTCAAGTACATGATATACATGAAATACATGAACACCCAACATTATTATGTTTAGGAAAAAAAGTCTGCAAACAGAGTAAGGTATCTCCAGAGATGTCTTTGACAGCTATTATCTTTATGTGAAGGGATGGTTTACAAAATACCTGCTACTTCACTTTGAAACAGCTATTAATGAAGTTTACTTAGGCAAATAAAAATCATGGTGCTCAACAGGATTGTACTCTCTCCACTACAGGGTAAACAGCAGCACTATAATACATTACTGAAATGAGTCCTGACTTCTCTGAAGAAGATAAAATTCTTGGATTATTTTATTTTTACTTAGTTGCTGAGCTTCTATTTTTTAAGCCTTGACACTGGGCAAGCTGGCTACTCTACACTTTGCCTCTGGTACCACATTTCCCTTTATAAAGTACATATTACACACAACTAAAGCTCTTTTCCTGGGGACACAGAAAAACAATGGAGAAGAGGATGGCAAAAGCATAGTCTGAAAGTTATAACCAGACCTTGTAAGTGCTCTGAATAGAATCTTCCCAACATGGAGGAGACTCTTGGGCAGGGGTTGCTTTCCAACACCAGCTCTGCCTTCTATATTCCTCACTTGAGACAAGGCCTTAATCAGAAAGATAAACAGTGCATGGCACTGGCCTCAAGTCACATTCAGCCTTGGGTTTGTGGATGCCTGTAAGCCAAAAGCTGCTCCAATACAACTGCAAAAGGTAATTAAGAACAATGTCACACACAGAGCTTAAATTCACCATACAGGAAACTCTACTTCAGATGGCAAAAATAATTAGAGGAAAAAAAAGAAAGTTTTAGCATCCTTAACCATTAACAATTGCTATATGATCTCTGAGCAACTCACACTAACTTTTATCTAGCAAAATTATCGCTCTTCTAAAAGCAGACCTGGACCAAAAAGTGAACCAAGATAAGTGAACTAGATAAGACAACTCCAAGGGTGCAGAGAATCAAATGTAGACTTGCTGGATACCAAATTAACATCACAGCTCCTCTAGCTCCTAAAGTGAATACACTACAACAGGGATGCTAAGGTGAATTCTGCTGCTTTGTTTGAGGTTCTAGAGACAGAGTTCAAGCTCTCTATACCTGTAGGCACAAGAATAATAACAAACCCCCCAATGACAGGCCAGGGCAGAAAATCTGAGGTGGCCTCTAGCCAGTCTTTTAAAATTCTCTTCTTTCTTTTACCAGTGAGCAGTTTCTTATTTGTAATGTGAAACCTATAAAAAGAAAGAAAAAGAAATTTGTGCATCTTTTCACGATCTTAAAAGAACTCAGAACAGAATGATATATAACAGTGCAAAGAAATCAGGGCTACAATAATTGTCTGAGCACTGAATAGTTTCCCAAGAACACTGCACCTCTTTCAGCAGCCTATTTTATTTCTTTCTTGTCTATACACCTTTGCTGTTTTGTTGGAGTTGACACCCATATATTACATTTCAGGGAAGAACAACAAATATCACATATCTCTGTCTCTACTGCTGCCCACTAGGTACTCTATCAGTACTTACTATAACACTCTAAACCATAAGAACAGCTTCAAAGAAAAAAAGAAAAAAAGAAAGAGTCAGCCTGCTATGTAAATATTTTCCCTTCAGCTCAAATTCCCACCTGGACAAAGATTTCCTTTTAATTTTGCTTGGCCCAAATTTCAGGCAATCTCCCTTCAGTGGCAGATTTCTGCATATAAAACTGTCACTGTTCAAAGCACTAACTTGCAGCTTCACCAGAGTGCAGTTTCACTGGGAAGTGGATATTTCCAGTCTTCTGAAAGATCCAAGAGTCCCTTCTAGCCCAAGGAGAGTTGTGTATTTGGCTGTGGAGAATTCAAGAAGAGGGAGGTGTGAGGCACAGGTCTAATTCCAGACATTTGGTTTTCCAGCATTTCTGGCTTTCTGCTTAAAGATCTGGGCTGCTACAGGGCACTGCTGCCTGGGTGGAGAACCTTGTGAAAGGATGTTATGTAGATACTCACATACCCAAGAGCCATGTCACTGGAGAACACAGAAAGGAGGAACAGGCAGACCAGGCTGCCAGAACTGAAATAACTACAGTGGAGCTGGACTGGGAATGTAAGGGTGAGCTGACCATAGCTCAGTGGGCCCCTGACACATCAGGACACCTAGGAGAAGATGCATTGTAGAGACAGGCTCAAGATCTAGGGGTGGACCTGACCACTGAAGTCATTGAACAGGTTATCCATGAATGTGAAACATGCACCATGATTAAGCAAGTCAGGTGGGTAAAGCCCCTCTGCTGTGGAGAACAGTGGCTGGGAAAGACAGCATGGGATTATTTTCTTGGAGGAACATCATCCACAATTTGAGTTGTATTTCATAGCTGTAGGTCAAAGTACTATAGCAGGAGCCACTAAATCTAAGTTAAGATGAGCTCTGTAAGGAACTGGGCAAGACAAAACTGATTCCAATGCCCAACAGCCCAACACAACCTACCAGATCCTATTAATGCTCTACTCAAATTAACCCCACTTTATTCTTCTTTATGCAAAGTGCATGAATTTTCTTCAGAAACATTTACTAAGCACTAATACTTCCTCACTCTTACACAGCATTAACTAGAACAAGATAACTATACTAATTTCTGGTTTACACTACTGCAAATTTGAAAAGCAGGTTCATGTGACTGATTTGTCTGAAATGTAGACACTCTTCTCACACACGATTTTATAGCAGTGTCACTAAGATGAAACAACAGACTGTAAAGTCATGAAAATATGTAAATTATCATATTGTTGATGCTGTAATATAGCACTTGATTATCAGTAATATTGTGTTCTTGTGTGTTTGCAGCTCTTATCTTGTTCACAGGAAATAAAAATTGTTCTTGCCAAGTACTTTATTTCAAAATCCCTTAGCATAACTTGTTACTGAAAAGTGGGGAGCTCATCTCAGAAGACTGAGAAAGGAGAAGATAGATTAATGATTGTATCTGCAATTACATCAACTCAGAAAAACAACAAGGTCTTGCTCACACTTCAAAATATGGAGTTTCTCACTTGGTACCAGGAAAATCCCTCCCCCTGTGGTACAACATAGTCTGTGAATCAGTAAATATTGATCATATTTTTGTACCTTTCTCCCCTCCTACATGAGCTGTCAGATGTTCAAATGGTTGACACAAATTCTATTTTGGATACTCACTGAAACCATTAAAGACAAACTTCCTCCAGCCTGCAGTTACATCCTGAAAAGTGATTATTTGAAATGGTGGTGTCTAGCCAGGAAAATCTAGTCTAAGATGAACCCCTTGTGCACATTGCTGAAGTTTTCTACCAAAGAGAAAATGGGGAGAAAAGAAATCCCAAAACTATTAATGCTAATACTATCACAGAAAAAACAGCATAGCTAGGAACATAACATTGAGTCATGGACATCATATGCTTGTGAACTTCTGAAATAACATGACCAAAATAAAAAGTGTACCTATTTTCCTTTGCACTGTCTAGTCCTCATACCATTAGAGGAACAGCAATGGACCTGACCAGTTTGTACCATAAATATGAGTTGTCAGCAACAATGCATAAGTCAGAATACGTACATAGAAAATCTCATGGTAAGACTGTAGAATGCAGAAGAACAGAGGTTTTAACAAGGAAAACTGGATTAAAAATTGTCTGGACACAAATCAGAAATGATAAGGTACAAATTTCACTAACTCAACTAACAGAAAATCTAGTATTTTTTCAGATTAAGTTACTTAATAGGGATTATGCTTTAGTTATTTATGTCAAGATAAACAAATGAAAACACTCACAGTGGAAATGACAAAGAGAGAGAAGATGTGCAAGATTTCCTGACTTTATCTAATTGTAGTATTTTACCCCCACTTTCCAGCACTGACTTCCTTTGCCTTCTGCATAATGTTTTGCCTCCACTCTACTACCAAAGAACTTCATTAACTAATGCAGCAGGTTAACTCATGAATGTTGGAGATCCTCCACATACTTTCTCCTTCATCCTAGAAAATATAGTTTGTTTGCATGTTTGCTCTTTAAAGATGTTCATGCAGACAGTGAAGTCTAGTAATAGGATTAAGTCTGCTCAACAAAAATGGCTATCAGCTCAGCAGACAGATTAATGAGATCATCTCACATGTTGCATGACATCTCCTGCCTTGCTAATTCCAAATAGCAACTTCTAAGGCTAGGCTAAAACACTCTATAAAGGCAATCTGAAAGGGTAAGAAACAACAGCTTGAAATATTGTATTTCCCAAGCAAACCAAAATCACATAGAACAATGTAAAGGCTGTTATTTGTAAGTGAGGGGCTGATCCATAAGTGAGGGTAAAAAATCCCTTCCACGGCCCAGATCCATTTCTTTGATTGACTTACCTTACCTGGAAGTAAGAGGATAAGAGTTACACTGCTGAGGTAAACAAGCAGGGCCAATACAAAGCACATGGTAAGGATGTTAAATACTTTGCTTTAAGAAGCCAGTTAAGTGCTGCATCATACCCAACCTGTTTGCTGCAAAGGATCCTACATCACTTTTAATGTGCTTCCTGCATTAAGCTAACAATTGCACTGCAGTCAACAGGCTCTCATCAGATCTGAGCAGCACTGTTGGATCTGGCAGGAACTAAATCAGAACCAGTTTGGATGTCCATATCAAAGGCTACTGCTTCAGCTTGCACTGGTGGATGGAGAAGCTTACACCAAAAAAAACAGCCCATCCATCAACCTGTTGTCAGATTTAGAGCAAATAGTGTTCATTTGTCCTAAACACTCTGCTTGCATGAAGGCATTCTGAGTGTAAATGAAATTTACACCGTGACAGCAGCAGAGAAGAAGCTTAATTACAATAACAATAAAACTCAATCTAGCCAGTGTTCTCATTTACTGTGCCAAAAACTTCCTACTGAATTTTTGTGCTTGGACTCCACCCAGGCAGCAAGAATACTACACATCCCCATCTTACAGTGGTCTCACCAGGCACTTTACCATCAACAGGTTGTACATGAAGCTTGTGACATTACTGATTTTTACATTCCTGAAAGGAATCCCCTAGACAGCCCTAGGATTTACAGAAGAATGACCTAAATTTTCCCTGTATGACCATTACCCGATCCTATTGTCCCATTAATTCAGATTCTACCAGAGAAGGCTCAACAGCAAGTCCCATGTTTAAATGGCCAGCTGAGTGTACTAATATATTGTCCACTGAGGACCAAAACAGCTACTTACCCCACAGTACCGATCATCACTGAATATCTGTGGTGGCAATGGATTGCCTTGTGCAGGCTGCCTATCCTCAGGAATATTTTTATACATCCATTGTCTCTTCTCCTCTGACATGGTGATATCCACTTCTTCAAACTCGATGCGATTGGCTTCCAGAAACCTCACCACATCCTGTTGCCTCTTCTTTATCTAGATGCAGGAAGGAAAATTTAAAAACCTAGAGTCAGAGCAAGTCCTCCATAACACAGAAGTGCTTTCAAATCTGAGAACATTCCTGGTCTCCCATCCCCTGTTTATAGGATGGGAAGTCATAAACTCAGAAAAACAAAGGAGAAAATATTTCTTTCCATTTTAAGTTCATAAAAGTTAAACACTGCTGTTTCTTTACATGTTGGCAAAGGTTATACTTCTTCACCTCATTTCTATAAGGCTGTCTGCTTAATTCAGCTGTGGTAATTTCAGCTTTTACCCTCTCAAGATGCTTTTAAAAAACAATCTGTAAGGGTCTCTTCAGAAGCAGAAGTTAAAAGACGCAGCTGATTTACAGAGACATTAGGGGCTACATTTTTTAAGTATACAAGCACCTAAAAATGCAAGGTAAACAACCTGGCAAGTCCCAGAAGAATTTACTCCTAAAAGTGTTCGTTGAGATGAACATGTCAGTACATCTGAGAAAAACCTACCCGAGCTACAAATATTTTTGTTTTCCTACACACCTACACATTTTTTAAAATGCAGCTCAACAGTTTCCCAAGCAAGGTTTGTTGAATATTTAGCTAAGAGGGCATAAAACACATGCCTGAAAGTAAGCATGATGTCANTGTATTAATGTGTGGGGTTTCTGCCCCTATCCTCTTTATACAAAAGCCTAAGAGAGGCAGAACACTGGTAGTTTTTAGCTCATTGTAGTTAAGATTGGTTGGACTCCATGATCTTCGAGGTCTTTTCCAATCTTAACAATTCTATGATATTAAGATCAGCCCTTAAGAGCTAGCTGGGCTTCAAGAAGATACACTCAGGTAAAGACAACTTCTGCCTAAAATAAGACTTCATATCAAGACAGCGACCTTTGAAACAAAAGTCTGTGGGGCCAAGGAAAGTCACCTGGGTTCATTCAGCCATGTCTGCTCTGCATGCCTTTTGGTTGGTCAATACTGTACTTTTTGCATCAACCTAATGAAATTAATACTTTCAGAAAGACACTATAAATTATGTGCTGTATTTTTAACAGCTTTCATCACAGTGTTATTTGAAAAAAAAAAATGCAGCTTTAATAATTTTACAGTATTCCTGGAGTGTCATATCCATGCAGTTGCTGGCTGGCATAAAGCCCAGGTGGATGAATCATGCCTGTGGGTATCATATGACCTAGATACTACTTGGAAATCAGAGGATTTTCAAAATGCATGTGATAGTTGCTCCTGTCACACAACCAAGTCTATCTAACTGCATCACAAAAACATTTAATTTTGGAAGCAATACTACAGAATCCTTATTTCCTTGAAATAAGGCAGCTATCCCAAGAAACTACAAACACAAAGCTCTAAAACAATTACTGTCTTAAGAAGTGGACTGCACAGTAAATTTGTGTCACAGTGTCTTATTCTTTTTCTCCCTTTTTTGCCACACAATGGCAGTTTTTTATGCATATGTGAAAGGATGACTTTTTCATAGAGAAGGCAGCTCCTAAACTTGCATGCAAGTAATGCATCATCAAAAACAGCAAAATTACTGCATCATCAGTAATGGTACCAAAGGCAACACACCTTTTACTATGTCCCTAAAAATTCCAAATGTAGACGTGAAAGATGAAAAAATTTTCTTCCGTCTTTCAACAAAAAAAGAATGCGAACAAGAACACAAAAGAGACAGACTGAGATATTCTTAACGCAAATATTAAATATCTGGTTAAACAGAGAGGAGATGTCTAAAAATATATGTGGAAGAGGTAATTTCCTCATAGTGAAGTGCTGCTAAAACTCACATGAAATCCCTCCTGCATGGGTCAGAGCAATGAGCAAACTCCAAAGTGGCTGGACCAGCCCTCTGGTCCCAAGGCCAATTGGCATCCTCTGGCCAAAGCTATTAAACATGCAGCCTCTCAAAGCTGCTGCCTGCAAACTGCACACTGGGAACAACCCCTGGCACGCTGTAACATCTAAATCATGGCCACGGGCTGCATGTGAGGCTCTAAGTTAGCCTTGGCCAAAGCTGACTGTGCCAGCAACCATTCTTCAAACAATTCCAGAGTACCAGAGACCTCCATTCTCAGGGCCAGGACATGCACCAGTACAGGTGTATCCACATGGACCCATTTCATCTGCTGACTCCCAGCAGCCTATAAACCGAACAACTTAGATTTAGTCAGATCCCTATTATTTTACAGTTCACACCATGAGAATTCTCCCACAAACACAAATTTCCTAATGCCTCATTTTATTTTTATAAAACTAATTATGATGTTGAAGTGAATTGGGGTTTTCAGTTTTTTTAGCCATAAGGCCTTACAATTCTCCACATGACATCTGCATGAGTTATCGGCTGCAGATGTACCAGCTGCAGAAACCTAAAAAAAAATCCTGAAAATTTCAAGCCAAAAAACTAACATTTTCTCCCCCTCAATTTGTTTGATTAAGGCCTATAAACTGAATCAAGAGCATTAGTTGTATTTAAAATCCTATTAAATTATGCCTTGTTGTTTAAGATGGATGCTCAGAGCATCTGTCACAACAGAAGCCAGCTGATTATTCCCCAAGAAAACCACAGGACCTTTGTCTCTGTCTACCACTGGATCTGTGCCGCAGAAGTGCGTCAGCCTCCCAATCCTGCCTGCAGCTCTCATCATCTCATCTGGGCTTGCCCAGAGCCCTAAAAGCTCCCAGCGTTTGGCCACAGGACACACAGAGCAAAGGCAACACGGCACAAAGAGCAGTGGCAGTTCTCACCTCCTCACCAGCCTGTCCTGTCAAGAGCCCACTGGAGGAAAAGACACCCTCGTTTGACTAACTATGGAGGTGGAAAGTACTCTTTGTAAAGGATCTGGCTGCCACCAAGCTTTCCAGAGTCTAAAAGCAACCTGAAAAATATAATCCTATTGTCAGAGGTACCAGTTCAAAAAAATCCCTGTTTGTGGCTATTCATATACCGTTTCGGGAAAGTGTTTGTAGTCTTACACGACAGACTACCTCAGCATCAAAATATTTTGGGATTAATACCTTTCAGCACACCAGAAGACACTGTAAAATATACCTTCAAAACATATATCCACTGTGAAGTTTCAGAGCAAAGTCTTTATGTAATATCATACTAATCTATCTTTAAATGCAGCGAGAAAACTCTGATGGAGTTAATGGTCTGCTATTGTAGTCCAGTGTTTGCCTCCCCTATTTCTAGCAAGGTAATTCTTTTCTGAACATCATCTCTCTGGGTTTGGTTTTACTGTTAATCTATACTTCTATTCACAAAACTAAGACAGGAAAAAATCCCCAGAGACAACTCAAGTTTATCCCTGTATTCAGAGCTGGTATCTTTATTAGGATTAAAAAGCAGCAAAAATAGGATGTCCATTGTGATGGATAAAACAGCTAAAATGATCTAATCACTTAATCAGTAACCTGATTTATTAAGAAAGTCTACTGCAGCTAAAGTATTCTGTCTTCTGTCCTAGTTTTCATTTCTTTATAATGATTTGCAACAGGTAACAGGAGGAATACATTTTGAGACTGCTTTGGAGAAATATTTCAAAGACATACTCAGGCAAGTCCAGGTGGGACCACTGGGATTATCTGTTCTGACTTTCAGCATCCCTGAATTAATTCCTTTTGGGAGCAAAGGGTTTCTTCAGACTTCTTTTCCCCTCTAAGCTCTATGTCTGAATTGACAATAACAGAAAGCTGGTCCTTGCAAATTGTTCCCACAGTTAATTGACTGTCTACTTGAAATATTTGCTTGCTTCTGTTCAGAATCCACCTCACTTCAGCCACTTCACTTTTCATGTGTTTGCCCAGACTAAAAGCTGTTCTGTTCCAAGATTTCTGTTTCCCACACAACTAATATCAGATCTCCCAGCTAAGTTGAGCAGTGATCTCTATCCAAAGTTACCTGGAAGCTTCTCATCATTTCCAAGTGACAGTTTCCTTCTTTTTTGCCCTGTCTATGCTTCCTGAACCTGTTTTCAGAAGTCCTCCTGTCCTAGAAAGGCTTCCCTACCAACAGCTGCTGAGCCAGAAGAACACAGCATGTGGTCTCTTCATTACTAAAGGTCAGCTGCATTTCATCATTCTATGCTATTTTAACCAAGATATTCAATACCTTGCAAAAATCATAGTAGTCCAAGATATATCTAACTCAGATAGCATAAATGACTATTACTTCTACTCTACTAGATGCAAGATGACTCAAGTAGCAATATTAATAGGAACTGTGCCGTGATTAAAGAGAACTTCTCTGCCTTTTTTTCATGAGCCCACTTAATATAAATGGCACAAAGCAGACACATTCTCAGTTTCAAATTTCTTCACAGTGTCAACAGAAGGAATGTTGCTGAGTGTCTGGTGCTCACAAAGTGGATGTGGAAGGTTGGTCTGCTGCTGTAGACTCTACTTGCCACCTTCTGGAGACAAGGCACTCCCTGGGTTTCTGTCCTCCTGCCTGCAAAATGGAGGGAAGGACAGCAGGTACCACTCCATGCATTGGCTGGTGACTGAGACGTGTAGCATTGACTGTTTTACAGCCTCATCCTCTTGGAACTGAAGGAAATGAAAGCCTAGCCTGAACTGTCCACTCATTCCAGACAGATCCCAAGAACAAATAGCCATCTTTCTAACACAAAATCCCACAGGGAAAAATATTCAGACCACACATGGTGAGTGAGAACAAATAGTAACCTTATGAGGTTATCTTCTAAGCTGGCTTGTCAGAGCACAAGCACGTTTTAGAAGCCTGACATTTCAAAACCAAAAACTGAAAGCATGTCTAAGCTCACCTCAAATACTTGTTTCACAGCCTGGCACACCTGTGCCTCTAAAGATGGAGATCGTCCTGCTTATTTTCTTCCTCCTTTTTTAATTTGGTTACTCTTTCCCCACACCTGCCCTCACTCCAGAACTGCATCAGCCACATTATCCACCCACTGACTTAGCCAAAAACTGAATGTATTGCATTTGGCAGGGGCACCTTTATGGTGCAGTTTGACGATACGACTCAGCACATTTCACTGCTGGCTGTCACTGGAATGACACAATGTTCCTCCCTCCTGCCAAGTAGCTCCTGCAGCTTTCCTTGCACAAGCATAATGCAGGAACCAGGGGAATGAGGGAAGGAGCATCAATAACGTCAGCACCACAATCTCATCAGTTTATATCAGCAACAAAACTGCATCCTAAGAAAATGGCTCAGCAGTGACCAAAGCATGACCAGCTATTTGAAGTATGAACTGCATAAGCAGCATTTGTGTTACATAAACACGAGCTCAACTCACTCCCACAACTGAAAATATTATATGTGAGCCTCTGCCTTTACAAGTCATGCAAATATAACTAAAGGGACTGTTGCAGTGTAAAATGGAGATGTAATATAGCTCCTGCAGAGGATTACTTATCTTCACTTCTCACACAGATGGGGCTTAACATATATTCCCTGATAATGAGGAGATACAATGCTCTACAAAACAGATACAAGCCCTAAACACATTGAAGGAACAAAATTATAAGCAGTGTTAACACATTCTCTTCTTATGTTTCCACTATGTTTCTGCTCTCATAAAGAAGAAATAAAAAACTATCCTATGCATTCACAAGTTTAAAATGGAAATCCTCATGGTCCTTTTACATTTGAGACCTGTAGTGAAAGATTTTCTCCCAAATTTCTCTTTTCTTTGCCTGACGTAGGAAAGGAGAGCATAACTGACCCCTGACAATTTTTATTGCAGTGAAATGGCAGCACTGTGACAGAACTTTATAAAGGTTCATATGATTAATTCATTGTTCTTGGCACAGGAAAATACAACTCAGCTATGTACATACGAAAAAAGGATGACAAGCTGTGATGAAGAGAAGAACATTAATAGAGAAGGAAGTTTTCAAATAAAAATAAACAAAATTCAGTATTGTATAACTATTTCCAAAAGTAAAGTGAGTGGCTCTCCACTGTAGCAAATATGACATTGCATCTGACAGAAGGAAAATACTGTCTTCTCATAACAGGCCTCCAAATAGCTAAAAGCACCTGAATGCTTCATCTTCAAAAAAACAACAAAAAAAAAAAAAAAAAAACAAAAAGCCTCAAAAAAAAAAAAAAAAAAAAAAAAAAAAAAAAAAAAAAAAAAAAAAAAAAAAAAAAAGTTTCAATATCCTAAAAACCAACCACAGAACTTTTCAACCTGAAGAGAAACAGAACAGTGTGTGAACAGTGGCCACGTGCAGCCAGCACTGCCCTGGTCTCCTGCTAGCAGCAACCTTCTGCTTGCACACAGAGACGTAGTTAAGGACACACAATATGAAACACTCTACTGAACTGGGAGGGCAATCTGTTCAACTTTATGCAAAATCAGTCTGCAGGGCTCTGGGAGCTGCTGAGATACTGCTTAACCAAGGACTCTGCACACCTTTGCCTCTGTGCAATGTGTGTATGGTAACTGTGAAAATAATGCAGTATTTAAGAAATGCAATTAAAATTTGAAACAGATTTTGTTTTTAAGAGACTCTTAATCACAAGCAGTCAGCAAAGGAGAACATTTTTTATAAAGCTACAAAGACAGTTAAACTGCTCCATGCCCAATGCCTGCTAACCTCATATTTTCCTAGCCAGATGTTGCACTACAATAAATGCATTTAAATCTGTGTGTGCACATATATCTATCAAAAGGTGAAGGAAAAGGTTTATTGTTTAAGGCAGTTTGTCTGAAATCATTGCTCTCTGTGCAAGTAACAGAGTAACATTCTGAAACACAAAGGAGTCTTTAACAAGCATAAACACAACTATCACTGCTAAAAACAAGAGATGATGGGAGTTTGCTCATGGATTTATTAGGTACTGTTTCAATATGCATAAAGGGAAAAGGAGGGACAAAAATGGAAGAAACAGAAAAGGGGGAAAGACCAGGAGAGGAAAAAGACAATGTTCTGCAGAAAAATCACCTAGAGACAGTGTCACAAAGGGTGCCTTTGAGATCTGTACAGCTGAAAAAGCCTCTGAAGTCATACCCGAGTCTACTCCTTTTGAATTCTTCTGTATTTTGGGAAACAAGACTTGCCACTGATGTACACAAATAAAGTAAGTGATTCTATCATTTTCTTCTTGCAGTAGGAACAATGTATTCTTACAGTGTTGAAAATCCATTTACACAGGAGTCTCTGATGGACTGCAGGAAAACAGATGCTATGAACCCCAAATTTTGGCTCATTGCTTCCTCATCAAAAGAATAAGAATGGCATTGATGCTGGATGTACCTTCCAATTAATGGTATGAATTTCTTTTTCTATTGCATTGATGTGAAACTAAAAAATATAGCATTGCTGTGGAAATCAAAAATGGCTAAAACAAAGTGAAACTTGAAGACTGCGCAGCAGGAATTGAACCGGAACCTGGAAGTCTCACTGAGTGTACAGGCAGCTCGAAATTAGTGAGACAGACTAAGAGCCAAAGCCATGCAGACTGAGTAACATAGCCAGAAGATTTCCTGCCCAGCCTGGCAAGCAGCAGGTGACTGCCAGATTAAAGGTCAGGATGCAAAGCTGGTTGTTCTAGTAGGGGAGCTTGCAAAGCCTGCTGCCAGTTTAGATTACAACCTACAGGAAGAGCTCCATTCTGTGGAATTACACTATCCTGAAAATATTTCTGTTTGACAGAATACAAGCTTAAAATGGTATTTTTGCTACATATATAGGATCTTTCCTAGTCATAGGCATTTTCTTGGGAGGACACTGGGAAAGCGTGCTGGTTCTTCCATGGTTCTTCACCTCTAACTAAAATAGAGGGCAGATCGCCAGAGCTTGATCATAACTTGATCTAATTTTAAAAATGTCTCAGCCAACAGTAAACCAAAGAGTCAAAATTACTAGGATTATGTGTTAGGAGCTTTTTCTTTCTTTTAGACAAATTTGAAGGTCTTAGTGGCTAGCACAGGATACAAGAGAAACTTTGAGCAGCTTGGAAGACCTCAGGGACTCGTAAAACATATCCTCAGCTCTCAGGAACTTCTCCTGATGGAACCATCCTGCAGGGCTAAACTATCGCTTCAAAAGGCTAACAATTCAAATCTTAGCTGGCAGCTAGCTTCTTTCAATAGATAGATGCTTTTGTTTGCAATTCACCATATGTTTCAGTAGTTCAAGAGAGTGGTTAAAGTCTTATTTTCATGCATTTTTCCAGCAGAAACTTTTCAAAGATGCCAGAGAATAATTTAAATCTCCTGTTTAGCATTCTACATTTAACTCCTCCTCGTACTACTCCCTTTTGTCAAAGTGGCATATTTATAGCAAGTATTTTGCATTAAGAAAGAAATCCTTTCAACAAGCAACATCTTCCTTTTCAAAATATTTACACATAAATACAAATATGATAACTGCAACCCTTATTGTTTCAACTACTTTTCAGTAGCTACTAACTAAATGCAAGTTGTTCTCTGATCTCCATGCTATATTACATTTATTAATGTTTATTTCTTCTGATTTCTCCAAGTTATTTGATTCTGAGGAATATCCTTTGCTCCTCAGCAAAGTTCCAAGGCAGTTTCAGCAAGGCAGATGGATTAGATGATCATTGTAGGTTACTTCCAATTGAAATATTCCATTATATTCTAAATTCTGCAAAGAAAAATAAAAGTTTAAAACAAAAAATCCCCCTAACAAGACATTCACACACATTTCCTATTATATAACATGTTTATCACCTGAACTTTTTAGATGAAAACACAGAATTGCCTTTTTTTTGTGATGAGGTGAGTCAGCAGAACACAGAAAGTGTTTGAACTAGTTCTGTGTATTTATGTCTCATTGTTTTGTCACAATGAATAAAGCATTCCCAGCTGTATTTTCTGTATTTACTGCAAATGAGATATAAACGGAAATTTTCAGCACTACATAAAGTAGGTCGTGTTTCTTCCTTCTCATTAGCTTTAAGCATCAAAACGCGGTGGCATAGGAATATTTATCTACCAGAATGGATAAAAACACCTAGCAGCCCATGAGACGTAACAAGCAATTAGCCTTGTTTCATCTGGGTGGGGTCTTAGTTCTGTCAGCTCAAGATACAAGTTCTTCTGGCCATCTCGTGCCATAACCATGAGCTTCACCCTCTACATTTTGTCACTTGGGACCCACAGCCCAACACCCAGGCGCACCCAGCTGCGGCTCCAGCTACTTCTGAAACAAGAGCTGGTGAACGCAGAATGTGGATCTGCAAGATGCCACATGCAGCAGCCTCCTGACAGCAGGCCAGAGGGTTTGAGGCACATTAAGGCAAGCTTGAGGACTGTCTAGCCCAGCAGTGGCCTGCTGGGTTAAATGGAGAATCCTGTTCCCCACATGAACCCAAGGGCACAGCCATATTATTCCCACACAGGTACTAATCCTCCACCATGAATCTGGGAGAATAGTAAGTCCCCTTGAACAACTATGCTCATATTTACTTGTTCTCTCACCTTAAAGGAGTGGAGATACTAAGATTCCGACATGCTCCCAAGAATTCCAAACACAAGTTTGTGAAATCAAGTTGTCAGTGCTCTCACTATTTTCTTCTGACAGTTACTATCCACACAGTACAGATGTGCCGTTCTGCCAGCTACAGATGTACACACCCCTGACAATGCACTTTAAAATAACAGCAGTAACAGCAGTGCAAGTCATCCAGAATTCGTTGTGCTAAGTTTTTGGGGATATTTCCACGTTTTCTCAGCACTATATGAAACTGCAACAGAAAAATGCACTTGTGGCTCACGACAAATGCCGTATTTCAGATAAAACTGGACTATATTACTGCAACATTCTCTCACGTTTTTGTAAGGCTAGGAGGATGGATATTCTAAACCAGGGCTGACTGCCACTGCTATTACTCAGATCAGTAACAAAATTATCTTGGACTCAACTGAGCAGAACAAGGTTTCTAACCTTATTAATAAATGTCAACATTATTTCTCTTTCAACAAATGCAACTATATCTGTGTAGCTTGTGTGTTTTTGCAAATTCTCTTTTGTTTTATACTTCTGCAGATCCATTTCTTAGTGACAAGGTGCATCCCCAAACACAGCAGCCATCTGATTATTATCCCATAAACTGCAGACACATTTCCTGTAATGGAGTCACCTCCACACAGCCAAAGGTACTGCTGAATACTACACTGCATAAACCCACAGCCTTTCAGACCTCCCTGGGGCCTGATGCTGGGAACCTTTACTAGAAAACAGACCTTGCTGCAGGCAAGCCAGTTGGACTGAGCAGGAAGGGACTGCTTGCACATCAGCTGTCTTCTTTGATCAAAGACTAGTTTTGTATCTCTTTTCTAACTAATTTTAGCTTCCTAGCTGGTTCCTACTGAGGAATGTGATGCTATCTACATCCTTCAAATGCCACTCCAGTCTGTTTCTACATAAACCTATCAGATCACTCAATTAGAGATGTTTCAGAAAGCTGCCTGACTTTAGGAGATGCAGATCCAGATCAAAGGTTTAATGCATACTTGAAGTGCATTTCTTTAAATTGGACAGGGATGATTAACCCTGCAGCAATTTAATGACAGGTTTCAGTTGCTGATGCTCTATTGTTCATCAGATCAAAGGAAGCTTCCTTTCAAATGAAGACACACAAAAATTCACTTGATTTTCTCTGAAAAACACAGATCAAGAAACCAATCTTTAACTGATTTTTAATGTTACTATTAAATTGTTCCAAATAATCACTGAAAAAGGTTTTAATAGCACTGATAATACTGTTTATCATCTGCAGCATATGAAAATGCCAGGAAACAAAACAAACTTGTGAAAGTTTTAATACAATTTGCATTGTTAAATTCTTATTTAATGACCAATGAATTCTTTTCTGAGTCACTTTCTCTTGCTTCAAGTGGGACCTAACCAGTGAATTCAGAGGACCTGTGCTACATGGACTGGTGAAAAGAACCACAACAGGCCACATCTTCCAACATATGAAGGTAAACAATATTCTGCCTTTTTGTGACAGCATAAAAATCCAAAAGCCATCAGGAAAGCATGCTAGCATGTGTGAACGGAACATAAACAATCATGTTTTGATTTGCATTTGATATGAAGTACAAGTTCATGGTTTCAGACTTCTTCTTACAAACGTTTGCACCGATGTTACCTTTTCCTAGGTAGGAAGGGAACTATTTTATGCCACAGTATGTCCCCATTAGCCAGCACAATCGTATTGGTGGGGATCTTATCTTGGTATAACTATTCTGATATTCTGCATTAGCTCTCAATAAACAACTCATTAGCTGAAGTAAGGTAGGTAAATAAAGCTCTTAAGTACAGGCCAGACACATGGAATAACACTGAATAATAGAGACAGGTGAGCAAGCACCACGATTTCAGCACTCTAGCTTACACTGAAGATAGACATCCACAGCTGCAATAAAGGAGCAGGCATTTTTGACATGGCCCCAACAGGTGCTGACATATCCTGAGCATCCTAAAGGCACCAGGACTTTATTTCTCTTCTGGGAAGGCTAAAATCAGTGGTATATTTTTACTGAGGGATAATTAGCATCTATCAGTGATTCAAAGGTTCAAGTATATATACATAAACATATATATATATCCATATACACATATATATGGATATTTGTATCTCTCCATATATATGTGAGTATGCAAAAGTACATATCTACATATGCATACTCAAACAAAATGCAAGTTGACACATATGCAAATGTCACTCCCAGGCATTAACTTCTGTAAGTTTATTCCTCACAGTAAAATGACAAACATCTTGTGTTTTCCATTTCGTCTGAGTAGGAATAATGGGGATTAGTTATCCAGGGATAGAACAGCAAAAACAACAATAACAAATCCTGGAACTCTTAACTGTGAAGACAAGGTCTGTCCTACCCAAGGCAAGATGGGCAGCAGCCGAAGGGCATTACTGTCACTTGACTCCCAACAACCTGCATCTCCCAAGAACTTATCTTCAGAAATCAGCTAGCAAGACAGTTACTCCCTTTTCTTTGTACCAAATTCAATTACACTGAAGTACAGTATTAAATTTAGACTAAATTAGCTTGTTTACTGATGTGAATCAAATTGATTTTTCCCTTCCTCCACTAATGAGACAGAAATAACTTGTTTTCAGTAGGTTCCTCATCACTGTAGCTCTTATGAGAAGAAAAGGAGGATATCCACATGCTTTAGACTCAGCCCCTTCAGAATTGTGACAAATATCTTACAGTAAAGCAGCACACCAGAATGGAAGGATTGCCACAGATTTGAACAGAAGAATTAAAAGGTTTCACCCCAAAATACTTCACAGATGTAGGTCTACAGCCCACATAAGACATGAAAGGAAGTTTTGTGTCCATGTTCTCTTGCAATAAGACAAACTATGTTAAGTGAACTGCCTGCACAACATCTGTATCTCAGTCACTGCTTCTGCTCAGTAATCAACAACTTTGAGTCACTCCTTGAAAGATCAGGTCACACTTTGCTCATCTACATGAGATACATCAAAATCTGATATTTTCAGAAATGACAGGCAACAGTGACTTAGGTTTCTGAATTGAGTCCGTCTGCCCATCCAATGGGTGCCAACTTAACAACATACCAACCCCAGGAGAGAAGATTATGGAAACAATATCTCAGCTATGGAGTAAATCAGAAGCTCTTCTGAGCTTTGTCAGGTATCTGCAGACCAATTTCATTGACAGTCACAGGTAAGAAACACCACCATTGCCCCTACATCTCCCCTCACCTTGCCAAGGATGAAAATTTGCTAACTTAAGGGACTTGCAAAATGCTAACTATCTTCTGTAAAACTTACTAAAAAATTAAGCCGTTAAAAAACACTGACATACTGGAACATGGTCACGCTTTTTTGGATACAGTAGACTTCAAATAGGAATAGATTCCACAGAGTACTGCATTTCTGTGTTCATTATTCTTCTTTGCAAGCTTCCAGACTGTAAGGAAAACAAAGACTGAAGCATTCCTTTTTGGACAGACTCCCTGAGGGTGCCAACAATTGAGGCTGCAGGTGAAGAAGCTGTTGCCCTTAGAGTACTTGCTAGTAAAGAGATATGCTCTAGGTTACCAGCTCAGTGACAATTTCTGTCTTCAAGTTGCACCCAGATTGATAAACACAAAAGTGATACTGATATTATACAATGAAGAACTTCCTTAAATGCTATTATTCCACAACTCCCGATTTTGGAACATTCCTAAGTAATTTGTACTAATAAATTTTGTGCAAGTTAGCTTTTACTTCAATATTATTTTTCATTTATTATAATCAAATTCAGTTTTATGCAACATCCAGCAATCACTGGCACTATGACCAGAATTAGGAAAAAGAGTTTCTAGACTAATAATACGGGTGGAAGATTAAGGAGAACAGGCCACCATCAGTGAAGTATGACCATCTGGGGACTTGTATGTTGATACTGCTGTACTCTATAGAAAAACAAAGGGGAAAAGTCTTCATAACCTCAGTCAGAACAATACCTCCTTTGAAGTTTTATTACAGCTAATTGTAATCAAAGGTCAGTAACTATCCTACTGCACATGACACTGTGTAGTCCAAAGCATGTTCTTTAAAGGAGCATTATTTCTGACATAGATCTATCTGCAAAGAAGAAATGTAAATATTTAAAAAGCACTAGAGCATACAAGGATGGTGCAACAGTTAGGTACTAAATACCATACACAAATTCAACCTGCATCCTTGTGACTAGGGTTCACACTCAGCTCCCTCCTGAACACGTTCCTTAAGCGATCTGAACTCCTGTTCAGAGGCTCACAGTTCTCTCCATCACAAGGCAGGAGACTGGAACGGCAGTTTAGACTTATTTGAAATTCAGACCTGAAACCTAGATCCACAGACAGTCAGTCCTTAAGGTGAAAACCAGCTACAGCCTCCAGCACTGACCTCCCTGCCTCACAGAATTCAGTCATGAGCAAGGCTCTCAGGCTCCCTCTGCAACAACCCTGCAAAATAGGACTGACAGAAGCCAGCAAGGATGAATGTGAGCCACTTGACCTGATAATAAGAAACTTGAGGAAGGATGAAGGAACTAATTTTCATCGTTCGTCAAAGGGACTAGATCCAGAAAGTCCCCAGATCCCTCCCATGCTCCTAATTGCTAATGCCCAAGACGTGGATATACATGATGTGGCTGGTGACTGAGCAAGGATCCAGCTTTTTTCTTCCAGTATCACTGCTGTGGCTACAGCAGTGCTGTGTAGGTGCACAGGCAAAAGCTAGAACAGGTGAAGTGACATGGTATGATGTTCATGTGGGATTCATAAATCAGGCTTTGAAGATCCAATCCAACAGGTGTATCCTCAGTGTGCTGACAGAAGTTAGACAATACTATGGCTAAGCACTGAAAATACTGCTACTTCCCATGTAAATATTGCAGGATCACTTCTAACTGTAAAGATTATAGTCTCATTTCTGAAAAGCTAGCTTATCTGCTGCTCTGATCTGACTTTACAAAATTAAAATATTTTTAAAATCATGATAATATTTATAAATTATAAAGCCTTTTTTTTTTTTTTAAGTTGAACTTGCACAAATCACATGCAACGAGTTTTAAATCCCTCCAAATGACCACCATAACTAATACTGTTTTCTCAAAAGGCACTTGTATCATTTAACCAAATTACTTTCAGTTTTGACTGCTGTGCTTTTGGGGTGCAGAGAGGCAAAAAAAAAAAAAAAAAAGTTAAGATGGTGGATATTCTAGAAGAGACATATTCTAAGTTAACTTATTCCACACCTCCAATAAGAAGCAAACTCCTTCTGAGAAGTGCTATGACAAATGTTGAGTTACAATGACTTTTTGCAAACAAGGGTGGAGTTGAAATTCATCATCGATCAGAAACCAGCTTAGCCTTAAGAATGCCAGCACTGTATTTGTCTTCATTACATTACCCAACAACAAGTGAACCAAACAAACATGACTATAATTATTCTGACATTCCAGTGTTTTATAATGTGATTTAAAGTAATTCCAGGAAACAAAAAATCCAACTCATTTGACCTCCGTAATACGCTTAATCAAAAGGAGAGCTTTAGTCTCAAAAAACCAATATTTGCTATAGAAACAATTTAACCATAACTGCACCTATCTTATCAAGCTTCCTAGTAAAAAATCCATAACCCTCTTCAGTAGCAAGAGTCAAAGTCCAAGTTTTGGTCATTTTAAAAAGCCTATTCTTTTCAGGTCGTTGCTGTTCCTCCCCAAACTCTCCTGTCCTCCCAAACAGTTCTCCTGAAGAATGTGGTTGAGCAGCACTTATCTTTGTGCTCAGGAATTCATTTCAGTGACCTGTTTTTCTCATCTTGTGAACATACAAAAATTTCAATGGGAAAGTGTTCCACATGTGTCACTAGTCACAGAGAGACATGTGATGACATCATTCTAGGTGTCATTATTTCACTAATTCCCCTACATTATCTGTTCAGCTCAACAGATGAAGCTTCAATAAATTAATACCACAAAGGAGAAAGTACAAGTGAGGCAGTTTTTTGGAGTTTCTCCATTATTTAGTAGCTCTTCAATGATGTTCCTCTTACCTGATCTTCAGTCCTCTAACAGGAAGACTGAAATCTTCTCTGCTTTGGCATTTCTAGGTAACTGCAGGAATTCCAGACTCAGTTACTTATCTCATACTACCAGCTTCCTGACAAAGGTAGACCTGCTTTAAAACACTGAAAATCATTTAACTGTGATCCCCTACGAGCTACAATAGCACAAGTGTAAATTTTTATTGAAAGACTGGAGAAAGTGAAACACATAAAATTAGTCACCTTGGAATGATTTGGAGGAAAACATGGGTATAAACTATTTCCTGGAAACAGTGAAGCACTGCTGAGGGAGAAAAGTAAAGGCTACTTTTAAAGTAACCTTTCCCTTAGGCACAAAAGAACACTCATTGTCCTTATCAGGGAGGAGTAACAAAGCCTGCCTCCCCAGTCCTACAAAGAAGTGCTTGGAATTCGAAACACAGCTTACCAACACAAGTAGAAATTCAGGTCAGAAAGAGCAGGAGACAGTAAGGCTTGTAGAAACATGCCTGTCTGCCTATACAGAGGCTTCGCATCGTGATTCAATTGAATCTGCCTAATGCATGCTTAAAACAACATGATTTAGAAATGTACCCACAAGCCCAATGCCTCCCTCCTCCCTTCCAACGAGGTCTCAGAAATTTCTCTACAGCATCCCTACAGGCTAAACCCACAGTCCAGCTTCCCTAAACACTGAAGATCAATGTTTCCACTCAAGCAACTGCATTTTGGGATCTGTGAGTTATTTTGAGCTCATGAAGCATTTATAGTCACAAGTTCTACTAAACAAACAAAAAGCAGTTACTACCATTAAGCTCTCCGGGTTCTAAGAACTTTCAGATATTTGGAAGATGCTGCAGGGAGAACTCCAGAACCAAACAAAGGGAAAATTCACATTATTCTTGGCTCCTTCTCATTCCCTTCAATTACTTGCTTTTCTCATTCTTTGGAATGACCCTCAAAATCTTTGATGCACTAGACTCTTAGAATTATGTGTGACAATTATGTATTTTTTATCTTCTTTAGCACAAAACAAATTACACCAAGTATCAAGATAAATACTTCAGAAGCTTCAAGAGAAAGTTATATTTATGCAAACTAAAGCCTTTTCTGAGTATGCAACCAGTATATTTCTCAGGAATGTTTCAGCCAAATGCCTATCATTTGACCTGGGTATTCTGAAGATTTCAAAAGGAGTCATATACAAAGAGTTTAGCTCATTATATTTGCCAAAACAAAAGCTTATTCCAGAGACACTGACTTTCCATTTTAAAATAAAGAGTAATTTAACAAAGTATGTCTAGAGAGATTGGAAAAATAATTATGTCACAATGACACTGCATATTTTTTTTCATTTAGCATTACATATAGAAGTTTCTGGTCAATTACAGCAGGTCAGAAACTAATCTGAGAAACATCCACTCTTACAAGCAGCTAGCCTACAATTTGACTCAAGTTGACCTACACGTACAAATTAAACCATGGATTCTGACACCATTTTTAGCAGGAGACAGAGTAGGATCTATATGGGGATTTTCATTTTTCTCGATGGGGAAATAATTCTGTCTTATTAATTGCACAAGATCCCAAAAAATAGCTGATGTAGTGCTGAAGGCTGGAGGAGATGACAATTGTATGACTCAAAACCTTTTTCTTTCTTTTGACTAATATTTAGTTCTAGAAAGATGATAATAAGTTTAAAACTTCCCTTAAAACTGTTTAGAGACATGAAATACAGTAACCACCTTCTCCAGATGCAGATTCCCACATAACTAGCTAATAATAGTGTTTTCTTCATCATTTTCCTCCATAGCTTAGCCCAGATCCAGGGACAGCCCCTGCAAAGCCCACAGAAAAAAGAAAAGTCTCCATGATGCAACACTGAGAAAAGTAGGAACCTATCCCATAATTAAAGTTCTTAAATGCTGTGATGACACATATGAAAAAAAAGCTGACAGAAAAGAGATGTCACAACTCTGGCCCTTTATAACAGTACCTTCAATCACTGAATCATCTGCTCTGCTCTGGTTCAGCTGCACTCAGATGTACAGCTGTCCAGATGAAGAAAGTTGACTATCACCAGCATGCAAACTGTTACCCATATTCTGTCATCATCCAACCCAGAAAAAAAGTCAGCAAGAGTGATGTGCAATGTAAATTGCCTGTCAAACTCAGATTTGGTTTTCTGGATTAATAGATAGTTATGAGGGTTATATTGCTCTGCTAACTGCACATGTACCTTGCAGGCAGGCAGGATAAGGAGAGAGCAGAATAAAAAACTCCTATCAGTAACCTCCTTGCAGAGTGGAGATGTGGGTGAGCGAACTATGTGGCCCTTTTTTACCTTTCAAAAAAAACCCCGAAATACAAAACTATGTATATTGTCCAGCCCATGAGGCATGAAACAGAAACTAAAACCAGCTATGCTACACCACCACAGCGTGAACCATCTGGCCATGCAGGGAAGATGATGTTTCTCTTACGGATGCTTGGTGGACATGGATTACAGAGTTCTGAAGATGTTGTGTTTACTCAGCTGGCTACTGAAATGGGTAATTAGTTTTTATTAGCTGTAACGCGGCCACTAAGCATTTTGAACACATCATGCCAAAACATATCAGAACACATACCTGTCATCATGCCACTGAACTGAAAACTAGATCCACACAGTAAAAGGCTGAAGGAACTGAATACACAATAAACCTTCAGACAGGAAAGTGCTACATCCTTCTGTAACACAAAAAATACTGCTGTCCTCACTGCTGAAGCATAAAGAATATCAATTATATCTAAATCCTTCTGATGTTTCTTATTAAAGAACAAATTCAGTAGAACGCTTACACCCAGATTTCCCTAACAGAACGCTGTCACTTCATATGAAAGTATGGAAATTCATAAGTCACACGCATAATCAATTCATCAAGAGAATGATGTACGAGCTTCAATTAAACAGAGAACGCAGTTATGCCCTTCAAAAGCGAGTTTGAGAAGAGCTGTACCTATTCCAGAGTATTTCTCAATGCAGAGAGTTCCTGGTGGCCCGAAGCGTGTCCCTAGGCTCTCCTGGTATTTCTCTGTCCACCCCGCCGGGGGTAGCCGGCACCGAAGCACCGCACCTGCCCGGGCTCGACTCCCCTGCATCGCGGCGCTGATGGCTTCCCAGCAGCGAAAGTGTAGCTCCACTTAATGACCTCTAAGACCCTTTAAACACACCCAAGATTTGTGCCCTACAATGGTTTCGGGCTGCTTGGTTTGCCAAAGGAAATTTACGAACTAGTTAAGCTTCGGCAGCCTTGCGGAGGAGAGCTCTTTTCCGCCCCCATCGCACGCGCAACCGCGGCAAATTCAGCCGCGCGTCCCAGGGCAGCCCACGGACGGACTCGGGTCCGTGCCGGCGTGCGGGGACAAGGCTCGGAGCCGAGGGCAGGCAGGGCAGCGCGGGGAGGACCAGCTGCCAGCCCCGCGGAGTCCCCGGCCCCGCAGGCTGAGCCCTGCCGACGGCGGCCGCGCTCCTCTCCCTCCTGCCCGCCGCTCGCCCCCACTCACCGCCACCGAGCCCGAGGAGGAAGCGACGAAGACGCGGATCACCATCTTCACCTCATGAGCCGCGGCGAGAGGACCGCTCGGGACGGGGCAGCGAGGCTGCGAGGAGCCGCGCCCCCGCACGGGACGGGGCCGGGGCCGGGGCCGGGGCCGNCTGCCGGGGAAACGGAGGCGTGCGGCTGCCTGCCCGCCGCAGCTGCCGGGCCCCAGCGCCCGGGGCTGCCCGCTGCGGCCGTGCGCCCTGGGGCAGCTGAGAGGGGCTTGTGCCGCCCTCCAG
>VZTR01006315.1:0-38472 GCA_013400775.1 Chaetops frenatus | reverse complement strand
AGGACCCGCCAGATCTGATCCGCTGGGTCCGGGTCTGGCCCCCTGGTCGCAGCTTACCGCGGCAAAGGGCTGGAAAATGAAGCCGTTCTGGACAGGCATTCCTGTTAAGGCGAGCAGCAGGGACAACGCAGAAGAGGCAGGACACTGGGCAAGAGAGCTGTTCTATGCCATATATCGCAAAGGAGTTAAACAGCGCTGCCCATTTTCACTCCCTGGTATGGATGTACAATTCCCAATATTGTCAGCTGTGGAACAGATGTTATTAATCATCAGGATAAGCAGATAACCCCAAATAACCCTTCATCAGTCAGCTCATCTGCAAGTGACCGAGGGGAACTCAGTCCTCATCAGCTTTTGGGTCTGTGAGGATGTAGCCTGCCTTTAAATAAAGAACCACATGGCTGACAGCCTTATTATACATGTTACTACAGTCCTAACCCTCATCGTCTTACTTCCCTGTGTGCAGCCAGATGGTTACTCATTCCCTCTGACTAAATTTCCCTTTCATACCGTTTCACCCCGATGATGAAGTGTGCTGTGTCATCCTCCTTCACACCTTTGCATTGCCACTGCCCTCAAGGAATTTCCACTGTTCAGACTAAGCACAGAGCTCGACTTGCTGCTAAATACGCTCTTAAAGCTTGTTATACATTTTAGTATTGATTATTTATTTTGAAATCCTGAATTTCTTGAGGAAGGTACCTAGCAAGAGCCATAAAACTCTCAGTGCTTTCTTAGAGCTTGATTTATCTTGTGGGAGTCATTGGAAAGCTTTCTACTGATTTCACTGTCCTCTGGACTGGAGCTTTATGTCAGGAATATAAAGTCCTATAATGGAAATTCAACTACCAATCTTGCAAAGACTTATGCATTACTTTGCTTTTGTGAGAGTGTTTGTTGGAAGAAGAAAAAAGTAAACTTTACTGGAGTGCACTTAGGTACAAAGGTTAAGATTTTCTGGCTTTAGTGCTCCTGTCTTCACTTGAGCATAACTTTTACTATGGGAACCACGAACCTGTGAACGACAAGTGTTTATTGTTCAATTGCTGCTGAATGAGCAGGGAAAGCAGCAAAGGAGACAAACTTGTTTTTATGTTGGTTTGTAAGGCAACACCTGTGATAGGTAAGTAATTATAGGAATTTGCTGGAAAATTCCCATTACCTTACTCAGTGAATTTCCTTCATGCTGCAGGATTATTTCTGACAGCAAATTTTTCTGTATTTCTCAAAGTTTTCCTTAAAAGATGGAGGTGCTTACTTCCAACTTATTTCTCTATTTGCCTACTACTAGAAAACATTTGGTTTAATATTCTGTTTGGGCCATACTCTCATTTTATGAAACAAATAAAATCAGGGCAACTCACTGCAGCTGGTTATACATGATTCACTCACAGCACTAATACATAGCTTTAAACAATGATATTAATAACTCCTGCTTGCTAATATATTTCATAAATACAGAAAAGAAGAAAAAAAAGATAGCAAGACTGATTCTGAAGGGTGCTGGACCTTTATGTCTCACTAAACAAAGAAGAGAAAGCTCCTACGTCTCAGAGGTAGCCTTGACACATAACCAACAACCCAGAGAAAGCATGTGGCAATGCCATTATATGGAAAAAGCATAAGCTGTAAATAAAATAAGAATTATAATGGGACTATAAAAACTGTAGCTAAGGGTTTTTTTTAAGATTGTTTCCTCTTCCTATAAGAATCCTCTATTGTGTTAGCTCCAAAGCCACAGATACAGTCTCCTGTCCCATGTGAAAAATAGACAATTTCATTTCAGTTCACTTGAAAATGCTTATAAGCTGCATAAATTCTCAAAACTATGCAGAAAAAAAGACAGACAAGACAATGCACATTTTTCTTTTTTATTATTTTTAGAGTCTCCCTTTTGTTCCTGCATCCTTTGGGTTGGTAGGTTCCTACAGTTTGAACTTCAAAATAGAGTCTGAGCAGCTAAACTCAGGGCTAGATAGACTCAAATTGAGCTAAAGTGCCAGAGCTCATGAAGATCTTCCCTCTCCAAGGCTTCAGCATCTTTATTCCACACATATTTAGAGACACCATCAAAGAGCAGAGGACTCCCTGCCCACATTCAACTTGGTAACAAATATAACAACTTAATTAAAGCATCCTTTCAAATACACTTTGGAACTGATTTTGAACTATCTCAGCCTGTATTTCAATTAATTTTCTTCCAATTCTCACTTTTTATAAGTATATTTATAATGTTTTGGGCTAATATGACCTTTCAGTATCAACTTTGATGCAACATGGGAATTGAAAATCCAGACAGCTTTCTCATGTCTCTCTTTTGCCAGTCTTTCTATACACATAAAGAAGCTAGTTCATTGTGGAAGTAATCCAGAAAGTTAGGAAAAATAAACATTACACTGACAATCTGAACATTTTAAATCTTGTAGAGCCTCTTACTTTATGTGTCTCCTAAGCAGAGAACTATTCCTTTGTGGAGTGTAAAACCTATTGGACATCACCATGTGATGTTTTGCATTTTCATGTGATGTACAGGTTAAGACTGGACATCACCCTTTGTCCTCCAGCTGCTGCTGGCAAATGTCCTGAGGCCACACCTTTAAGTCCATTTCTATTGTACAGTTCTGGACACTTGAAGACAAAATGGTAGGAACTTTCAGTTAAGTAGAAGAAGTGTAATAAATTAAAAACATTGCTGAAATGATTTATGAGCAGTTTCCCATGTTTACAGGAGGTACAGAAAGACTGGAGTAGACAATGTGAATTTATGGGGGGCAGGGGTAGTTTCTAAAGATTCCATGGTAAGAATGATTCATTGTTATGCCAGATCTTCATGGAAGATTAAACAGAACTTTACTGCTGCTAAGGTAACAAAGTACACACAAACACAAGGCTCACAAGTATGTGGAAACAGAAGTATAAAAGTACAACTTTGAACAAAGAACATTCTAGTTATGATAAAAGGTGATTGTTTAGCAACATGCAAGAGGCATGGGATAAAAATGTGGGAGAAACAGAATATTATGTTCAGGACTGAAAAAATTGTTAGGATGGCTTTATTTCCACTAGAAAGAAGCAGTCTGTCTGAGGCATTTTAGGAGTTTCCTGGTCTGTGGGTTGTTGGTACCAATCAATTATTTCTCTGGGTTCTGTGAAACATTGCTAAGAAACAGTGAAGTCTCATAGAGTCTGCACTAGTCCACATATTTTAAATTTCTAAAGAGGTTTTTATCACTTCTTAAAAATTTCAAGTATCAAAATATGTTGAAAATTACCAATTTAGAATGTCATTAAAAGCTCTGACGGTTCAGATCAATAATTTTTGGTAGAAATGTGACTGTCTTGGTAGGGAGCAGAAAATAATCTTAAAGGGTAGAGAAAACACAGTGCTCCAGCTTCAATGGAGCTCCAGAGTATCATCAGCTGCTCTTGCACTGCAGAACACCAGAGAAAGGTAACTTAAAGGCAGCAAACCATACAAAATGGCCAAGGTAATGTAATGTAAGTGCAGGACTGTTTCACTTGTTGAGTAATGGCACTCAGTGTGGTGGCTGATAGTCCATAAACATCTTGGCCAGACACAGCTTAAAAGCATATGAGATAATGCCACTTGGAGCCCAATTCTCTGCATATGTCCTAGAAGCCACTGTATTTTTAAGGTATCATTTTATTCACAGAAGTAACCTTCAGAGTCCATTTTCTCTGTTGTGGTTAAATGCCTGCAGCCATGGGCTGTATATACTCTTAAGAACACTCCTCTACATGTACAGCAGGTCAAGCAGCTCCTAGTCACGATCACTCTATCCTTTGAAAAAAATTTTTTTTTATATATATTTCTCAATAACAAACTCAGTTTCATCCAAGACTGTTCTTTCCAGAACCTTCACTGTGGCCTGAGGTTTACATTCAGAGCATTTCTCAGCTTTCCCCACAGTCAGATTTTAGAGATAACACCCCAAGATAAAGCTCTTTCTCTTTTGACTTGAATTACTCTGAAGGTTCTACAAAGCCCATGTGTTAAAGCAGGCTCTTGGGAAGAGACAGAGTTGGAACTATTTTGAGAAAGGTTTTGACTCTTGCATTTACAAATTTTTGGCATGTTGAGGAGAGCAGAGAGGTATAGCTGTTCCTCATTTCAGAATTATTTCTGTACCATCTCCTTATAACTGACAGAAGAAAATAAACCCAAACAAACAAAACAAAAATTTTTAAAAATCCAGAGATCTTAAGTAAACCTTCCTTCATGCCATTTAAATCTAAATGTACCTAGATAATTGCAAAGCTGTATGAGTCCATTCTTCTCAGCTGCTGCCCTTCAGTTGAAGTTACAATCCACTGCTCTTTAGTTAAAACATGACTAGTTTTAGTATCTGTGGCTGCTTTGATTCCCTCCATGAATTCCTAATACTAAGGACCTTTGAAAAGAAAAACATTTTCCTGTGAAATTCCACAACTAATATAGGTCAGTCATCTGACTTGCTCAGTCAACTGAACCTGGAGATTAAAACATCTTTCATGTTCTGTATTAAATCAGTCATCTTTCTTTAAACTTCCAGCTACATTTTGTAAGAAGTCTAGAGTTCATTTTCTGCTTGTGTCTTTTAAGTTCCACTGTTACTGAAGTTGGTGGCTCTGACTGAGGAGCAGGAATTCAGGCAGGTTTCAGTCGGTGTCAAGGCTTCTACCCTGTCTACACTTTCAGTAGAAGATGCTGCAATCAAATCAGGCCCAAAAATGTGAAGTCCAGTAGGTTTGCATCCATATTTCTGCTGATTTGAACAAGCTTTAGTAATCTACATTACTGCAGAGGGATGAGGGATGAAAGCCCCCACAAATCTCATTTTCCCATCTGCAGTTCCAGTGAAACCTAAATTAGCAAGCACTCAAGATGTGAAGTGCACTCAAAGAGCAGCCATAGAGCCTTAAATTCCTGTCAGCCCTTTCCAGGAAGGACCTTCTGCCAAGCCCTTGGAAAAACAATCTACCACCACATTCATTTTGGCTTTTTTTCAGCTGTTTTCTCATATCTGTTCAGTTCCACTCTGACAAGGCGCTTTAGAAGACTCATTTCTTGCAGGATGCAGAAGTGGGTCAGCAATAATATTTACATATGCAAGGACAAAAAGAGAGTAATCTTGTGGAGAATAAGGAGCAGTTGAGTACATGAATTTTGGCAACTTTCCTAAAGTGTACACACTAAATGAACTAAGAATAGTTATAATTTTTATAGTATTTAGGAGTTTTTTAGATGTTTCACAGAACAGAGAGGTGGGGAAACATCTCAGATGTGGAAAGCTGAAGTAAATGTGAGGATAGATTATGTCTGCACTGCATTTCAAGCATGGGTTCAAGCCCACAGAGTGAGGTCATTCTCCCACTGAGGGAACACAAGACTGTACTCGGTCACAAATTTGAGACTATCTTTAAGAACCATCAGGAAAAAAATCTTTGGCCCACCTTTAACCCTCATCTCAGAGGCCAAAGGTGTCCCCAGGTGCAGCATGGGTGGCCCAGTAGTGGTCTGCTGGCCCCTACCCTGTTTCAGGTGTAGCCCATCTCTCTGCAGATGACACGGAGCCCTTCCCTACAGACAAGGGACATAAACAGCACGAACTCCATAAAAGCAGTGCAGATGGCATTCTTCTAGACCAGGGGAGTGATGCCCTGACATTGGGCATTGCTGGCTTCTTGGGCAGGGGCAAAGGGAAATGAAAGAGTGGAGAGGGGATGACCCTGTCTGGAGAGGGGACTAGCAAGTGGGAGCTGAAGCTGGTAGGGGGAGAAGGCAGAAAAAGAAAGAATGGCAGCAGTAATTAGGCCTGTGCTGCAGACAGGCTGTATTGACCTACATGGGAAGTGATTGCAATGTCAGAGGCTGTTAGAACCAAGATGACCCTTTACTGCCTGGACAGAAGCTGAAGAGATGTGGATTCAGAGCAGGAGCACACAGAATGGAAACCAGGCCCCCGGCCTGGCACCACCAGGTTAGTGTATATACAACCTGTGCAACCAATACACAAAACAAAGGAACATGCAGGAGGCAATATAAGCCAAACTAAAAGACAATCAGATAAATAAGAAACCATACAGTGTGTCAGGTGATGGGTAGAGAAATCATTGTCCTCCCATGCACTGCCTTACAAGTCTCAACCCAAACTGTTTTGAACTAAACAGGAACTGCCTGTCAAAGTATATATACATTTTGTATTCTTTGCTAGTGTAACCCTGCAAAATTTGCTATTATTTGTTGATTCCTTTTAGATTTGTAGAATAAAGTTTGTTACATTTTGCATTTTCATGTCCTGTTTTCTGCACGATGTTTTCCCTGATCAGATCTTTTGTGCAGCTGCTACTCTGTCTCAGAGCTACCAGAGATTTATTTTCCCCTGCTATAAAGGTACTGGGGAGGTAGCAGTTGGAAAGTAATATTTTCCATAGCGGGCTAATTAACCTGCAACTGTTGTTCAGTTGTAAAATGTAAAGTGGTGAGAATGCTAAGTGGAATTTTTAGCTCTTCCCAAAAGTCAGCTACAAAACTCAGTACTGTTACCCCTGGCCACATTTGATCCTACCATCTCTTCTTTGCAGAAAAACAATGACATTCTTTGCATCCGTGCTTTTCCACTGGGAGAACTGCTGATTGACATAATAAGTATGTATGACTTTTGTCAGTGAAGGCTCAGGTTAGGCCAGATTCCAGACTATTTAGAACATGAATTGGATGGTAAGAACAAAAAGCTAGTACGGCCCCATTTGTTTGGGTTTGTTGGTTTTATTTTATTAATTAGAAAAGGATGATGAAAGACACACAACTAGTCTTCATAGGAAATCTGTAAAACAAGCATGGCAAGCCAAATGAGAATCTATGAGAGGTTAGCAAAATTAATCTTGCTGCAAGAAATATTTTGTCAATTCATCAAAACCATCTTTTCAAGATACATACCTTCTATTTCACTAAGCAACAGACACCATGCAGCCAGCAGGGTCAAGTCTGCTGCTCTGCTAATGGCATGGCAAGGGTAAGCATGTCAAAGCTGTCATTGATTTTTTTCTAAATGCAGCTAGACTGAACTTAAATTACTTTCAGAATAGCATATATAATATAAATAATGAAGATATGGCCAAGCAACTATGCTGCTAAACCTATTTTAGACAGCATACCTGTCTCAGTCATCACCTATTTTAACCACGGTAAGCATATGCTGCTCTTAGATAAATCCTGAAAAAGAAGCTACAGTATTTTAAAAACCTTACTTGTACAAATTTAGATATTTGTATACAGAAAGTTGTCTTTTGACCACAATTTGTCCACAAATGGACAAATATGATATAACAGCTCTATCAGACCCAAAGTGGGTGAATACTTGTGATTCTACTTTCAACATGTAAACTCCCCCCATGCCCCACCAGTCTGATTTAAAACAACAGGAGACTCAATACTAACTTTTAAATGATGATAACTAAAGTTTAGGAAAGTCTGAGGAATATTAAACACAACACAATAGTGTCATAATTGGATGCAATATTTTTCAGTGGAATCTAGATAATGAGACATACATCAGACCCATTCTCAGAGAGGCCAGTGTGAGGGGTTCCTCCTGAGATCGCTCACATCATCAGTGGTTCAAAGACTAGCAAAGGTACAGCAAAGACCTCATGGGAGATTTCACAGAAGAGAAAAATATTGTTTCATATAGCCTCAGAGCCAGTTCAAATCTTTCATTTCAAATCCCCATTGAATCACTAAAGCCTGCAGCTGCAGTCCTTACTCCCATGGAGCAGACCTCACTCAGACAAGTAGCATTCAGTGAAATAAATGGGACTACCTGTGTGGAAGACACGTACTCCAGAAGATGGGTTGCAGACTCAGGCTGGGAGACAACTGTGAATCATCATGAAAGCAAGAGCAGACTACTTTTTAGAACATGACGGGCAAACCTTCTATTGCATGACCCAGTGGTGAGACATGGGCCTAGAGAAATCTGGCTTGATGCTGACTTTAGCAGCCAACCTAGCTTCAGCAGGCAGAAAATCAGAGAATCTTACACATCTTGCATATCTTCTTGAAAGCAACTTCTGAGAAACAGTCTCTCTTGCAATATTTCTTTTAGGATCTTTCCATTTTGTCACTTTCTGCAGTGTAGCCATCACGCATGACACGCAGTAAATAAATGTTAGACATGGTCTTCATACCTACAGACATCTCCATCTTACTCAGATTCAGCTTTACCTGTGGTATCTTCATGCTGTCTCCATGTTGCTGCCACTTCCAAGGCTGGGCTGTGTCACCTGTTAGTCTGGAATTGCACCTGGTTCAACACAGATGTTGAACCAATGAGAATGATATTTATGGGACTAGGATATAATGAAGATCATGGCTGCAGATACAGTTTCTCTCACAGGCTGGAATTCATGTATTCAGAATAAACCCTTTAAGTATTCAGAGCAAATTTCTCATGAGACTGATCAAAAACATTGCTGTGAGCTTCCCTAGAACTAAGGGCTATTTATATTTCTCGGTACAACTTACACTAACAAATAAAACCAAGTAAACTGGGTTATAATATTTCTCCTGTGTCTGGAACTTGCTGAGTTCCAACAGAGATAGTACCTTTTGTCAGTGAAGCAAATATTTTTTTTGTTTTTCACATGGAAATTCATGTCTTGATTCAATATGGGAAATGAAAGGCTGTTTCCAAATGTGTTTAGTGCCATAGAGCTGGTTCTTGCACAGAAGCACCACTCTTACCTACAGAATATTAGTATGGACTTACTAAATTCAAGTTACATCTGCCTACATAGTATATTTTATGATATTTGTATTCTTCAGGATTTCAGGAGACTAAAGGAGGAAAGAAACAACAACAACCATAAAAAGCAACCCTATATACAGTCTTTATCTCGGCTCCCCACTCTGTTTCCTTCTGTGACCTTGGACTTTCTTGCAGCATTGATTTGTAGCATTTCTTAAAACATTAGTTCTTTTCTAAAGGTTTTGCTGTCCTTTTGCTATTTTTTTGGAAAGAAAAAAAAAAGTTTGTTTTAGTAATAATGAATGATTCATAGATCCTGCAGATCATTCAGGGACGCCTTTCATAGTTAATGATTAAAATGCAGTAATAAAACATGAAATGTTTGAAAGTCAACAGTGATGCCTCTGAAGGTACATCTTTGAGAGAAATTGCTGACAGCATCAGAAACTCTCCCTCTATAAATATATATCCAAACATAATAATTTTGCTCTGTATTTTTTCTCCTTTTGCCTTCTCTTCCTTGCAGGCACCTTTTGTACATGCAGTTTCAGGTCAATATTCCAGCAAGATGGCAGTTTGTCTATGATTTAATTTAGTATTTTTCTCTCTTCATTTAAATTTTTACTCATTTTTAGCCTGCAGTGATTATTTGCATGGAAATAAATTGTCTTCAAAGTCTATATTTAGCCTGATATATCGGATTAGAAATGTAAGCCAATCATCCAATGAGGTTAATTTTAAATCCTGTGGAAATTGTACCTCTCTATTCAGTTTTCTCAGCACTGGCACCCATCTTGTGTGAGGTCATATGACCTTTAGCTCCAATGTTGAATGATTTCCCACCAAAAGGAGTACATGCAATACCCTTAAAATTGTAATTTTAGAATTTATAAGGAGAAGCCTGAGCAGCAGCCTTTTTTTTTTTTTTAAAGCTGATGAACTGAGGGCTCTGATTGTGTTTTAAAACATCCAAAGAATGAACAGAAATGTCGAGATTAAAAAGCAGAAACTTGTGCTCATTCTACATTTCCTACAAGCAGTATTCATCAATTCTTAGTTCAGGGTCATCCACCAATATTATAATATCCACCAATAAACCTGCATTTTAGCCAGTGCTGTATTTATTATATTTAGTCAACATTAATATCAGTTAATACTATTTTGAAGTACTACATCTGTCTTAACTGCTGCTTTCCACCTCAGTTTGTCCCCATTCTGCCCCTCCAAAAAGCAAACATTTTGGATTTTTTTTTTTAATAATACTGCAGTTTTCTTGGCAGTGACTGTCTAGGGATGACTATCACATTCATCATCTCCATCAAATCTATTTATATCTATTGGTTAAAATCCAGCTTGTGTTCACTGAGCTGCAGATGGAGCTCCCTGAACAGCCAAGGAGTCCCTGCATCTGTGCCAGGAACACTTGGAGTCCCTGTGGAGAAGGGGCTGAGAGGATCTGTCATTACACAGTCCTTATCCCATCGACTTAAGAGAAGCAGTAAAAAAAGGCAAAGACTGCTACCTTACCTATGTATTAGTGTCAGGACTTTCAGCAGGCTTCAGGGTTTTTTCCAAGGTGACATGAATTTTACAAGTAATTAAAGACAATATAGGGAGTAGATGTGATGTCAAACTTCCAATGAACTGTTAACAAAATATTAAATAGATGTACTTTTAAGGTATGGAAAATGCAGGGTAGGAGTTCTCTTTAAAATACATTTTTCCAGCAGAGCTTGTTAAACGAGATCAAGGCAGTTCTTACTGATAAACTTCTGGATGATCTGCGACAGGGATATTTTTGTTTTCTAGGGCATGGGCTCACTTGAATATTTCATTTCTCAAAGTGCATGAACAGGAGCTGAAGAAAGCATTTTAGAAAAGAAGGAAGACAGTCAGAATATTCTCCTCCAAGGCTATAAGCCTTAGAAGAGGGTCCCATCCGTGTGCAGGGCTGCACTGGTTTCAAAAGGGCTTCACTCCAGGTGGACATCAGGGTGTCTCCTCATGGAGCATTGCAGAATTAGGCTAAACCAAACATATTTAATATGATCTCACAGAGCTAAGCTGCTTATCACTGTGTGACAGATAATACATTTTACAGCTGAGTGGCTAATAGATTAAACAGAGAAAGGGCATTTTCACATCCTTTGGCTTACATTCTCCCCCTAGGAACAATACTGTGAACTCGGAAGGTGCAGGAAAGATATTTATCTTTGTCAGTTTCTCCAGAAGACCTGCTTAAAAATATGCATAAAGTAAATAGTGTCTTCTGCATGTGAAAAACTAAGCAATCCTTAAAGTCATCATGTTTCATAAATCTTGATATGAATGGACCTTAACCAGGAATAAGGAATTAGTAATTAGCTAAGTCTATTATTACAGGAAATCAGTCAAATGTTAAGAACTCTTTAGTTTGGTTCTGAAATTTCAGTTTCAAAATGAGGTTTCAATCTACAAAAGTACAAAGGAAATATCTCTGCTAATGAAAAGATATTTGTATTGTACTGGTGCGTACAAGCCACTGATGATCCCTGTCCAGAACACAGCCTGAGAAGGATCAGGATTTCACAGTTGTAAATACTGTCATAAATCAGATGAACAGATTGAATGAGTTAACAGCACTTCCATGAAAATAAAGAGGTGGTTTTATTTTCTGCATTTATTTTTTAGGAAACAGTGTTTATTTACTGAAACTATTTCAGAACTGTGACCCTGTCTCCTTCCCTGTGAAAATATTACGACAGCCACTGCCATGGCTTTCATGGTTCAGCTAGCACTCTCCACAATGATCCCTGTGCATGCTTTGGGAGGCAGCACAGGCCAGGGCACACTGCCTGCAGTGCAACACAATTTCAGAATCACTGCATTACAGACTAACATCATTTCAAAGGGACTTCTCGAGGCCGTCACTCAGAGAAGCTGCCTAAAGTAGGGGCAGCTAGGTTGGGTTGCCTGGGCCTGTGTCCAGTTAAGGTTACAATATCTCCGAGGCTGAAGATTCCAAAACCTTTCTGGGCATCCTTCTTCACTGTTTGAACATCCTCGTGGTGAACAATTCTTTCCTACCATCTGGTCAAAATTTCCCATGTTGCAAAGTGTGTTCAGCTGCCTCTTATCCTTCCACTGGGCACTGGGAAGAGTGTGGATAAATCTTCCCCACACCCTCCCAGGAGGTAACAGCAGCCAGCTCTCCATGAAGCACCTGCTCTGCAGGCTGAGGAAACCCAGCCTCCCCTTGAAGGTCCTGTGTTCCAGATCCTCACTGGCTTGGTGATCTTTTCCAGGACTCAATCCAGGTTTCAAGTTTTTTCCTTGTACTGGAGATCCCAAGGCACATTGCTGAGTCATGTTCATCACTAGGATGTCAGGGCTTTTTCTGGAGAACTGCATCCTGGCCTCATGGGGTTACTCTGTCGCCAGGGGTGACAGTGGGGACTGCAGGGTCCCACTGGCTGAGGCCAGCGCTGCAGTGCCTGCAGAGCCAGCAGGGCCGGGCTGGGGCAGCGATGGGGTCAGCCCGGAGCCCGCAGTCCCCGGGCTGCTCCACAGCCACAGTGCTGCCTGTACATGAGCTGAGGTCCCATCTGCAGGGCAGTGCCCGTGGCACAAGACACGCAGCTGAAAGCAGCTGCCGATGGCAAGGGCTGGCCCCGGCTGCACCCCCTCCACAGCACAATGAAGAGCTCCCCCGGTCCCCAGAGGCCACTCTTGGCTGCACAGGCATGGAACGAGCCCCCAGCCCAAGAGCCAAACCTCAGGAGTGGGAATATATATCCAAAGCCCCAACAAACTCCATCCCCTCCATCCCAGCTCAGTAATAAAGACGTTAAACAGTACTGGCTCCAACTTCCATCCTGGAGGGATGCCTCTAGGTACTAGCAAGCCCCTGTGGAAAACACAATTGGATGAAAGGAAGAAGGACGAATGTAAAAGGGGGACGACACTGTTTCCAATCCCTCGATCGCCTTTAAGGGCTGGTTTTATTCGCTGCCTCCGCCGGTGCTGAAGCCCCATCTAGAGCATCGCCGCGCTACTGCGCCCGCCGCCCCGCCGGGACCGGGCACCCGCAGCTCCAGGACGAGGAGCCAGGGCGAGCGACAAAAACCTTCCCTCGCCTTTAAGGAAGTGGAGAAGGGTTAATAAACCGAAGACAAAATGGTCTGCTCGGCGATCCTGTGCTCCTGCTGTCAGGGCCCTTCGCAATGGCACCGCGGTAATTTGAATTTCAGACCTTGTATAGAAAAAGTTAATGTTGAACCAGCCTTTTCAGGCAATAAATATAATCGCTTGAGTAACTACAGGCAGCTTTAGCTAGCAGGTGTCATCAAGCAAACGAATAGAAACGTTGATATGGTATACTAATGAAGGAATTAATGGATTATGGGTTTATTAACGTCAGTCGACACAGTTTTCCAGGAAGCCAGACTGGCAAACAAATTTGTTACTGTTTTAACGAGATTAAGCATTAGACTGATAATGAAGATTGTGGCTGAAATAGTGTCTTTGCCAAATATTTGACATAATCTTGCATTAAAAAACAGCTATAAACAAAATCAATGTAGCATATTACATGTTAATTTTTAAAACTGGTTAACAACTAGGTCATAAAAAAATACTATAGCTGAAGTGTTTTCATTTCAAGGGATTGCATATTTTTCAAACCTATGGAAGAATCTTTTTGGTTACAATCTTTCCAATACATTTATCAATGACCTCGATGAGAACAGCATCACTGTACATAAAATTTGCAATATGACACACAAATTGCTGCTAGTGTGAAAAACAATAAAGGTAACAGTTCTGTTATACAGACTGACTGATCAATAAGTGACATTAAAAAAAAAATTGCTCTGTTTTGTTAATTCAGATGTGATCACAAATGCAAGCTCATGCACCTGAAAACAAAAACCAGAACCAAATATCTGGATCTAGGGCTGAGTCCTAAAATGCAACAGGACATGACAAAAGAAGCTGGTAAGAAGTAAAGGGGTTATTCAACAGCAGTTTGCTGATGCCACACTAAAAGTCCTAATCAAAACATATATACATGAGATATGCCTACATGAGGATTTGAATGACACAGTGTCTTAGTAGGACCAGTGTCATCAGCTCCAGCATTCCTTGTCCATAATGTGCATTCCAGTATCACAGAATGTGTGAGGTCCCAGGGAGCTCTTGATATCATCCGAGCCAACATCCACCTGCTCAAGCAGGGTCAGCTTGGGTAGCTTGCTCAGGACCATGTCCAGTCACATTTTATAGTATCTCCAAAGATGGAGATTCCTCAGTCTCCCTGGGCAAATTTCTTGTCTTTGATTGCCTGCACAGTGACAAGTCTTTTCTTATGTTTAAATGGAATTTCCTGTGTTTCAAAGTGTGTCCATTGCTTCTTGTCCTGCCACTGGGCAGCACTGAGAAGCACCTGATTCCTTTGCCTTTACTCCCCTCATCAGGTATTTACAGCCTCTCACACATCAGATGCCTCAATCCCTTCATGGTCCTTCACTGGACCCACTCTGGTATATCCATGCCTCCCTTCTACTGAGGTGTCCAGAACTGGTCCCAGCACTCCCAAAGTGTGCCACCAGTGCTGAACAGAGGGAAGGGCCCCTTCCCTCACCAACTGACAGCACTCCCCCTCACAGCCCCAGGTGGCATTGGTTGCAAGGGTGCACTGCTGGCTTGTGTTAATGTTCATACATCACATGTGAGGTATCCCAGCACAACCTTACCTACATCTTATGTTCAACCAATCTGTACATAATTATCTCCCTGGCACAGGTACCCAGCTTTCCTTGTCACGTCAGCGCTGTTCCAGATTGGAAGTGACCTTAGAGCTGGAATATAGTTAAAACCATGAGGTTACCTAATTTCAACATCCTGCCTTTGAGAACCACTCCAGCCTGCTTTGCCACAATTATTTCACCAAGTGACAGGTAGTCATTGTCAACCACGTCTTACAGGTTGTACTTTCAGAGCATTGAGGACACAACCCACCAGCTCTGGCAGACATTGTTAAGGTAATTAATCATTATAATATTCCCACTTCCCTGGAAGGGCAGTTGCAGTCACCAGTGAAGATGAGTTTGACTCAAAAAACCAGATTTACCCCAGAATACCTGACACACAGCCACTCATCTCCTTCTGTAGGATGTCATAAGAGCAGTCACCAGCAACAGCAGGGCAGAGCAGGCAGCTGGGGCCTTAAAACTAAACTTAAACATAAAATAACTTGAAACACACACATCTCTCCCATTCAATTCATCCAGGTAGAAGCACTTCCTTCCATTATCAAAATTGTGCATTTTCTTGCTTGGAACTAGTTCCAGCTTCTCACCGCTTAGGTTTATTACACCTTTTTACCTCTGGACTAAAAGTTCCCTACCAAGAAGAACATTAGAACTCACCATCAAACAATTTCTCAACCTTTATTGGTACTGAATCTTCTCTTGGGTGTTTCTCCCTGAGAAGAAACTGAGATTTATGGACCCCTGGTGATTCTCGAAATGTGTTTGTGAAGTGTTTTTAGTTTTTCAACACCTTTCTCCAAGCATGGACACCACAACCACCTACCTTATTTCAGTTGACAGGTTTCACTTGTGGCACAGAAATATGTGATGCTACTTTTCTCTCCAAACTGTGATCTCCTGGCAGTATCCAGGGAATGAACTGGACTACATCTCCAGTGATCAGTTCTTCTTATCTTTTTTTTATTAATTTAACCACATGGTGACCAGAAAAAAGTAAGGCAAGTGACAGTAAAGCCTATTTCACCCGCTTTGTTTGGATGTACATATCTCCTTTTTTCATTGATGATATGAGTTATCAGAAGACTGGGCCCTGAAACCCAGCATTAGCTTTTGTAAAAATCCCTAGAGCAGTCCTTCAATCTGTCTGAGCAGACCCAGGGTTTTTCTTTGGCTATATGAAACATCCCTCTCCTGCAGTCCAGGTTAGTTCAGTCACTGTCCTTGCTTTTCTGACAACTGCACAGTTACTGATCTCATTATTTACTAGGTCTGAGAAGAGGATTGACCATTTTGGTTATAAAACAGAGGGAGAGAAAAACATCCAGAAATCAGTCTTCATCAATCAAAGCATCCTTGAAGCACAGTATGGAACAGCATGGAGACAAAACATGAATAGAATAATATTCTACCATTGGTGGGGAGGGGGAAGAAGTCAAACTACTTCAAATCCTGAGAAGATAAAAAGGATGTTCATAGAATCACAGAATATCCTGAATTGGAAGGGACCTACAAGTATGACTGAAGCCAGTGTTATTTAATACTAATATGGAGAATTCCAGTAAGTTGATGAATACATTGCAAGAGTTTACGCACTACAAGCTGTAAAGGCTCAAATACACCCTACGTAGGACTTTAACAAATCAAGGTCATGAAGTCAAAAATGCTGTCACCAAGCTGCTGTCCTACTCAGTGGTGCCCAAAGTGCCCAAGGCACATTTACTGCTCAGAGGCATCTAAGCCTTCACGTGATGGGCAGCTCCAGATATCTCACGGGTAATTTCAGTCTGCCTACACAAACAAGTTTGACTTAGGAGGCATATCCAGAAATCCAAGCACCCAAGGTTCAACTCCCTGCTATGAATGGGTTAAAATCCCTACCTCCTACTTGCCCAAAGTCTGTGATACACAAGACTGTGGGCTGGGATGCTGGCACTTCTTCTTCATGGGAAGCATTCCATTTTGGAATTTAAAAAAAAAAATTGATGACATGATCAGATGTCTAGAAGTGATGTGAGTTGTTCAGATCTTCTGAGTTTAAGACTAATAATCAAGATGTGTCTACATTCTGAATAAAGATTTATTTTTAAGGGGTCAATTTTTCTGTGTAACTGAAGCAATAAAACTGTTTTCAAAGCAGTTCACATTGAACATTGAATGAAATTTATTTTTATATAACATGGTATCAAAGATACACTTGACTTCATTTCTCTACAACACAATGTATATCACAAAACTGTACAGAGACAGAAGAAAATTCATTTTCTATCCTAGCAATAAAAAATAATTTTAAAGCCAAAAGAGATGGATATTCACAAGCAACATACATTGCTTATGATTAAATAATTTTTCAGAATTATTTGGTCACTGCTATTTTATTCTTTTTTTTGTCAAAGACTAATATACATATTTTGAATATTAAATTAGAGATTATGCAAAAGCAGCAGAAACAAGTCCACAGATGTCATATTTGTCCTTCAGAAAGTGGTTTTCTGGAAAAACGTTACTAAAACCTTCCAAGAACAAATGCAGCATTTAACATAAAACTGCCAGATCCTGAATAATATGTGTGAAATTTTCCTCCCAATAGCACATGTCTTCCAGAGAAAGATGTCCTTAACTAAAATGCCTCCTTCAAATAATACCTCTTTCCTAATCAAACATTCAATACTTGTTTGCTCAGCATATTTTCCACCTTCCCAGGCTTTACTGGGATTTTTTTGTAATTTAAATTGCTTATAAAATACTTGTTGCTAAACCATTGGTGAAAATTACCTTGTTTTAATTTGTGTCCCTGCTAAAATACACCTATATTCACAACATGAGCAGTTAAAGGTTTGCATTACAGTAAAGGAGCACCTTATTTTATTATGTGGAAATGTTAATTCATCACATTGTAAATTGTATTCTTGTGATTCCCCAGCAATCACTTTTTGTTTTTCACTTAGTATTTCTCCACAAGGCAGCTGTGAGCTCAAAATCCAAGCAGGTATACAAACACAAAGAATTCTGATAAATTTGGAAAACCTCTGAAATCAACAAGTGCTGTGAAGCACACATAAATGTTTCTTTCATCACACTATATCTGCTCTTTAATATTTCAACATTTCACAGCCTTTGAAAATTGTATTGTTAAAAACAAATCCCCATGAACAATGCCCAATGTGCTTCTTTTATACATCCTCAAGTTCAGCTGAGTTCACAAAAGCCCTTTCTCCAGTGCCTGTCAGAGACACAAAAGGGGTGTCAGGAGTGCCGAAGCAGCTCCAATGCTACCACAGTCAGAAAATGCTCAAGAAAATCCTCTTGAGGGGGTTGAAAGCAGTCATAGTATGAGAAGTGACACCAAAAGATACTCTTTCAAAGAGTTATAACACTAAGTTGTCAAAGGTGAGCTGTCGCTTCTCAGCCAATGACTCAGGAGCGCTTGGGAAAAGAAACCGTGGAGAGGTTTTGGGCCACTTCAGAGCCCAGGACATAGGAGGCAAGCTCTGAAAGTGATCTTGTGCTTTTGATTTCTCAAGCTATGTGAGCATGCAGTAAGAAAAGCAACTGGCCTCCAACAAAACCACAGCTTATTTTGACACATGCATTAAAAAGTACAAGGAGACCATGAATATTTATAATGTCAAAACAGACTGACATTTATTTGCATTACAATTTGAAATATTTTGATTATATGATTGCAGATAGCTGAAAGCAAAGGGAAGTATATGCTCATACAAAACATATCTTGTATTCAGGACAATATTCCAACACATATTAAGGAAAAAACCTTCAGCTGGACCCTAGCTGCATCCATATTCATGCTCTAATACAGAGACCTTAGTCACCTCGTAGGCCACCTTTATAGCAGTGGAGAGAGGGAATAAATTATGGGTGGACTCAGTTATCTTAAAGGTCTTTTCCAAACTAAATGATTCTATTCCATAAATATCTCCCTTGCTACTGGACACTGAACTAGCACTCCTGGCTACTCAGACCTGCAAAACTGCTTTGAGCCAAAACCTCTACAGTACAAACACCTCAATTCTGAACAAAGATGTTTCTGCAAGTCTGTATGCAAGGTACTACCTTTGGTGTGTATGCAGGGAGATGTATATAAAGGTTTATGCATGTGCAATAATACCATATGTCCTATTCTGAGGGAAAACATCAGAAAATGTGAAGGCTAAAGGAGCCAAAAGGGGTCTTCTTTGGTACATCATACCTTGCCTGATAGTTTTAACCAGGCTTTGATCTTTTGCAGAAACAGAATGCCTAAGTCTGAATCTCACAGTGAATTTTCACATCAAGCAGTGCATCACTTTGGCTCCCTCATTTATATGACTATGTGTTCTTTAAGTCCCCACTTCTTATAGAAGTTGCGGTATTGAAAGCAATACTAGAATGATATTCCCTTTTCAAATTTGAACACCATCTTTGTTCTGTCAATTCAGGGAATCTGCTTTATCCATCACATTAAGTGCAAGTAGGTGGTAACAGTTCCCACCCTGTTTGCCCCAGCTATTTCTATGGTGCAGTGGAAATCAATAGCTTTTTTCCTATGCATCAGGGATTTTCCATCAGTATTTATGTACAACAATTGAATGAGCACAGGTTCTACTCATCGGAATAAGCCTGGTGGCTTTATCCCTTTTGGAACCTCTGGAAGTATCAAACTTTGTGACATTAAGACCTGATTTAGTGTTTGAAGGTTTCCACCCCGCTTTCTAGAGCATTCCTCCCCTCAGTTAAGCTCCAAGCCTAGGGCTGTTCCTTCTGAGCCTTTTACTTCCCCCTCCACATCTTACACTCTGTTTAAATGACCTTCCCAAACAAGCAAGCAGTTAAGATATCAGACTTGTTTTACACTGACAGAAAAAAACGACAAAACTTTATTTCTTGCTCAGGTGATTAATCTATTTGTCCTGTCCACGGGAATGTGAAATACAGCACCATCAATTATCTGCTGTTATCAACTGTTAGGACAAATCTAAAATACTAAAACTAAAATAATCTAAAATTAGTTGTAGTTTTTAGACTAACACATTTCTATCAATTGATCCCTATGCCAACATTTCACAATATCTGAATTTACCCCAGCTGAGCAGCTGATTCAAGTCTGTTGGCATCATTCTGGATGGAGCATTTGATGGAGAAATCTGATGTCATTTGTTGTGAATAAGAGGCCTGTTTCCATTATGACTCAATACCTGTATTCAATATCTGGATTACACATACACACTGCCTAAATTCAATACCTGTGTTACCTATATCCAGTAACTAATGATTAGTTAGTCACTAACCAGTCCTCAAATGGTTAGCCATGGCAATTACTCTATGAATTATCAACACAAAAAAAAAGGTCTTTCCCATGTATTTTAATGCTTTCTCCTGTTTTGTTTGTTCTTTAATTGCTTTTTCTGCTTACAATTTTCCTAGCTATGGTGGGCATGGAGATGGATTATGAATCCCTTTCATCCTATTTACAGCAGCAACAGCATCTCAGATTCTGGCCTCGCTTGCTGCCAGATACAAGCAATACATTTCCTCCAGTTGCAAGCAATAAAATTATTCTGTCTTTGTCATTCCCTGGATCTTTTTGAAGGACATCAGTGATTCTCTGCCAGTGTTGCTGTGATGAATTGTATGCTTTCGCTATTTAGCACAAGGGTGAGCTACACAAAGCCATGGAGGACGAATTTTAAAAAAGATCCACATGAGTTTTTGTTGTTTATTGAAACAAATTTCACAATGGCAATGCAAATATAGCAAAAATATTAAGTACAGTTAGGGAGACAATCAAAGTTAGAAAATTCACAGACTGCTTGTTCGATCTTTTTGCATACTTCATGCCTGTTTTCCTGATATTAGGATCACAAAATGGAAAGCTCCATTCAGCATGGAGATTCCATGTCAGGTTTATGCTGCACGGCTACTTCTGTGCTTCTGAAATACCAGTATGCATCTCCTCTCCTTTTACAGGAGTTTATGCTGACATGTTTCTGATTGCATTCTAGCCTATTCACTAAATTACATTTTCCAGTAATTTAATTAAAAATATTCAGAGTTCTTGTGCACAATACACTTAATTTTTGAGAATCTCTCAAGTCTTTCATAATCACGTTTGGTTTTTTTCTTTTTCCTTCTAAAATTGATAGCAAAATGTTAATTCCAAGTGCATTACAACTGTATTTTCCTCACATATTTCCTTATTTTTATTGTGAAGTGACAGGTTGTGCTCAAAAATATTGCCTTGGTAAACAAAAACTGGTAAACAAAACCAAACCTTTGTCCTGTTTCCTCCATTTTTATTATTTTCATTTAATGGTCACTGAGCATTAACCTTGAACATTCAGAATTGTGGAGACACAGTTCTGCCAAGAGCAAATATGTCTCCCTCTCAAGAATGTCCCATTTATGCTTCCCCATACAGGAAGGTTATAATCTTAGTCTGAAATGTTCTACATTATCCTGCTCCACCCAAATTCTTGTGTCACTTTCATCACTGTGCTATCATAACATACTCCATCAGCAAGTGAAGCAAGCAAGATCTCCTGTTTTGTTTTCTCTTCCTCTCTCCAGAAAGAAATTTGCTTAACTGCATTTGTTAATAAAGATTAGCATTAGGGGAAACATAGTAGTAATTTATAGTAATAAAAGCCAAGGTTTAGAAACCCTCTTCCTTCTTTGTGGAATAAACCACAACAGCCTCATTACATTGGGCCTGCCTTTGAATTCAAGCCTATTTGCCAGCTTTAGGTAATACTTTCATCCTTTTGTCAGTACAATCCGTTTTGCTTCAAGTTCTGGGGTGTTTTATAATTAGACACTGTTCCCCGCTTTTGCTCTCATCCCCAATCCATCACTATCCCCAGGTGCTGCCCTGACCTAAAGCCTTGTGTTCAAGCTGGCAATGCCAGAACATGCCCAAGGCTACCCAAAGGCTCCCTTGATCCCACTGCCCAGAGGGGTTGTGAGTGGACATGATGCGTCCTAGCACTGTGGTGGGCTGCTTCTCCACCCTTGTGTTCCTGGGCAGCTCTCTGAAAAGAATCACAGAAATAATTAAGTTGGAAAAGATCTCTGAGATCATCAAGTCCAACCTATGACCAAACACCACCATGTCAATTAGACTATAGCAGTGAGTGCCACATCCAGCCCTTCCTTAAACACTCCAGGGATGGTGACTCCACCACCTCCCTGGGCAGCCCAGTCCTATATCTAATCACCCTTTCTGGGAAGAAATTCCTCCTAATGTCCAGCCTAAACCTCCCCTGGCAGCTTGAAGCTATATGCTCTTGTCCTGTCATTAGCTGCCTGGCTGACCGCCCCCCCTGGCTACAATCTCCTTTCATGGAGTTGTAGAGAGCAAGAAAGTCTTCCCTGAGACCCCTCTTCTCCAGGCTAAACACCTTCAGCTTCCTCAGCTGCTCCTCACAGGACTTGTGCTCCAGACCCTTCCCCATCTCCATTGCCCTTCTCTGGACTCACTCCAGCCCCTCAGTGTCCTTCCTGCAGTGAGGCATGCAGAACTGGACACAGCACTCCAGGTGTGGCCTCACCAGTGCCCAGTACAGGGGCACAATCCCTGCCCTGGCCCTGCTGGCCACACTATTGCTGATACAGGCCAGGATGCCACTGGCCTTCTTGGCCAGCCGGGCACACGCTGGCTCAAAGTCAGCCAGCTGTCAACCAGCACCCTCAGTGTAGCAATGAGGAACAAAGTGACACAGACCTCCTTATGCATTCAGAGAAGATTCAAAGGAGATCGATGCCTAAAGTGGCTCCCTAGAAACAGAGACCAGACAGGAGTAAGGGAATAAAAGTGGATACTTATTTGAAGGCCTTCAAGGCCCACCCTGGGGGCCAGATGTTGCTCACACCCTGGACCCCAAGATGGACGATAAAATGGACAAGTCATGAGTTCTTTACACAGTTACAGGTGTTAGTCCATTAGCATATGATTATAAATTCACCAATTACAACTTTAATTCATGATGTAATTCTCCCCAGTTTGCCCCCCTTTCCAGGATGCTGGTTTACACATTCTACGCCTAGGATAGTCTGGGTGTCCTCGAAGTGCAGGCCTGGAGAGGCTTTGTTATGTCTATTTTAACATGAGAGAACAGCAGCTAACAGGTTTCAGGACACTTCAAAGTCACACACTAAGCACTACAGGATTTGAAAAATATGAAAGTTAAAATCTAAGGCATCAATATCGTTTTGCTGTATTAGCAGCAGTCCTTATATACTTTAAATCTCTACCTGACATAACAGAGGCAAACTGAAATTTAACAGAAGGAAGGCACTGTTGGCTAGCCTACCTGCAGTGCTGCTGTCCACGCGCCCTACCATCCAATCAGCTCCCTGTTCGTACGCTGCCCACACGTTCCTCCGGCCTCACTTCCAGCAGTCACTCACCGGACTAACTGCCCCTCGCCCTTCGGCCGACTCCCAACCGCCCAGCCTGCAGCTAGCTCTGCCTTCTGGTAAGAATAACCCGTAACATGTTCACAACTATAAACCTAACCCTACACCTAGGTGTTTTTCCACGGGCTGCTTTCCTTCGATGTCACACACGCACCCAACAGAACCAAGACGGTGAGGGCAGGGCAGGGCAGGGCAGGGCCGGGTTTCGGAGCCTGCCGGCCTCAGGACGGAGCCCGGGCAGGCGGCCGGGTCTGCCCTCGGGCCCGGAGCGCGGCGCCCCCTGCTGCGGAGAGGCAGCGCCGCAGCGTTCAGCCCCTCCACATTCCCCCTTACAAAAGCGCCTCAGCCAATCAGCAGCCGGCACTCAGCCTGCCGCCAATGGGAAGAGCGGTGGTCGCCGAATTGGCAGGGCGGACAGCCAATGGCTGATGACGAGAGCCCGCCTCCGCTCCACCGCCCTTTGCCAGGCAGGCGCTGTCAGTGGCCGCCGCGCGGCCCCTTTCAATGTAACGCGGCAACCGCCGTCGCGTCCCCCGGGCGGGCCGAGGGGCCGGGCAGGTACCGCCGGGACGGGCCGGGGGCGGCGGGGACATCGCGGGGCGGAGGGAGCGGCACGGGGGTGGGGACAGGACCGCCGCGGGGCTGTGTTTTCCTGGGGGCTGGGAACGGGCCCGGGCCTAGGCCTGGGATTGGCCTCCGAAAGGTCTTGGGTCGCTGGTGTTCGGTTCCTTTCCTCCGAAGGCATTTAGTGTATGTAGGTTCCGGTGATTGCATTTAAAAATGTGCCATCGCGAAGTGCTGCTTGAAAATAACATTCGATGCGTTCTTTAAAAAGGTCTCCGCTGAGCGAGGGAAAGCTGCCTGGTTCCGGGAACCGGAGGGTTGCTCTCGGGGGTGGCCGAGCTGAGCTAGGTAAGACCGCACACACCGGGCTGTGGGTGGGAATATGAGCGGCGGCGTGGGCCTCCGTGATGCAGTCTGATTTAGAAACATAATCTCTTCTCCCGGTTGTACGACTGGCCTCCGTGTGCTCTGTTTGAAGTGCCATTTCCTCATTTCTGACCTGGGACTTAGGGCAGCTTCTTCATTTTGAGATCTGACACAGGTAAGGTTGTGATTTACTGGGACAAAGTCAGGGAAGCGCAACATTGGCTTTTAAAACCATAGAGCGTTTTAATTCACTAAAATGCAAGACAAGACAACAGTCTTAAACTGTGCCAGAGGAGGTTTAGGTTGGACATCTGGAGCAATTTCTTCACAGAAAGGCTGATTAAACATAGGAATGGGCTACTCAGAGTGGTGAGCTTCATCCCTGGAGGTGTTTAAGGAAAGACTGGACATGGCACCTTGTGCCCTGACTTAGCTGATGTGCTGATGTTCAGTCATAGGTTAGACTTGATGATCTCAGAGGTCTTTTCCAACCTAATTGATTTTGTGATTTTGTGAAAGGCTAGTAAACCTAGAAAAACTGCATACAGTTAAGTCAGCAGCTGCAGTACCTAATGAAGTTATACTTAGTCCTCACTAAGGCTCGTCACTCAGTATGTTTTGATGTCATAAAAGTAAATTATTTTACGCTGCTCTCTTCTGGAAAAACTACGGTATTTAGATATGAAAAAGATGGATGCAGGGAGAGGAGGGAGACGAATTTCTTTTGAAATTATTCCTTGCTTTTGAGTGCAGCGCTTCAATAACTTGGATTGGTGCTTTTGTACTTACTTGTCTGAAGCTGGCTTTCTTGCGCTTTCCCTCTCTCGGAATAGATGGAAGAACGGAGCGGGCCGTTAGAGGTCAGTGTTTGTACGGGGGAAGTGCCAGTCGGTGACCAGCAAGAGCGCTGAGCTTCCCCTGGTCTGGGAAGGACATGAAAAGTTTTATGTGTCTTGCACTACAGAACTAAGCTCTGGGTGTACTGCATGAGAAGAATTGCTACTTTCTGCTATTTTCCTTTCTGTCTGTTGGATAGTACCTGTAATCCAGTGGTTCAATTTCTGTTTCTGTGATTTACTTAGGAGTAATAAGGAACCTCCTATCACTGTTGCTGTTGTTTTGTGTTCTCCGTTTTATCTGTCATGTCCTTCTCAGTGAACTGGTGCTTTGTAATGATGAACATGTTTTTTATACAAAATATGTAAATGATAGCAATGGAAGTAGCAGAAATGAAGGAGTATGAAATCCTGGAAACAAAACTGTTTCTGAAGTTTGTGCAAGTCCCAGATTTCCTTCAGCCACTCTGTACTGATGTGATCTCGATTCATTAGGCTTCTAAAAGCATGCCTGGTGCTTTTGAGGGGAGAGGATTGGGATTTTGGTGGTGGTGGAGTTTAGTAGACTCATTGCTAACCTACAGTGTTTCACTCATCACAACTTACTAAATGTACAAGGGGAAAATAGATATCTTTGTGGATCTTATTCACATGAGTTAAACTTGCTTTATAATCAACTCAGACTAGTTTCTAACAATTGGAAAGTCAGAGAACCAAAACATTTCTTAATTAAACAGTCCTTAGGCTCACCTAAGTAAAACCCAAATGTCCTAGTGATTCTTTTGTTAATCAAATTGTTCTATAAACTGGTGGAAAAATTAATTTGGCAGAACTTGACAGACTAAAATTTCTTGTTTTGTATGGAAAATATGGTAATATTACCAGTGTATAAAACTGAAAACCATTTGAAGATCCAAAAAATGTTCTTGGTAATTCCTCAAGGGAGCCTTCTTTGTTTTACCTTTTTCAATTTGTTTTCATTCCATTGCTTTTCAAGTACTTCCAGAAGGCATCAAAAATTTCTGTTCATTTATGCTGCTGTATGTCAAAATGATACTTAGCAAAATATTCTCAACAGTGGAGAATATCCAGTACAGGAGTAGTGGATAATTCTAATCCTCCAGTTCTTAAAATTTGTTTGTTTTAAATACACTGAATTATGAAAAGAATACTTCAAAAAGATTATTGCCTCTTCAGTGAACTCTTGTGGGGCTATAAAATAACTGATCGGCTTTAAGTCAGTACATAAAAGTGAGTGCTCTTGTTTAATATATATTATTAGACATGAACTGTAGGCATTTATACTTTCCCTCAATGTAAGAATATGAGATCTGTGCCTCCAGAGTACTATTTTTATATCTCATATTGTTTCAGTACTTTAATGTTAGTATATTAGTTTCTATTTTTTTACCATTCCCTGAAATTCTGTCCTGTGGAGACAGAGCTGATGCATCCTCTAGAGAAGAGATTGTCCCCAAAACTCTGCCTGTTTGAGCTTGGTTTGCTCTTTAAGGAGCACAATAACATCCATTCTGCACAGGTGTTTTTGGGGCCAGGAGTTAGGAAAGAAACTCTTTGGGAGTAGGGAAGCACCCTGATATGTTCTAATATTTTTACATGATCTTAGTTACAGTTATGATTAGGTATATCCTTTTGAAATAATTTTAATAACTCCATTATCTTCTAAGGAAAAAACAATAATTTCTGATTATTTGAATGTTCACAATAATGATACCTTCCAGCATATGTTTAGCAATCTCTAGGACAGATAATCTCAGGCATAGCATATTTACTTTCTAGGCTTTGCAGTGAAATTTTAGTTTTCATCAGAATCCTTTGACGTAAGTTTTAGGCATCTAATTTTTTTTTATCACTTGGAAGATATTTAGGCGTTTAAAAATATTATTTTGGAAAGTTACTTCCTAAGTAATGAAATATACTTTTTTCCAGGTAATTCAGTATTAATGTGCAAGCATCTTCCCAGTTTAGAAACCTGATGGGATATTTATTCCTCTGATTCTTTTTGTATAGATCATGAGGCCAAATGGATTCCAATCACTAGAGAGAGTTGTACTAACACTGAACTGAGCCAGAAAGCTTGAATTTGTAATGCAAACTGTCTTGGCAGCTGACATTTCTGTTCTGTTTGGCTTTGCAAAAATGCATGTATAGGTAGTGAAGGCTGAGAAGCAGGCCAAGTTTATTTTATTGGGGAATAATATAGTGAAAAATTTACAGCTCATTTACAGGTATGTTGAATGTCCTTCAGCGTAGAGCAGTTCTGACTGAAAGCAGCTGAATTTTTTTTGTGTGTAATTTGCTTTGCCATTTCGAAATCAGCCAGGAGGTTATGTCATTCATCAGGTGGAACTGATGGACTGTGATGCAAGTCCTATTTATTCACCCATTAGAGGCTTGATATCTCAAAGTTGGATTGAAAAGAGAGATGGTGAAATTGAGTTTGAAAGCTGCCAAGAGTGGTGAGAGAGGTAAAAGACAAGGGAAGCTGAGCATAGTTAGTAAAGCACTTCCTCAACTGTCTAGAAAATTATTTTGACTGAGAAAGTGAAGAAAAATTTGAAAATATTTCCTCCATTACATTCTCAGGAAGTGTCTCCAAATACAAAATGAGGTGATTTCACCTTGAGATTATGGGATTTTTCAGTTTGCATCAGGCTGCAGGAGCAGCCCTTCTCATTTTATACCTGCTGCAGGTGTAGTGTTTATCTTGTACTGGTGGTGTGGTCTCTCTTATCAGATATAAAAAGGGATATAGATATATAAAAACACATGACACAAACATACGTACTCTGGCCAGTCCTTGAAGGCATGAAGCACCAGACATTGTAGGGTGTGGCAGTAATTTCCAGGATGAAGATTGTGATAGATAGGTACAGTCTCATTGGAGTTGGGGACTGGATGTTTTCCAGTAAAATGGGACAATTGATTTTCAAGCCCATTATTTAATATCATTGGAATGTCAGAAATTGAGAAATGGAAGATTTAGTCAAATTCTACAAATATCTCAATTCTAGTCTCACAAATAGGTTGTTAATTAATTTGGTTAAAATGTTTTAAAACATGTCTAAATTAGTTTTCTGAATATCAACAAACTTTGACCTGTGTTCTGTTTTTTCCAAATTCTTCTTTTTCCTTCTCTAACTTGGGAGTAGTTTCTTATTCTAGATTTGGTTGCGTTAATATTCTGCTTTCTCTTTTGGGATTGAAGTACCTCAGACTATTGAATGTAATACTAACTGCATTCCTAGAGTGATGTCTCTCACATTTTATATAAATAATTAATGAAAATATAATTACTAATATAAACAATAGGTAGCACAGCATGTGGCGTAAGGTTAGAGGAATCATGAATAATTTTACAGTTTTTTTACCTTTCTTACTTAAACAACTTTCTTTCTTAGCAAAACAATTCTCACTGTTTTTTTTCTGTCTTCCTAAATTGTTACAGAAAAATGCTTTCCGAATGATAACTACCAATTGCTCAACTGAACTACAGAGATCTCATGCTTGGAGACGAAATAATCCAACTGCTACCACTGTGACTTAAAGATCCTTGTGCCAAAATCAGCAGTCTTTGAGAAAATACTGGAAAGCTGTTCAATCTGAAAAATGGGAGAAAGAGTAAGGAGCCCAGATTCTGAACAGGAGAGAAAATCAGAGGAGGATAAAAACAGTGACTCCTATTATTCAGATGAGGGTAATGCATCTCATTCATCCAGCCAGTCGCCAGCACTAAGCTCTCCAGCTACAAGCAAAGAAAAAAGACATCAGAAAGCACAGATTTCAAACAGCCTATTGCACTACCAAGGTAGGTAGGTAGCAGAAATTGCTGCTTTCTAACTGTTCCATGAGTTAATTTTCTTTGAAAACTCAAAAGTGAGAAACTAGCATTATGAGCATCTATACAGTTCATGCGAATTATGCTACAGGTGGCAGGTAGACAGTAGCTGCTCTATTGAAAACTGAAGTTAACCTATTCTTGCACAGGGAGGAGTTTTGGTGATTTTCAGAATTCTTCATAATTTTCTTAACAAGTGAATATGGCTTTTATACTAGTGTTCTGTTGAATCATGCTGATGCTTTCTTTTTGTTGTTGACAAAAAGTGCAAGGCAAAGAACCCAAGGCAAGTCCTTACTAGTAAAAAAAGAGACAGTTTTAAAAATTTCCCTGACTGAATAACCTACAGATACCTCTCTTGTGGAAGTTTAGTTGACTAAGCTTTACAGGATAACATTGTGATTTTCAATAATGTGGCAAAAAAAAGGAAAATGTGTTTGATGAAAGTTAGGTTCAGATGGAGATTCAAAAAAAAGTTTTTCCTGCTTCTTCCCTGAGGGTAAAATATTTCCAATTTGAGATGACCCAACTCCACTTTGAGCTCCCTCACAAACATAGGCTGCTTTCTTGATTGAGAATTTGTAGGGAAGGGAATGTCGCTGTAAAAAGGGAGAAAATGGTTATGCAGGCACTGGGCTGAGGTAGGGCTATGAAGGCTTTCTGCTACACTTTGACAGCTTGTTCTAAATAATTGTATACATTGTTTGGTGAAGGTGTAGCATGTCCTACCTTTCTTGGGCAGATGTTCACTGATAAGTGCTTGAAACTGTATGAATCATTTGGTCAATGTTACAATCTAGTCTGTGTCATAATGTCTGACCTTAAGCATTTAATTTGCTCAGGGAATGTATCTCTTCAGATCATTGACAGTGTGGGTATCCTGGTGCAACTGATGTTTTGCTGAGCTTCTCTATGTTCAGAAGCAGCATCTCCTCTGTGGTAGTCATGGGATCGCTGTCTGGGAACCAAAAACTGCAGTTCTACCATGCAGTTTAATTTGGAGGGGGCAAATGTGTGACCAGTTCTTTGATTACAAGAATTGAAAATAATTATTACATTAAGGTATTGTGAATGTCATATTACATTGTCTTGAAATACCCTATTCCCCAATTTAACTATATGATCAAAAGTACAATACTGGTAGTGGAATTTCATGTTTGCCCTAAATAAGGAGAAATTCTTACAGAGTCTGGAAGTCTAGGGTTAATGGGAACTCCTTAAGTTGGTGATAGGAGTGGCATCATTCCTGCAGAGCATGTATTAGATAGTCTTTTCACTCCTGAATGTGATGTAAGTGTTCTTTGTAAAGGAAAAAACGCACCTTCTTTTGTTTGCCCAAGGTATGGAAAAAATGAGCACAGAGCAGAAAATGAATGAGTAATTTTGCAAAATGTCGATAGGAAATTATAAGAAGGTATTTTTAAGCTGTTATTTTTGCTGATAAGTATTCTCAGCAGAATAGAAACATGATGAGTGGCAAAGAGGAGGAAGAATTTGCTGTCACACAGACTCACTGTCCATGTGTAGGTAACTGCCCTATTACTGTATCCCAGCTTTCAAGCCAGAATTACAAACTGCTGCTCAGTGTACTTCTTTTGAACACTGATGTACCTTAAGGAATTATGCACTCTCTATTAATTCAGTTGTTTTAAGAGATATTTTTAGTGGATTATATGATTCATTCTTTGACCGTGGCATGAGAGGCACATAAGATAGAAACAAAATGTTCTGTTTTTATTTGTGGGGATGACAATAAAATAATAATAATAAATAAGAATGTGAGCAGTGCGTACTAGTAATCAAATGAGAATACGGTGTGGGAAATAACTTGTGGTACAAGAATAAATTATTCAGGGAGAACTGAATTTTCATGGGATTTATAATTTTGCTTTGGAGGCTTTTTGCATTGAGCCTTTGAAATCTGCCGTTTTGTCTGTAAGCATGGCAGCTGGATTTGAAAATACTACTGCATTTGTCTGGGAGAATTACATCTTGCATAATACATAACTAGCTAATGCTCAGTTAATTGTTGCCATTTGAAAAGTATGTGATAATTTTGTATGCATTATAGTATTTTTAAAGCATTTTAATAAGCAATATCAAATATTAACAAAATATGACTCTTATTTCTGATACAATTTGCAGATGATTACTTTACAAGGGTCCTGTATTAATGGCTGCAGATATTAGCTCCTACAGTAGATCACAGACATAAATCTCCATTTTTCAGTTATCAAAGGGAGCATAACTCGATCATATATATGCCTTTTATTGTCTGGTTTGAAAGCTGCCATCTCTGCCAGATATTGTATGATTGTTTCAGGCAGAGCTTGGTTCCAAGAATGTCTGAATAGACAAACTGCATTGTCTAATAGTAAACACGCTTTTTATTTTTCCTCTCAGCCACAAAGAAATTGGATTCCAAATATGCACCAAGCAAAAGAGGGAGACGGTGGGGTTTCCATTCTCAGAGCCTCACTAGGGATTCTCCTGCAAAAGATATAGATCTTGTTACAAAAAGAGTTCTTTCTGCTAGGCTGCTGAAAATCAATGCGCTCCAAAATGAACTGACTGAACTCCACATCAAACTGGATGAGCTGCAGAAGGAAAACAGGGCACTGAAGAGGCTTCAGCACAGGCAGGAGAAAACCTTAAATAAGTTGGAAGATACAGAAAATGAAATCACTCAGCTCCTTGCTTGGCACAAGAATGAGGGTAGAATATTAAAGGAGCGCCTACGAAAATCTCAGGAGAGAGAACGTGCAGCTGAGAGACGGCTGAAAGATACGGAAAATGAACTGTACAGGAATAAAACTCTCTTGCAGAAACTGAAAAAGCTGTCTGCAGATAAGCAACTTGCTGAAAGAGATGACCTGGCAAAGAAACTAGCCTTAGCAGAGAGCAAGCTTGAGGACAGGGAAAAAAGAATTAAGGTGGGATGACTTTCTTTTTTGTAAGAAATTCTGCTACAGATATTTATTTCCACAATTAATTCTAATTTTACACAGCTATGGAGCAAATAGAAAACCAGTATTTTTTGGTTTTACCCATAAGTAGAATCAAGTAAATTAGTTCTAAGGTGATTATATAATTATATATGAGGTGGTTGTGCATTCAAATTTCTGTTTACAAATTAAGCTTCTTTTGTCAGAATATATCCTGTGGATTTGAGCTTCTAAGTGTTTTTATACCTAGCAATCACATTTCAGAAGTGCATGCAGCTGTAATACATCTTTATGCAATCTAGTTTCTCCTTTTGGAGGGAAACAATTAGTAACATTTTCTGGGTATTTAGGGAACTTTACACTAAAATTCTAAAAAAAAAAAGTAATATAGTAGTGCTTTCTCAATTTTTGAAGAGCATTCATACAGTGTTTGATTGTCCACTATTCTGCACATCTAAGAGCTCAGCTGGACAAAATTTCATCATGTTTTTTTAAATACTGAAATAATATTTAGACCTTTTTATGGGTATCCATTATAAGAAATTGGTAAAATGTATTTTAATTTAGTCCAGCAAAAATGTTTATGTTTTTGTAAACACATCTAAACATGTCTACATTGTAAATGTCTATAAACTCATCTTACTTAAAAATGTGTTAACACTATTAAATCTGTTGGTAGTTGTACTATTTTGATAGTAGATATATTTTATATATAGCATATAAATTGTATACTATTCTTAGCTTAAATTATGTCATTGAGATGGCATTAATGTTTGGTGTCTATATTAGTAATTAGACCTAGATTACATTAGAGAGATAATAGATCTGGAAATCCAAGGATTAAGCTGGAAACTAAGCTTTCATAAAATAAGTCCCAAAGTACCAAAATACGAATAGCTGAGTTAGTCAAACCACCTCATCCTGTAGTGTCACCATCTGTCATCTGTACTTTTATGATTAGGTATTTCAGTATTTGTAGTACTGGATTGTGTTAAAATGAATCATGCTTTGAAAAGTAAGGGATTTTCTTCTAGTTTTTTTCCTGCTTTCATCAACACAGCTTCACTTAAAATAGCACTATTACTACACTATTACAGGATGAGGGTGTGTAAATGAAATCATAATCACAAGCTAGATTCTAGTAGAAAGGTTAAAAATTCTTTCTTTTCTTCCTTCTAATGCTGCACTTTCAGGGAAGGATTCTCTCTCTTACCCCTCAATAGGAGATTTGTCTTAGAGATCTGGAGGTCCACTGTGGCAAGAGCCTTGCAGAAAGTAGTGTGTTTCTATTATGTCCTCAAATCACCTCTCAACATTTAAAAGGATGAGCTGCAGCATTTGCAGATGTTTTGCCCCCTCAAAGTTAGGATTTAAGGTTTAAATGTATTTAGTGTTACAGCAATGGTTGAGCCCATATCTAAACCCAAGACATTGGTAATTTTATTTAAGGAACTTGACTACAAAAATTACTTCAGTTATTAAAAAATATTATTTTGTTTTAATTTAAGGCTCTGGAAAGAAATCTTGAATTGAGTGGTAGCAGTTTTCAACGAGAGTTACATTCAAAGAAAAAATGGCTGTATGAGGCTCAAGAAGAGAACAGAGCTCTCCAAGAAGAGCTTAATCAGCTAAATCAGAAGCTGAAGGTAAAATGTGAAAGGAATGGCAGTTGCTAACCATGTTCTGGGATTTGATCTTTCGAAATATCTGTAACCAGGTTTGAATAGTTTACCAGTGACTACACTCTCTGATGTGTACTTAATTATATACCTCATGTGAGTTCTTTTCCTGCATTAAATTGAAATGTTCTGTGCTTTGACCCTACAGTGTTTATAACAGGAATGTCTCTGTGTTAATCATTATTGTTAGCACTACTTAAGAAAAGCAAGATCAAATATAGAGCCAAGCAATGAAAATAAGCCACAAAATCTACTGGAAAATTAGGTTTTGAAGGTTTAATTTAAAATTAAATTGGCAGGTGTAAATAGTACTTTGTTACTGATACACTTGCATTACAGTAGGTTTGCATGAAGATTAATGTAATGTATTTGTGATAACCACATAGGTTGCTAAATTTGTGTAAATGCTTATTTGAACTGCACACCACCATTATTGTTGCCCAAACTGTCAATAAAAGTATTTTAAATATTCTACTGAGTTTATCTTTAGGAAAGAAAATAAGTAAGATTAGAGCTAAAGTACTTAGGTTCTGGGGGAATTTTCTTGAAACTCCAAGTCTCAAAGCTAATTATATGTTGGAGATGCACCAGTTCACCACGTTCCCAGCTATCCAGTAAGTAGCAGTAATGTTAGTAGCTCTAAATGTACTTGTTTATAGAGCAGGTGTTTTAAGCCTGATTAGTTAGTGGAGAGTTTACTTTTCTTTGTCAGATGAATTCTGATAATTCACTATTCATTTCTGTATTTTATTCAGTAAATGTACTAAAAGAAAAGTATGCCTCTATGATGCAATGGGCCTCTGCTAACTGATACTGACATGACAAGTATCATTGCTTGCCTTGAAATGTTTAAGTCTTCTCAACACTTAAAATTCAGTTCTGTAATCTATACACATGGTGTAAGTCTTGTTCATGTTTATAGAACCACTGGCATTAGTTTTATTTTCACTGCAGAGGGGGGTTTTTTCCCTACATAATGTTTTGCTAAGGAGTTTTTATGGAGGGGAGAAAGTTGTCTGCTTTCTCATGGCATAAACAGAGTTAGGAATGTGAATTTTATCCTTAAAACAGTGGATGAAACAGTTATTTATTCTGTTTCTATTTACCATATCTAATTTAATTTACAGCTTTGCTAGTGACTGGTAAATGAAATACTAGTAACTCATTTTTATACCTACCCTTTTCATTCACAGGAAAAAGAAAGAGAACTTCAAGCAAAAAATATATATGCTAATCGTATGTTGAAGTCATCACCTAGAAAAGACACGGATATTGTACAAAGAAAAAGAGGTAACTTGTATAAAGCAATAAAAGCAGAAAAATTATTAGCATCACTTTGAAATGTCTCAGCTGGGTTATACCTTCCATGCCTCTCAGTGCTCAACCCTGATGCTGCTTGTTCAAGCACAGTTACCTTTCTGCACTTCTTTCAATATAGCACTGGTTACAAAGAACGGCACATTGGTTTTTTGACTGTTCTGTAACTGCAGCAGAGCCAAAATACAGAACTTCACCAAACAGCAGTTTTAACTCCTTTCATACCAGAAGTTCCTGGGTAAAGGAGGAGGGGAAGGTTGTTAGTAAAATCTCCAATAAATGATAGATAATATCCACTTGATACTAAATTACAGGGGATTTAAAAATATGTATCTTCACTGCTAAGAATATTTTGGTGATCTGTTTTATTTATTTTTTACTAATTCAAATGTATTGTCTGTCAGATGAGCTGCACTCAGTTTTTCCTGAGAAATGTATATATGTCCCAGAACATAATCGAAAATTATCAGCACCGTGATTTTTTCTGGTGTGACAAGACAATCACACCAGTCGCCTTATCCTACCCACATAAATATGTGTGAGTCTGTGTGTGTACTTAGACTATTTTCACTGGATCGGTAGAATCTACTTGTCAGAAGAAGCAGAAATTTATGGGGCTGTTTTAAATATTTAATGCCAGTATTTCAAACAGTTTGTCCGCTGCTCATTTTATTATAGATGCTCTTCCATTATTCCATTTTAGGTTCAGAATTTTTTAAATGTCATTCCATAGAGTTAAGTGTATGTGTTTCAAAGTAAGTGAATTTTAATTTTATGAGTTTGATTCTGTGACAAGCAGTAAGATGACTGAGATATTTTTTGGATTTTTTTAATTAATATTCAGTGCACTGTAATAATCCTATAAGTAGCATTAATGTAGAATTTTTGCATGCATATTTTTTTATGATTAGGTTTTACAGATGCTGAAAACAGCTATGTGAAACTCATCAATATTTTCCACTTCCACTGACTTCAGTACAGTCTTTTGTTTGCTGCAAATCATGAAAAATGAGAGACAGGTATAAAGTGGAATATTTTCAAGTGTAAACATAATTTAATTGTTTTGTATTTTCTACAGCCAACAACCAAACTGTTAAAAAGGGACCACAGCTCACAAAAGGGGTACAAACGAGTGGATCCTTCTCACCAGGAGAACTTCTATCAGAACTTGTCTGTGGTGACTCAGTAAAAAAGAAAGAAGGAATTCTTCCTAAAATAGTGAGTTCCATAAAAATTTGAGACCCAGGTCAGATAATTAACCCATCAGATTGTATAATGCAGAGCTTATATTTTAGAAAATGTGTAACTATACAAGGGTAAATAACAGAAAATATAATTTCAAAAACATTCTGTTCTTTAAGACAAAAATCTACCTTTCTAGAAATATACTCCATTTTTTTGACAGTTTATCATATTCTCTGTCTCACTGATAGCCATTAGCTCAATTTATTCCCTTTTCTGCCACTATTACTTCTTTGAAGTTTTTAAGACTTCATTTTGGTTATCACCCTTTTACTGTGTTTCTAATGCTTATTTAAGCAATCTTTTAAACAGTGATGGCTGCCTTCTGTTTTCTCTTTGGTCTTAATTATGATTTCTTTTACTTTCCAGAATTATTTCACAATGCATAAATCTAACACTTTCTCTTATTGTCACAGTGCTGGTATTTCTTCTGATTTTCCAGCTTTATCAATATGCTTGGGGTTTTTTGTGTTTCCATTTCCCTTTTTAGTATAAAATAGTACCATTAGAATTACTGCTAACACCTTTGTGAGCCGAGGCTGACAGTATTTTAGAGGTGATAATATTTTGGGGTCAAAACCCTGGGTCATCAGAGCTGGTTTGGCTTAAGGTGACTTACTCGTTTTATGTTTAGCAGTAAGAATGTGATTTCACAATGACATAAAAGTTCTTAGATTTTGTTAGGTTGTTTTATTGACTGTTTTTCCCCATCAGCTTCAATTTTCTGTTAATTTATTTCAGGAAAAAGAAACTCAAGACAGAGGATGGAAAGAACAAATGGAACTCCTAAGACAAGAACAAGAAAGGGAGAAGGAAGAGAAACTGAAACATTTTCAGGAAATACAGTCTTTAGAGGAGAGGGTTCCAAAACTTCCTGACGGTAAGGAAATGGGCAGCTGAAGGCTGAAAAATGCAAAGTAGAATACTAATCAAGCGAGGCTGCCAGTTTCTGGTGAGAAGAGCAAAATGATTTTGCAGAGATCACTACAGTGGAAAATTATTTTCAGTTATATTATGCAAAGAAGAATCAGAAAGAAATACAGGATATAAAATAATCTATGCCCTGTATTCAGCTGTGATTAAGTATGCAGCAGCAAAAAATACTGTCCACAAAAAAGTATTGGAGTCTGAGAGATTGTGCTTTACGAAACAAGAATGACATAGAAGGTACATGCTGATCTTATCTCTGACTTGCTAAATGTTATTAAGGGAGGAAGTAGATATTTACTATTGTAGAACAAATCTGTTTTCCTTAATATAGCCCTTTTTTACAGTACTTTCTACTGCCTCATATAATTTGAAATTTTAGTTTCTCTATTCAGGTCTGGTTATCGGAATCATTTGGTGTGGCTATTTGAGAAATACCAGTTTCTATCATGATATTTGAATATTGCTTTTTTATTCATAATTGGTTTTCATAGCATCTCAATGACTTACATGCACAAGTCAATCTCAAGTATTTTAGATGGACTGCACCCTGTCATGTTAAAGAACTCTTTCAGTGATTATAGTTAATGGACAATAGTACTTATTCTATGTGACAAGAATTCTAAAAATCTATAGCTGCTTTCAGAGGTAAAATCTGGGAAAAATCATCTATTACAACTTATATAAGACAAGAATCTGATTTTACGTCTCTGAATAAGATAATTTAAACACCTTACCCGTCATATGGTATAAGCTGGTATTTTCCCCACCTTACAGACAGAAACATGGCTCTTTACTTAACTTGTATAATGATCTACTATTGAAAAATATCTATATTAAATATATTAACTGAACTATTGCAGTTGATTCTGAAAGCCTGAGCCGAAGTACAGTAGATAACATGGAATTTCTGACTTAAGCTTTGTGAAAGCCTAAGTCAGAAATTTGAGTAAAGTGTTGAAAGAAAAATGCCGCTATGTTGGAGGGGCCAAGTAGTCATATTCAACTTTTGGCCAAATACACATCTGTTATCTTGGGAAAAAAATATTTTGAAGAGAAGAACATTTGAGAAGCTTCCTCTTTCTTCCACACATAAGCATTTCCATGTTCTGTCCATAAGTTGCTGTTTTATATACCTTTGGTGTCCCTTCATAGCTGTGCACAGTCACTCTGAGTCCACGCAGTGATGCACAGAACCCTCCTGTAAAGGTCTTTTCTGTAATGCAGCTGATGAAGATTTTAAATCATTCACTGCTTGAAACAGGTGATGACTCCTGAGGCCTGATAGCTTCACAGAAATAGCTCCCTTTATAAAAAAAACAAGAACCCACACATATATCCCAGGACTGTCCTAATGTCAGTGGTGATGACAAATAAAAATAAAGTACTGTGCAAGTCAGAACTGTTAAAATCAGTAATGTGTTCATTTTCATTCAACCTCAGGGAATCGGAAGGCAATTGGCAGAAATCAAATGGCTTTGAAAATTCTAAAACATGGGTAATGTCCTAATGTCTTTGGAAGATTGTTGCACTATACTTTTCTGTTAACAGCTATTCGAGTTATGGTTGTTTCCCTAAGTTGTTAATGTTCCAAGTTACTAATGGTTTAATCCTTTCTCCCCTCCTATGCCTTGGCAACTCCCTCAGTTCTCCCCTCCCACAACCCAAGATCCCCAATGTCAATCCCTAAACCACTCCCTGGGCCAAGCAGAGATTTCTCTCACTCCTGTCAGTCCTCCTCCTAGTGCCTCCCTCCCTTCCTGAACCTTCCACAGGAGACTGTATCTCATTTGTTCACATAGACCAGGTGTGCTGGTTTAGGACA
>VZTR01006306.1:15240-26380 GCA_013400775.1 Chaetops frenatus | reverse complement strand
TTTCAGGAGAGTTTTTTCCATGTGAGGAAGATTCCGGCTGCTTCCAAACCTCTCTGCTCCCCACCCCTGCACAGAAGTGACCTGTACATACCTGTAAATCCCAGAGCAGGGTATTTGCAGGGACAAAGAGCTGGTTTGTCCCTGGCCTGCCACACAAGGGGTTCTTTCTCTGCTTCAGTTTGGTCCTTCCCTTTTTTTTTTTTTTTCTTCACTTCTGACTGAAGGCTCTGTGTGAGCAGGGTCATACCTGGCTCTTCCTCTCTCTGTGGCCAGGAGCTGATGTTATCTGGGGGGATTTGGTAGTTCCCTGGGCTGCTCTGAGCGTTTCTGTCAGCTGTGTTTTGGTGTTTGATGACATCAGAAAATACGGGGAACCAACCCCTTCCTCCCCTTCCATGGGCTGCCACGAGGAAATGTGGCCCCACAGGAGGCAGGAGGGAAGTTAAACTGCTGTGACAGAGGTGGGGAAGGCAGGAGGGGAAGGGGGAGGCTGAGGTTGAAGGGTCCCAGCAGAAGCCTTTAGTGAAGTTTTGGGTTGGGATCCCGAATTGGGTGACAATGAGCAAGTGCTGGCCCTGGGCAGTGTCCCAGGGAGCTCTCTCTGGCCTCCCCCTTCTCTGTGCAGGGGCACAGGGTTCAGTTCTGGGGCAAATTAGGGGATGGTGAAGGCTTTGGGGCCTGCAGTGCCCAGCTGGGAGGGGGAGCAGTGCAAATACCCCGGGAGCGAGTGGGAGATCCCGGCCCTGAGAGATGCAGCAAAGCACGGGCACAGCTGGAGTCCCTCCCTCCCCCCCTCCTCAGTCCTGCCAGGAGAGCTCTCTTCCCTCTGCGATTTGCAGGGAAAAACAGGAGAGCGTGGGAAACTCCTGCAGAGGAGGGACAGACAGGGGTGGCATCGGGACAGGCACGGGACAACGCACTACTGAGCAGTGACCCCCCCCCACCCCAAACCTTCACCCGGGCTCCTGAAAGCGCTAATTGTGACCCTGGCAGGGACCAGCAGGGTCCCGGGGGTGGCCGGGCCGTGTGTCCCTCATGGATGGAATGGGAACGAGCACAGGGCAGGAGAAAGGAGGATGATGAGGATGACGAGGATGATGAGGATGTTTTCACCGCTGCTGCTGCTCCCGGAGCCTTCCTGCCCGCGGGGCGGGGCTGGGGAAGGGGATGCGGATTTGGCACCAGCGCAGCCAGAGGGAATTGAGGGCCGAGAGCCGGAGCTGCCTCCTCCTGCCTTTCTGTCCCGCTCAGGAAGGAAGGAGGTTATTTTTAAACCTGGCCCCCAGGTACGGAGCGGTACCTAAGGCTTTTTCCTCGTGCAAAAGAAATGGGAAGTGATGCAGCCTCAGCTGCAGTTCCCACGCTGGCTCCAGAAGGATTTTCTTCCCCCAAACCACTTCCCCCAGCAAAGCTCGGCACATCAGAGCCTGCTGTAGGTTTGGGGGCAAGGGGCTGAGCCAGCACGGCCCTGGCCACAGGTGGGGACAGCTCTGGCCGTGGCTGGAGAGGGTGGCCCCGGGTTGGGGCTGTCCCGGGCACTGTGCCCAGCAGAGCTGGGGGCACACAGGGCTCCAGCAGCTGGCAGGGCTGGGGGCTCAGCCCAGCCTGCCCCACGTCCCACAGGGAGCAGCTTTTATCTCCATATTTGGGCTGGTTCTGCTGTTTCCCCACAGCCCTCCCCTGTGCCAGCCTGCAAACAGAGCCAGGGCACCGCCAGACCTGGGCACCCCTGAGCAGCCTCACCTGCGGCCCCTGGGTGCCAGCCCTGCTCTCCTGGCCCTGGGTCACGCCTGGTGACAATGCCACCCCGCTGGGCACGGCCGGACCTGCTCCAGGCTCTGTCAGGGCAGGGTGGAACTGCTCTGGAGTGGAGCAGATCCCAGCGGGGCCGGCCAGCCCTGCCCGGGCTGCATCCCGGGCTGGCAGCGGCCAGGAGCTGCCGGGGCAGCCGCAGGGACTCTGAGCAAAAGCAGATGAGAGAGGTGCTGCGGGAGGGAGGCGCTGGCAGAGGCACAAGCACCGTGCCTGGAACGGGCGGCTGGAAAATTGTCTTTGGATGGACTCCTGGTCGCCCGGAGCAACGCTGTTTGTTGGGAGGTGTGAGGATCCAGGCTCTCCCTGCCTCGCTGGCAGGGATTGTCGCAGTCCGGGCTGGCTGGCAGCACAGCAGGGGCTGTGCCAGGCCCCGTGCCAGGGCTCACAGGCTCATCCCCGAGCAGCCCGACCTGCGGGGCTGGTTGGAGGGGATCGCATCCAGGGCAGGGCTGAGCCTCCTCCCCTGCTCCCGCCCGGCCGGAGAGCGCCAGGCGCCAGAGCCCCGCACGGGGACAGCTCTGTCACCGGGGGACCTCTCTGACGGAGAGGAAGTTGTCTCGAAATAACTCTGAGCTTCCCTTTCTGCCCTGCACGCTTTGAAGCGGCTGCAGAGCCCGGGAGCCGCCGGGGCTCCGCGCCCCCCTCCCCGGGCAGAGCAGACCCCCGATGTCCCCTGCGGGACCCTGCTGTGCCCCCCCGCGCTGGCCGGGCCCTCGGGGGATGCTGGGACCCCCTGGGCTCTCCGTGCCCACCCTGAGGAAGGTAAGAGCCCCGGAGGGCGGGGAGCTCCGGGCCTGGGGGATCCCACAGCTCTCCTATCTTCCCGCTGCCCCCGGGGCTGCCCTGTCACTGCGGAGGGCTTGGTTTGGGGACTGGCACGGCGGGCACGAGCGCTGAATGCCAGGGGGTGAAAGAGCCTGGAGAGCCTCGGATGGGGGCAGAGGTAATCCCTTCTCTCGGGAAGAATGAGGGGAGGGAGCAGCGCCGGTGCAGGAGGTCAGGAACGGGGTGCTAAAGGAATATTTATATGCCAGCTCCCCCCGCCAGCCAGCGCGACCCTGCTGGGTTTGCCTTTGTCCCAGGCGAGAGCGTGGGGACTTTCCTGCCCCGTGCCCCGCAGGGGACACGGGTGGCTTTGGTGTCGTCGCTGCTCCGGCCCCGTCCCAGACCCTCGGCCAGCCCTGGGTGAGCCGGTCCCACCCCATCCCGGGGCTGCTGAGGCACCAGCCCGAGCTGGGCCGCTTTGTTCTGTGCGGAGCGAGAGCTGCAAGGGACATTCACCTGCTCAGTGCCACCCCCGGGGCTCCCTGTCCCAGCTCCCTGTGCCGGGGGGGCTGTGCTGGGGATTTTGGCACAGCCAGGGTGATGCCCGTCCTGGCATTGGCATTGGTGTGGCGCAGTCGTGTGTCTCGCCTGTCCCCTGGGGCCCCGAGCGGCAGTGACAGGGCAATAAGGAGCGATGGCAGCGGCGATAACGAGCAGAGAGCGCGGCCCCGTCCAGAAAGGAAGCAAAAAGCTGCGTGCTCGGAGCCCGAGCTGCAAACAAATGCACGGGAGCCGCCTCTGCAGCACGCAGGGCTCAGTCCTCCTGCCCTGAGCGCTTTTCTCGCCATCCTCTGGCTGCTCAGAGCCTTCTCCCCTTGACCATTCACCTCCCCGGGATGCTGCTCTCTCCCACGGGAGCTCTCCAAGCGTCTGTGCAGCTCAAGCAGCTCTTTTTCCTTTCTGTCTCAAAGCTTTGCCTCGGTGATCCTGCTTTCCCTGTGGCGTTCTGCCTTTGCGGAGCGGTGCTGCCGTTCCTGGCTGCTCCGAGGGCTGAGCTGGCTGAGTCACATCTCTGTTCTGAGGTGTGACACGCCTCGAAGGCAGCACAGCCACCAAACGTGACTGGGGCAGGGCAGCTGCTGCCAGAGACCTGTGCTGGACAGGTTTGATCGAGGTTAGTCCCTTCTGAGGCTCTTCAGGCCAGACTGGAGTCTTGGGGTGCTCACTGAAAGAAGAGGGGGTGTTGGTGCCTGTGCCCTGTAATTAAATTCCTTTTTTTTACCTCACTGCCCTGGTGCAACCCTAAACCCTCGTCCCTTCCTTGCTAAGGGCTTCTCTGTGCCCTCCCTGCCAGCAGCTGTCACATCACTCTGTCCCCACGGTGCCAAGAGAGCTCCCCCAGCCCGGTCACCCACTGCCCACAGGAGTGGGTGCCACGCAGAGCCTGCTGTGGTCACTCTGGTCACCCTCCTCCTGTCCACCCCAGGCCATTCCTCTGTGCCTTCCCCGAGTCACCTCTGCTGAGGACAGCTCCCAGCAGGGGCTGGGGGAGCTCCTCTGCCATGGACAGGACAGTCCTGTGTCCCTGCACAGAGCTGGGCACTGGGACACTGTCCTGTGTCCCTGCACAGGTGGACAGGACAGCCCTGTGTCCCTGCAGAGGTGGGCACTGGGACATTGTCCTGTGTCCCTGCACAGGTGGACAGGACAGTCCTGTGTCCCTGTGCAGAGCTGGGCACTGGGACACTGTCCTGTGTCCCTGCACAGGTGGGCACTAGGACATTGTCCTGTGTCCCTGCACAGGTGGGCAGGACAGTCCTGTGTCCCTCACAGGTGGGCATTGGGACACTGTCCTGTGTCCCTGCACAGGTGGGCACTGGGACATTGTCCTGTGTCCCTGTGCAGAGCTGGGCACTGGGACACTGTCCTGTGTCCCTGCACAGGTGGATAGGACAGCCCTGTGTCCCTGTGCAGAGCTGGGCACTGGGACACTGTCCTGTCCCAGCTGGTGACACAGAGATGTCTGGGACAGTGCAGGGCTGTCCCAGTGACTGTGCAGGTGACAGTCCTGTGTCCAAGGGAGGCAAAGTCCAGGGAATGGGTCTGGAGGGAGCCTGGGAATGGCTGTGCCACCCCCCAGCCCAGGAAAGCAGCCTGGCCTCTCCCAGGTTGGCCACATTGGGAAGTCTGAGCTCTCCCTGCTTTTATTTCCCCCTCAGGTGGGCAGTGCTTGCCTGGGCTGTTTGCGAGCACAATCCTGGCAGTGGCTTTCAAATCACACATTTTATTTTTTTCCCCCCTCTGATTGTTTTTCCAAAGTCGACTCTGGGGATGGAGAGAGATCCTAAATCTAAAAAGCCGCTGTTTCCGGAAAACTCATTCCTTTCCTTGGGAAGAATGGAATGTGACGTTGGCAAGGAAGTCCCCAAGCAGCCGGTGGTGTCCAGGAAGCTGCTGGGCTTGCGCAGCTTCAGCAGGGGCCTGGGGGCTCAGGCTGGGCTGGTGGGCTGATGAACACCCACTGCAGTGCCAGCGAAGGGGTTTCATTACTGAACTGGTCCCTCCACGGGCAGAGCAACCCAGCAGAGGCAAAGGGAGCCTCGAAGAGGTGCTGGGAAGCAGAGTCTGGGCTCGAGATTCTCTTCCTTGGCAGTCAGAGCCCCAGGGAGAGCATCTGCTTTCATCTCAGAGCTGTCTGCAGCCAGAGCCCTGCCAGGGTTGGAGTTAAAACTGGAAATCAGAGCAGGAGGGGGGCTCAGGCTGGGCCCCAGCACATGAGGTGCTCCCAGCTCTCCTGCAGGTCTGTCCACTCCAGCAGCGTGTCCAAAGGGGCTGGAAATGAACCAGGGCATCTTTCTGTGGGGATTGAGTCTCACACCCAGAATTTTGCCCAGTTTTCCTTTGAACTGAGAGCCCTCTGAGCAGCTGATGGAAGGGAGAGGAGCAGCCCCTCGCTGTTTATCCTTGGCCAGGCTCCTCAGGGGAGCCTGGAGCTGCACAGCCAGGGGGGCTGGAGGAGGGAAAGCTGCCTTTGTCCTGCTTTCCTACCTGTGCAGCTGTGCTGGGGCTCGGGATCCAGGCCAGAAACAGTGGATGCTGCACTGGCAGATGGGCAGGCCTTGGGAGGAGGCAGCAAACAGGGTGCAGCACCTGCCTCTGGTGGGGTCCCCTGCAGCTCCAGCCTGGCCTGGGGTGGGGATGTGAGGGGTGTGAGGGATGTAAGGGGTGTTAATCATTAAGGGGTGTAAAGCATTAAAGGATGTAACACATTAAGGGTGTAGGGAATTAAGGGATGTAAGGGATTAAGGGTGTAAAGAATTAAGGGGTGTAGGGCATTAAGGGGTGTAGGGGATTAAGGGGTGTCAGGGATGCTGCTGGAGCTGTTTCTCAGCGTTTGGAATCTGCCAGCTGCAGTTTGGGGTAGCCTAGAGGATACAATGTCAGGTTCCCATCGTGGCTTGGGGGAAATGTCCCTTCAGCTCCCATATCCCCCCCTTTGGCTCCCCTCCCACCCCATCCCACCGCATCCCACCCCATCCCATGGCCGTGCTCCAGCCGTGCTCCGGGAGGAAGCGCGGGCTGGGCGGGTTGCTCGGGGCCGTGCCAGGCTCTGATGCGCCGCTTTCAGAACCAGCCTCGCCCGCAGGAACCGCGGGCACGCTGGGGAGGGCGGGTTTGGGCTGTCCCCGGGACATTTGTCATCCCGTGACGCCGCTCTCCGAGCCCGTGTGCCCCCTCGGGCTGAGCGCTCCCCACGGCTCCCGCAGGACGCCCCGGCGCAGAACCTCTGGCTCATCCTGCCCATGGTATTTGTGCGATCCTGCCCGGTTTTGGGGAGCCAGCCAGGGCGGCGGCGGCGGCGGCGGGGAGGGAAGGGCTGGGACCGGGGCGGTGATGGGGACAGGGCAGAGCCGCTCTCCTGTGCCGCTGTGAGGAGAGGGTTTCTCCCTCCCTCTCTCTCTCTCTCTCTCTCACTGTCTGTGGTGGAGCTGATAAAGAACCCCAGGAAAGCTCAGCCGTGCCCGGGCGGTGAATTTGTAACCAAACACGGGCTGCAGAGGCGTGCGGTGACGGCTTTGGAGCGGATAAATATAACCCGGAGAGAGCGAGGGGATGTGCTCCGTGTCCCCGGGCAGGCGGGGAGGGGGACAGGGACATCCCCCAGGCTGCTGCGGCCAGCCCAGCTCCAGGTAGCGGCATTTGGGGTCCAGGCAGGGTGTGCCGGGAGCAGAGAGAGGATCCTGGACAAGCTGGAGCTTCCCAGGGAAGCCTCGTTTGCTCCCACCACCCAAGGGTTTGGGGTCAGGTTTTCTTTGGCGTCTGCAGCTGGTTCTGTGCCTCTCGTCTTTCACCTGGTCGGGGGGGGTTTGGGGTTGGGTGGTTTCTGCCAGTGTCGATAACCTGCGAGGCAGAGCAGGGGGTCTCTGGGGAGCTGTGCAGCCCCACATTCCCAGCACAGCCCGAGTCACTTCTCTCCACACGGGGCTGAGGTGCCTCACCCGGGGATGGACTCGTCCCTGTCCCTCTGGATGGGATTTTCAGTCTCACCCCGATGGCCTCGCAAAGGGCTGAGCTTCAACCCCTGCCGAGAGGGAAATACCCTTCTGTGGGGCAGGGTTGTGCTTTCCTGCAGGGATGAACTGTTCCTCACGAGGGCTGAGTGAACGTGGAGCCTCTTCCGTGGAGGACAAGGAGCAGCCCAGCCTGGGCTCTGTGTGGGGACAGTGACCTGCTGGTGCCCAGGACCCTCCAGACACACCCCAAAAACCACCAGGGTTTGATTTGCTGGAACCCACCTGGTGACAACGCCTTTGGTGCTCGTGGTCAGCCCCAAGAGCAGGGAGAGGACACTCGGGGTGCTGTCCCCAGAATTCGGGGCGCTGTCCCCAGTGTTCCTCCCTGTCTGTAAGGATTAGGGAAGGGCCAGCCCTGGAGGGAGGTGACAATTCCCTTGCCCACACCTGGGCCTGAGCAGACAGGGCTCCCTGCTTAGGGGGGAAGGAGCTTCAGCAGGGTGAGCAGGGGGAGGATGGAGAGGTGAGAGGAGGCAGAGGCTGGGGGATCCCAAAACGGGACAGAACTTCCATCTGGATTAGCTGGGTTGAGAGAGAGCCGTGGTACAAACTGCTCCCCACCCTGCAGAGGGGGGGCTGAGGAGGGGTTTGTGGGGTGCTCAACACCCCCTGCTCAGCCAGGCCCTGCTCTCGCTGTCTCCAGCAGCTGTAGTTTGGAACAGGAAGATTCTCTCTAACCCTGAAATTCCCTTTAACCCATGGATTTATCTGCCAGAGTCCAGGGTGAGCTGCACTTTCACTGCCAAGTCCTTTGTTTTTAAGAACAGAGCCAGGTGTTCCCCAAAACTGCCCCAGACTCTTGGGGAAGGCAGCTTTTGGGTCACTAAGCGTTTTTGCACTATGAATGTCAGGATTATTGAAACCTGAAGGGAGAAATGAGACTTCTCTTCTTTCCCTTCCTTTTTCATTTTTTTCCCTGTAAAAGGAATAAAATCCAGCTGATGCCATGGGTATTTTAAGAATTGCAGGGAGGAAGTGGAGATTTGCAGCTCTGCAAAGAAGTGGGATGAATGCAGAGAAGGCTTTGGTGTTGCTGAGCTGGCAGACAGCAAAATCCCCGAGGATGGGATGAGCTGTGCCTCGTGTCTGCTGCAGGGGAGGGAGGGGGACAGAGCAGAGAACCCTCCTGGTGTGGGTCAGGGAACCTTCCCAACCTTCTGGGGAGCAGGGAGGGGTTCCCAGGTGGAGGGGCTGAGTCCAACAGCTGCTGGGACCAGTCCATCCCCAGAAATGGGGACAAGTCCCTTCCCTCAGGGCAGGGATAGAGCCATGGCAGACACAGAGGCTGCCTGGAGTGGGGGGCTCTGGTGTCCAGTGCTCCTCTTCCTCTGGGCCAGCAGCATCCCTGGTGCCCTGCTGGGGTCGGGGATGGGGCACAGTCAGGGCTGAGGGGCTGGACCCTCCCTCTGGGAGGGGCACAGCAGGCAGGATTCATCCCAGGGAAAAGCGAGAACTTTCTGCTCATTTGTGTTCTTGAGTTGGACAAAAACACGCCAGAGGAAAGGGGGGATTGTCTGCTCGTTTGGGTTCTTCTACTGGTCAAAAACACCCCGGAGAAAAGGGGAGAATTTCTGCTTGTTTGGGTTCTTCTGTTGGCCAGAAACATCCCCAAGAAAAGGGGGAATTTCTACTCGTTTGTGTTCCTGTGCTGCTCACAGCTGAGGGAGAAGCAGTGGCTGGAGCCCGGCAGGACCCGAGTGGCCCCACCATTCCTCAGAGCCTGTTCCTGTGCCTGTCCTTCCATCCCCTTCTCCCACGACACCTTCCTGCCCTGCCCTGCCCTGGACAGCCTGCCCGCCTTCTCAACCTGCTGGGGACCTGTTCTTGTCACTTTATGTTGAATTTTCCCCGGACACCCAAGCACTGGGAGCAAGCCCGTGCACTGTGGGCTCAGCCAGAGCTGCTCTTCTCTGCCAGGGAGGGAAAGGGAGCTTTTGGAGCAGACAGGTGACCCGAGAAGCAGAGTTTCTCAGGCAGGCGGAGCTCACGTCGTTCTTTGCTAAATTTGGAAGCTCTGGCGGGCGGGTGGGCAGCAGCACCCGCCCCCGCAGCGCCGGAGGATGTGGATGTGGGAAGCCACCGACACTGATACCTTAGGTTTTAAGTTTTTTCCTGTTCTGCTTTAGTGTGCAGCTCTCAGCTTCATATTCAGTGTCACTGAGTTCCCTTCACAGGGCAGTCAGACACAACAATTCTCTCCAGCCCAAGATTCAAGGACAATCTGAAACAACACAAGCCCTGTCTCAGGGTCAGTGCTGGGTTCAGTCAGTGCTGGGGTCAGTTCTGGGGTCAGTGCTGGGGTCAGTGAGTGCTGGGGTCAGTCAGTGCTGGGGTCAGTGCTGGGTTCAGTGCTGGGTTCAGTGCTGGGTCAGTGCTAGGGTCAGTCAATGCTGGGGTCAGTCAATGCTGGGGTCAGTGCTGGGGTCAGTCAATGCTGGGGTCAGTCAATGCTGGGGTCAGTTCTGGGGTCAGTGCTGGGGTCAGTCAATGCTGGGGTCAGTGCTGGTTAAATTGAACATTTCTTACATCCTGGGAGGATGAGGGTCCCTATCCTGCCCTTCTCAGTGATGCTGCTGCTCATCCCTGGGCAGCTTTTTGCTGCAGGAGCCTTTGGGGGGCCAAATATCCCCCCATCAATGGGATCAGCTTGGAGCTGGAGGTTTCTGCCCCAAACACAGCCTGTGCTCACCCCTGGGGCTCTGCCTCTGCCCTGCGGGGGTCCCACGGGGTCCTGGTGACTTTGTGCTCTCCCAGGGTTCACTCTGACCCTGCTCTCCACCCCTGCTGATCCCAGGGTATCCTCATTTTCTGCAGGCACTGTCCTGGAGCTGAGGCCATGCCCGTGCAGAGTGAGGGGTTCTGTGCAGTCCCCCAGGAGCTGCAGCCTCAGCCCGGCCATGGAGAGCTCAGGTGGGTGAAGCTGAGCCCCTCGGGGGGCTGGGGAGGGGGAGCCCGATGGATCAGCCCTCACCCACCTCTTACAGCTCCATTTCCCTCTGTTCAAACACCTGGATGCTTTCCAAGGTGTGGGCAGGTGCTGCTGGAAAGTGGGAAATGAGGCACAAAGCAATGCAGGGGCAGCCAAAAGCTTTGCTGAGTGTGGGGCAATCAGAACTGGCAAAACATTCGGGGTTTAAAGCAGTTTTATATTTTATTATAATTAATTTTTGTGTCTTTCACTCCATTTCCCCCTCATTTTTCATTCTCACGCTGTTTCAGAGGTGCTGCTGATCTCCCAGGGTCAGGATGTCAATTCTGAAAGGTTTTTATTCCGTTTCTAAGCCACAGCTTTTTTGTTGCTGAGGTTTTTTTGCTGTTTTTAGATCAAAGTGACTCTTGTTTGTGCTGGGACAAACTCTGTGAGGGACCCTCAGCTCTGGGGTTCCTTTGATTCAGGAGGAGAGGACAGGATTGATACCAGCGCTCAGGAAAAGCCTCCCCTGGTGGTCACAAACACACAGACGGGAAAAAAAAAAAAAAAAACAAAGCAGGAAATCCAAAATAGTTCTTTATTGAATAATCCCCGTGTGCCAGACCAATAAACTCTCCAGTTTGGCTCCAGTGCCACCAGTCCGTGGGGCGGCATTCCCGACCCGCTCCAGCGGCACTGGGACAGCTCTGCTGTTGCCATCGCGGCTCCCCCGGGCTCTGCGGGGCCGTGGGGAGGGTTCTGTCCCCGTGTCCCCGCTCCCGGCCCGGCTCAGGTCCCCGTTGTCCCTTGCAGAGGTGGAGTCGGAGATCCTGCGGCGGGTGCGGGCACTGCTGCGGGAGCTGGACGGGCACCACCCCTCCTGCCAGAGCCACCGAGGTGAGAGGGGCTGGGCACTGTCCGGGCTCTGCTGGCACTGCCCAGGCTCGGCTGGCACTGCCCTGGCTCGGCTGGGCACTGCCTGGGTTCTGCTGGGCACTGTCCGGGCTCTGCTGGCACTGCCCGGACTCTGCTGGCACTGTCTGGGCTCTGCTGGCACTGCCCGGGCTCTGCTGGC
>VZTR01006306.1:0-12272 GCA_013400775.1 Chaetops frenatus | reverse complement strand
TCCCAGCAGTGATCCCAATCCCAGCAGTGATCCCAGTCCCAGCAATGATCCCAGTCCCAGCAGTGATCCCAGTTCCCAGCCCCTGGAGCAGCTCTGGGGTTGTTTCCAGGCTCTCTCTCGTGCTGTGGCAGCCCAGCTTCCATCAGAGCCTTGGGGAGGGATTTTACCCCGTGGCTTTCACAAATCCAGGCAGGAACAGCCACGTCTCCCCTGGCTGTGGATTCAGGGATTCTCCCTGGGGATTTGAGGGCTGTTTTCCCCTGCAGAAGCCAGGCCAGTCCTCCCCTCTGGCTGTTCTCACTGTCACCCTTCTCTTCCCTGAGGGGTGTCAGCCCTCCTGCTCTGTAATTCCCTTCATCTCCCTGAAGCTCCTCCAGGAAATCCCTGTCACTTGAGGCTCTTGTGGGATTTTTTCCCCTTCTGAGCAGCTCTGAGCCACCAGCAGAATGCAGGGATGATAATTTAGCAATTTCACGCCTGAGCTCCTTCAGGGTCGATATCAGCTCAGCAGGTCCCTGCTATTCATTTTATTGATGTTTTCCCAGGCTTTGCTGCCTGCAGCCCCGTTTAACTCAGATCCATCAGCTCAGCAAGCCCTAGGGAAAGGAACAGAACTACCTTTGGGGTGGGAATCTCTTTCCCAGGTTATCCAGGGGCATTCCTGGTGCTGGAGCTGCTCAGAGCCAGACCAGGCTGCAGGAGGGGCTGGAGCATCCCCTGGAGTCCCATGGGTTGGGATGGGACACGAAATGGGAGCAACTGCCTGTCCCCACCCCCACCAAACCCAAGGCAGGCCCTTCCCAGAGGTTTTGTGTTCCCACAGGAGTGGGAAGGAGCTCCTCAGTTAGAAACCTGCCCTCATCCCCTCCCACCATCCCCTGCACCCCTCCCCGGGGACATCCTGCCCACCCTAAAAGCCTGGGGAGGGGCCCCAAAGCCCACCCGGAGCCAGGATGAATTCCTGTGCTCAGAGACAGAACCTGGCACAGCCTGGGGGCTGTGGGGCTGCTCCTGCCCTGCCAGGACCTGAGAGTGCCTTCCCTGCCCTCTGCCCCCACAGGCAGAGCGAGGGGACCTGCGGCACTACATCATCCCCCTGCTGCACACGCTGATGTACACCTGGATACAGGTGAGTTCTGCCTGCACACAGGTGAGCTGGGCCTGGGTAAGGGAACCTACAGCTTGATAAGGGAACCTACAGCTTGATAAGGAATGCTACACCTGGGTATACAGAACCTGCACCTTGGTAGGGGAACCTGTAGCTGGGTAGGGGAACTTGCACCTTGATAAAGGTGACCTTGATACAGCTGAGCTGTGCCTTGATAAGGGAACCTGCAGCTTGATAGAGATAACCTGGACACAGGGAACCTGCACCTGGATGGGGGAACGTACACCTGGAGACAGGAACCCACCCTGGGCCTCGCTGGGGCAGCATCCAGGGACATCAGGGGCCACAGGAGGGGCCACCTGAAGCCACTCGGGACCTGGAATAACCCAGCAAAGCCCTGGGACAGCCCTGGGTGGGCTCAGCTGTGCATTTCCCATGTCCCTGTGACACAGGGAGTGCCAGGCCCTCCCACCTGACCCCTTTCTGGAGGCCTTTCGGTGCCTGGGGGTGCAGGAAGCCACAACCAGGCGAAAAAAATGTGTCCCCAACCTCCAGTGGGAATTGCTGGAGGTTCCCAAACCACTGCAGGGCCTGATTCTGCTGCAGATTTTGCATTTAAATCCCTAGTGAATTTGGGGCAGTGAATTTGGGGCAGTGAATTTGGGGCAATGAATTTGGTGCCCTCCCAGCTCGGGGGCCCAGTTGGGGCAGATTTAGGGGTCACTCCCTGTCCCTCTGCAGGCTCCCTGCATCCCTGACGAGCTCTGTGCCAGGGTTTATGACTTCTGCAAGAGGCTGCTGACCCTGCCCAAGCCCTTCTGCACCATTGGGCTGGACTATGCCAGCAGGCTGCAGGTGGAGAGGACAGCCCCAGGTAAGGGGGTGCCCCTGCCCTGTCCCTGCCTGGCACAGGGAAGGGCTGGGCCCTCGAGGGGTGGCATGAGTAAAATCAGCTCTAAACCAGCCCAAACCAGCTCAAACCCAGCTCATTTGGGGGAGGTTTTTGGGGGATTTCCACACCTGAGGAGCCTTTGCCTGACGCACTGAGCCGTGGCTGGGATTTCTGTGGGACTGGACAAACATTTGGGGTTTTGGGGATGGGTTTGGGTGGGAAGGTTCCCCTCTTCTGGTCTCAGCCTGCTGAGCCTCAGTTACCAGCAGAGAAACTTGGGCTTGTCCTGCTCTTAGTGTAGGCACAGCAGAGCCAAGTCCAGCCCACCTAAGGACAGAGATATAAATAGATATAAATAGGTATAAATAGGTATAAATAGATATATATAAATAGATATAAACCCTGGGCTGCCCCAAGAGCTGCTCTGACTCCCTGTGTTTGTGCCCTTGCAGGAACCTTGTACCAAAGGATGGTGATTTCTGAGCAGAGCCTGCCCAGTGCCCCGTTCCCTTACCAGGAGAAGTGAGTGCTGCCTCTCTGGAGGGCTTGGTGCTTTCATTTTGTGTCCTTTTCCAACACTTTGAATTAGCCTTGGATGGAGCAGATGAGCTGGCCCTAAACCACGAGGTCTTGGGGGACACAAGTGGGTGACATCCGGTACCTTGCTAACACTTTGCATTGGGAGGGCACATTCCTCCCGTGTCCCAAATTATTTTGGGAGGCAGGGAGCTGCCCTTGGAGGGGAAACAGGGTGGAGAAGGGGAATATCAACAGAACAATGGAAAAAGGGAGATGTGAGCTGCTCCTGCCAGCCCTGAGGGCAGCGCTGCTGCATCTACATCTCCCTCTTTCCCCCGCCCTTCTCCTGCCCCTCCAGGATTTTCATCTTTGCTGACCCAGAGCTGCTGCCCGAAGCCATCTGCAATGCCCTGGTCACTGACACCGAGGCTGCCCAGGTGTCCCAGAGCCCCCGGGGCTGCATGAGCTGCGTGGTCACCCACACCCTGCAGGCGGCCCTGGGTGACACCTGCGACATCCATGGCCTCAGGGCCCGGCTCCAGGTAATGCAGCAGCTCCTCCCCTGCTTTTCCAATGGTCCTGCTCTGGCTGGACACCTTGGAGAAGCAAAAGGTGTTTTGGCAAGTGGAGAAACCCCTCAGTTCCTCAGGGCTGGGGTCCAGTTTTGGGCTGGGGTTGAACTCAGACGTCCTTCCAATGGAAAGCAGGGGCAGCAGCAGAGCCAGGGTTTGGAATCTTTGGTTTGAGTGTTGGTTTTGGCACTGAAGCAGCTCCTCTGAGAGCCCCATGGCACTGCAGGAACCTCTCAGGGGAAAGCTTTCAGTGAGTTTTCCCCAGAACCTCCTGGAAGGAGCTGTGAGGCCACACCAATGTCAGACTCAGAAACTCTGCAGCGGCTCCCAGTGATTTCCACTCCAAGGACACCTTGGTGTCCCTGCTGTCCCCACCTCCTGAGAGCCACCTGGAGTGCCAGCCCTGCTGAGGACACCCCAGAGGACACGGTGCCCACCAGCAAAGGAGCTCTGAGCAGCCAGCACAGCCAGCCTCTCTCCTGGGGACAAGGGGACTTTTGTGTCCTGCTGCAGAACAATTTTTGCACGACTCATTCATTCTTTTTACCCCTGCTGCTGCCCTGTCCCTGGAGCATTCCCAGTTCCCAGGTGGTCACAGCCCCTCTCCCAGCAGGCCCATGGAGCATTCCCAGTTCCCAGGTGGTCACAGCCCCTCTCCCAGCAGGCCTGTGGATCATTCCCAGTTCCCAGGTGGTCACAGCCCCTCTCCCAGCAGGCTCTGCCCCCGGAGGACGTGGAGCACTGGTTCCAGGAGGTGGTGGCAGCCGTGGAGGCTGCGGGGAGCGAGGGGGGCTCGGACCGGGGCCAGCACACGGCCAGGCTGGAGAGGATCTACCACGGCCTCCTGGGCTCCCTGCCCACAGGTGAGCCCCAGCCAGACATTCCAACTGGGACAGGGAGCCCTGGTGTCCCCACTGTGTCCCTGCCATCCCCCTCAGCAGCAGGATCAGGCTCCCTGCGGTGACCCCATGGCCAGCAGGGAGGGCTGGCCCTGGAAGGCAGATTTGTCACTGAGGAAAGGGACAATGGAAATCCCTGCTGCTGATTCAGCATGGGACTGGATGGGCTTTAAGGTCCCTTCCCACCCAAACCTGTCTGAGACCTGCTGGATGGTGGCACTGCCATCTCCTGCCATGCTCTGTCCCAGCCTGGTGCCACTGGGGACACAGGAACTGTAACAAAATCCCAGTCCTTCCCAACTCCTCACCCAGGTCTGGGGTAGCCAGAGGGAAATGGGGTCATGGTTCCTCTCCTGGATACTCCCTGTGTCCCAACGCCCTCCCCAGAAGAGCTGGAGACTGTCCCAGTGCAGGATCTGGGGAGGAGCAGCTGGTGGTGCTGGGATGGGAGTGGGACCATCACCTTTTGGGGACAGTGAAGGAAGTGGGACCATCACCTTTTGGGGCCAATGAGTGTTAAATTGTCCCACTATTGTCACAGAGCTCTCACGGGTTAAAAGAGCCGGTGCTGGTTGGACCAGAGGGTTCAGATCACCACGTGCACTGGAGGCCCAGTGCCAGAGGAATGTTTATTTATTCTGCAATCCCTCTCCTGGCTGCAAAGCGAGGTCCTTCACTCCTGCCCGTGCCTCAGTTTCCCCATTTTCCTTTCTCCCATCCACCAAGGGTGCAGACACTTGGTGATGGCTCAGTTTGTGAGAGCAGAGGTCTCACAGCCTCACACCTGGCCAGGAGCACCCGGGGCTGCCTCAGCCAGTGCTCGGCACTGGGGGGCTCAGGAAATGCTCCCATGGGCTCTAAACATCCTTGTTTTCCCAGGGAATGCCCCCCGGGAAGGGCTGCAGGGCACCCCTCTGCCCAACCCCACCATCAGCTTCCACCTGTGGACAGAAGATGAGCAGCTCTGTGAGTGCCCAGGGGCTGTGGGGGGGGGAGGTCTGAGCCTGGGGGTCCTGTCCCAAAGGGGTCACTGAGCCCTGACCCTTGGGCAGGGAGTTTTGGAAGATCTGTGCTGGCAGCTCCAGCCCTCCCTCCCGGGGGGCTTCTGGGGCCAGGTCAGGGGATTTGAGGGTGTGAAGGGGTGGAGGAGCTGGGGCTGCAGCAGGGAGTGCCCAGAGAACCTGATTTTGTTAGGGCTGCCCCATCCCTGGCAGTGCCCAAGGCCAGGCTGGATGGAGCTGTGTGCAGCCTGGTGTGGTTGAAGGAGTCCCTGCCCACGGCAGGGGATGGGAACCAGATGATCTTCAAGGTTCCTTCCAGCCCAGACCAGCCTGGGATTCTGGGATTCCAGTGGGACTGGAGGGGCACTGAGCCCTCTCAGTGGGAAACGGGACGGAAGGACTGGCTGCCTTTGGACCCGCTGGGCAGATCTCTGCTCTGCGCTTTCCCGGGGAGGACAGGAGGGAGGCCGGGGCAGGGCAGGGCTGAGCCGGGCTCTCCCCGCTGAAGCCGCTGCGTGCCCGCAGGGAAGGAGCTGGTGCTGTTCCTCCGGCCGCTGTCGCAGAGCGGCGACTGCCTCGGGCAGGACCTGGAGGCCGTGGAGATGCAGGACGTGCTTGCGGGCTGTGCCTGCTGCCAGCAGAGCCGCTTCTCCGTGCTCTCCACCGACAGCGGCATCGAGCGGGACCTGCCGGCGCAGGAGGAGCCGTGTGCGCCCTGCGCCGCCGACACCGAGCGCTCCCGGCTCCACAGGAAGGGGGGCATCAAGAAGAAGCTGTCCCCGCTGGAGAGCGTGGCCTTCCTGCAGGCTGGCCCCGGTGGGAAGCCCCCCGGGAAGCTGCCCGGGAGGTCAGGAATGGCCCCGGAGCCCCCGGCCGCGCTCCAGAGGCTGCACACCGCCCGCGTGGTGCTGCTGGGGGACGATCGCATCCTGGGCCGCCTGGCACAAGCCTTCCACTCCCTCAGGTACCCCACGGCCAGCCGGGCTCTGGGGGACAGCGGGGCGGGGTGGCCGCTCTGCCCTTCAGGCTGTTGGAGCAGCCAGGGGTGGCTGGGCACGGGGTGGGCTCCGCCTCACCCACCGGGGCACGGTGGGACCCGGCGCCTCTCCTGGCCCAAGGGATGCACGCAGCGAGTCCTCCCCTCTGTCACGGGCTGGCTTAAATCAGCAGCAAGCCAGGAAAGGTGTTTTCCCACCGCAAAGGGAAAAATTCTCCGGGGAAGCTGTTTCCCAGCTGGATCCCCAGGGGTGGGGTGACAGTGCGGGCAGCCTGGGGAGCGCAGGGCTGGGTGCACAGGGACGCCCGGCCCCGACAAAAACTTGTCTGAGGCTCCCCATCACATCCCCCTGCTCCGTTTGGGAAGGCGGGGCACTGCTGCCACCCTGTCCTGGCACTGCCCAGCCTTGCTCAGCAGCCACATTCTGCCCCTTCCCCTCGGGATATTCCGTTTCTCATTTCAGGAAACGGGAAGCCCGGCGAGTGTTCCTGACGCCCAGGCTGGACCTGCAGTTCTACCACATCCCCGTGGTGCCGGGGCAGCCACACCCCGCGGCTGCTGCGGTCAGTGCTGGGACGGGGATTCTGGGGGAAGAGCAGGGGGATCCGGGAATTCCTGCCCCGTTCCCAGAACAAGGAGGGTGGGAGCCAACACGGAGCTGCCGGGCTCAGTTTGGAGTCACAGCTCGCTCAGTTCTGCTCCCAGGCCCAGCTGCAGGGGGTTCAGCCAAGGACTGCTCCTTCTCCCACCTCCCAAATGCTGAGGGGAAGCAGTTGCTGCTCATTGAGGGCTTTGTCTCCTTGGCCATGGCCCCGTTTCAAGTCTCTAAGTCACTGCCTGCAGTTTATGTCAGGCACATCCCTTCCCCTCTGACAGCTCCGAGACAGAGGTAAATAAACTGTTGCATTTAGGATATTTTAAGCTGGCCCAGAGCTGGCTGTGACCCCTGACAAACAGGCTGACAAACAGGCTGTTGTAAAATACAGTATTTCTTTTCATCCCTCACGGGATTTTTGCGCTTGAGCACCTGCTAAATGAGTTTGCCAACTTTTCTGGACTGAGCAGGGAAAGGGAAGGGGTGGGGGAATGTTCCACATCTCTCTGCCTCCTTATGGATTCTGTTATGGTGAATCCCCCTGTTCCTCTTTGGCTGCAGAAGTGTGAGCCAAGTCCCACAGGAGCTGCATTTAGGGCTGGAAGTGGCTGGGAGGGTTCTCCAGGACCTTCTCTTCACACTTTGCTCAGCACAAACCCAGGAAAAGCAAACCATCCCCAGGCTGGAGTGACTGTGAGCTGTGTTTCCCCACAGGACCAGGCTGGCCCCGAGGAGCTGTGTGAGGTGGCCGAGTACCTGGGCAGGGCTGACCCCTGGTACCAGAGCAACATCAACATCCTGGGTCACGTCATCCCCAAGCTGGCCAGCATGGTACGAGGAAAACCTGCCCATTTCCCAAAATCACCTGCAGCACCTGAGGAGGGGTCTGTGCCCTGCAGGGCTCCTCATGCCCCAAACAGAGATTTTCTCCTGCAAACCCTCCCAAGGGCTCCTCATGCCCCAAACAGAGATTTTCTCCTGCAAACCCTCCCAAGGGCTCCCCATGCCCCAAACAGAGATTTTCTCCTGCAAACCCTCCCAAGGGCTCCCCATGCCCCAAACAGAGATCTTCTCCTGCAAACCCTCCCCAGGGCCCTGCCAGAGGTGCCCGTGGCTGACACTGCCCCAGCCCACAAGAGCCACTTGCTGTGATGGGTTTTTTTGACAGGGGGGACAGGAAATGACAGATTTCAAGAAAGAAAACTCTTTCTGAAATCCCCCCAGCTGTCATTTCCCGGCAGTTTGAGCCACCTTTGACAGCCTACCAAAAACGGCCTGAGAGGTGGGCACAGCTCCCACTCCCTGCCAGTGGCGAGGGCAGAGGACAGCTCATCCCTCACTCCATGTCCAGGAAGGTGGGAGGCTTTGTGGCAGGGTTTTGGGAAGTGCCAGGGCCTGACCCAGCCTGTGATTTGCCCCCCAGCCCAGCAGGGCCCTGGTGACTGAGCTGTTCCTCACCGATGTCATCGCCTACTACGCCCGCATGGGCACCCAGCCCGTCTGCTTCCAGGTGCACTCTGTCAAGGTGGGTGGCACGGCTGGCACAGCCCCCCCCGGGCCTTCAGGGGCCCTGCAGGGGCTGGCAGAGCTGTGCAGAGCCAGTGGGGTCTGGGGGCTTCCAGCAGATCCGAGCCTGGATCCCTTTTCCCCCCACCCCCCCAGCCCGTCCCTCCCTGCCGGCTCCCTGAGCTGGTGGCCCTGGAGCTCAGCTCAGCTGGAGCCAACCCTGGCAAGGCCATTTCAGCATCTCAGCTCAGCAAAAGGAGCTCTGGCATTCCCGCCAGGGTCACAGATCTCCTGCTCTGCTGGGTTTGGGCTGCTCAGGAGCCCTGGTGCCTCCTGCTGGTTTAGATGCTGGGAGCAAACAGGGCTTTGCTGAGGAGCTTTGCCAAAACCTCCCTGTGCCCTGCGGGGGCTTTGCAGGGTTTCCTGCAGCACCTTTTGTTTGATTTCCTGCCAGCTTTGCTCTGAAATGGTACCAGAGCGAGGCCTGGCATTTGACAGGAGAGCAAAGAAGAGCTAAATTTGGGCAGATAACATTAACCCTCCCCTGCCTGCCCCTCTGGCAGCCCCTGCAAGGCTCAGGGTGATGCACAGAGCTCCTTTTGATCTGCTCACAGCCACTGTGGCACCTGTTGCAGCACAGCAGGAGCCCCTGCATGGGCAAAGCTTGCAAAGAGCTTTGGTAATTCCTGGAGGAGCATCCCCAGGACCTGCTCTTCACATCCTGCCCAGTACAAGGCCGTGAAAAGGCAATAATCCATAGGGCTGGAGTGCCCTGGGGATTTAGATCAGAGAGAAATTGTGTCCCCTGAAGCTCAGCAACATCTCAGGCTGGCCTGGGAAGTGCTCCCGGTGATGTGGGTGGGTGGCACCTGACTCATCTCTGAGGGCACAGTGACATCCAGTGGCAGGGGACACTGCCCGTGGCTCAGCTGGCCAGGCCTGCCACGCTCCTGGAGCTCAGGAAGCAGAGCCAGGGCAGTTCCCCCATCCCTGAGTGTTGTGGTGAGGTCCCAGGTCCCCTTTTGGGTGCTCTGGAGAAGCTGTTTGTGCCACAAGACCCGTGTGACACCCCGGGGTGACAGAGGAAATGTCCTTAGGGATGTTCTTCCCATGGATGATCCCCTCAGGGATGTTCTTCTCAGGGATGTTCCTGCCATGGATGATCCTGCCATGGATGATCCCCCCAGGGCTGTTCCTCTCTTTCAGCTCCTGTTCCAGGACCCAGCTCAGGAGCCAGCTGAGGACGTGTTCCTGACGGAGCTGCTGACCCAGGTGCAGGACAGCCCCTCCCACAGAGGTCTGTGTGTCCCACCAGCCCCAGCCTGGGCAGGGCTCCTGCCATCCCCAGATCCCACCCAGCCCATCCCTCAGCCTGCAGAGCTCCAGGCCACGGGCAATATTCCTTATTGCCTGAAAAGGCTTCCCTAAATGCCTCCATCTCCCTCTGGGCCCAGGAAATCAGGCTGGATGGGAAGTTGGTGGTCTCTGGCTCCTGGGCTCAGTCAGGGTTTGTAGTCTGTGCCTTTGGTTGGCTCCAGGATGCTCAGGAGCTCAACCAGAGCCCTGATTTTATTGAGGAAACAAGCTGGGCTTCACAGCCAGGTGTTTTTCCTGTTCAAAATCCTCTTCCTCGAGTAGCCAGGGATGGGACAAGATTGTTTGAAGGCTGGACTGTTCCAGAAATCCCATCCAGCTCCTCCACCAGTGCTCTCTGGTGTGCAACGGATATAATAATGATCCAATAACATACTAATGCACTGGATATTTGTCACTGAGGCTGGGCACAGAGGCTGCAGTGGCACAGAGCCTCAGCTCCCGAGGCAGGGACAGAAGGGACAATGTGCCAGGCCAAGGTGTGACACTGGGGTGGCTCAGGCCATGGGAGGATCCCTCTGTGCTCACCACAGACAGGTGGCATGAGGGGAATTCAATCCCATCCCATCCCATCCCCTCCTTGCAGAGCTGAGCACGACCAAGAGGAAAACCACCCTGGATGGCCCTGGCATCGACCTCACCCTGACCTACAGGAAGGTGAGTGGGGCTCCCAGCAGCCCAAAATGTCTCTGCTCCCAGGGGTGCCCACCCAGAGCTAAAAGGAGGCTCTGACCCTCCCTCTTTCCTCTGGAATTGCTCTCCAGGCAAGGACAGAGAGGCTGTGGTGAAGCTGTCAGGTCACGCTGTGTTTGTGACAAGCTGTCCCCAGCCCCCTGCCAGGGGCACTGACAGGACACTGTCCCTTGCCCTCAGGTGGTGCTGAGTGACAGGCAGAAGGAGCTGGCCCTGTCCCTGCGCTCCTCAGGCCTGCTGATGAAAGCCATCCCCGCTGACGAGGTTCAAGGTGGGTTCTTCCTGCTTTGCTGAGGCTTCTGCTGCTCCCTGGAGGAAATCTGCCCACGGTGTCCTTGGTGCCAGCAGTGTCTGGGCTGTGGGGGTGGGGATCAGTGACAGGAATATTGGTGTCCCCATGGTCTGGTGGGGTTTGCTGAGGAATGGCAGGAGCCCAGACAGGATTTAAGCATCTTCCCTCTGCTCCAGCCTTCCTCTTTCACCTGGCCCCCAGCACAGCCTCGGAGCTCCCCATCCCCAGCTGATCCCACGCAATTCCTTTGCCCATGGAGCCTGCTGGAGTGCTGTGTGTCCATAGCCAGGGCCCCCAGAAAGCTGAGCTGAGGTTGTGCCATGGCCCCAGACCCACCCTCTGCTTCTGTCCCAGACCTGGGCTGCCTGAGTGTGACCGTCACCGAAATCATCAGGAGCAGCAACCTGGCAGGAAGATCATTCTCAGTGAGTACCCATGGGACCCCCGGCCCTGCAGGGGCCAAAACCCCACAAACAGCATTCAAAGGGGCAGCCCTGGGGGCAGGAGAAGGCTTTGGGGCCACCCTGCTTGGAGGGTGTTTTGCAATTGTTTTCCACGGAAAAGTTCAGATTTTTGAGACAGAGGTTAAAGAATAAAACCAGAGAAATGGCATTTTCTGTCCCTTTCACACGCAGCCCAGTGAGGGGAGGGACACCCTCAGCAGGCTCTCCCCCCTCTCCCCATGCAGGCTGTGACAAACAGGTTCAAAACACGGAATATCCAGGTCAGGAGTGCAGAGCAGAGACCCTTCACGGTGCAGCTGGACAAGGACAACAGAAGAACCTACAGAGACGTGATCGGGTGAGAACCCCCTGGTGCCAGGCTCTGCACATCTGCCCTTCATTCCCTTCTGTTCTCCAGGGAGCCCTGATCCTCAAACACAACCAAAAAAAACTCTTTTCCTCTCCAGGGAAAGCAGGGCACACTGGGGCTCTCCCACATTTTTGTTTTTGGGTGATGGTGTGAGGAAAAAAATGGTTCTTTACACTAAAGGTGCTGTCACTGAGGCTGCAGAAGAGTAGACAGTAGAAAACCAGGCACCTCTGGGGACAAAGGGAGCTTTATATAGAATATATTTATATTATAATGTATAATTGTGAATTATATAATGATGCTGATGCTCTCTGCACTGGCTGCATCCCTCAACTGGGGGTGTCCAGCAGGAGCAGCTGGGGGAGAGGATCCAGCCCTGGAAATGGCAGGGATTAATGAGCCTGGAGCAGGGACATGGGATGTGTTGATGGTTCAAAGCTCAGCCAACATAAACTGTGAATTCCCGAGTCATGCTGAGCCAGGCTCAGGGCACTGGATTTGTGTCAAACACTGACACACAGCAGCTCATCTCTGCAGTCAAACCCAGCCTGAAGAAAACAAAAAAGCAGCAGCAGCACCTCGCAAGTGGGAGAGCCCTCCCTCGGCAGGCAGAGCAGAGAGCTGGGGTTTGCTCAGAGACTGAAGGAGCAGTAATTGTGTTCTGTGCTCTTCCAGCCTGGAGGTGTCTCCCTGCCTGGAGCCCAGCTACTGCCTGCAGAAGAGCAGGACCATGAAATCCAGCCCTCAGGAAACAGAGGACGTGGGGCTTGCCAAATACCTGCCCAAGTCTCTGCTGCTGCCCATCAACACTTTCGCAGGAGTCATCCAGTGAGGGAAAGGGGAAAAAGGTGGTGTGGGTTATGGCGTGGGGTCAGCACGGGGGCAGGAGAGCAAGAAAACACTCTAAAGGCCACCAGAGGTGACTCGGACTGGCAATGGTGAGAAGAGCTGCCCCGGCAGAGGTGGATAAGCTCAGAGGGCACTGCCGTGCCCTGCTGGTGACAGTGTGAC
>VZTR01006303.1:36307-51029 GCA_013400775.1 Chaetops frenatus | reverse complement strand
CAGGTGGCTGCCTGGTTCCCATCTGCTCCCAGCAGCCGGGGCTGTGGCTGCTCAGCCTGGGGCGATTTTTGGGTGACTTCTGTTGGGAGCAGCTGCTGGTGCAGACTGGCTGGATGGAGTTTGGCTGCTCCTCATTAGCTGGGTAGAAAATCACGCTGGGTGCCAGCATGCACCTCCCCAGGGGCACAGGGATGATGAGCAGCTCAGGAGCCCAGGACACACTTTTTCCACACAGAAGGTGCAGGCTGGGGTGAAAATCCTCTGTGTTTGGCACTTTGGGCCCTGTTGAGCCCACCAGGCCCACAGCACTGCAGGAACAAGCCAAGTGCTGGTTTGGGCAGCATCAGAGAAACTCCCTCCTTTCAGGGCTGTGTCCACCCTTTGGGCCTTGGGGAGGGGACACACATCCCACTCAGAGAAACTGGCCCAAAGTCGGGCTGAGACCTCTCTTTACTCCTCCAGGAATGAGCAGCACAGTTGGCAGCACCAGTGAGAGGAGATCTGAGGCTGAGCAGCCTTTGAAGGGGTTTTATTTTCATTTCCAAGGACAAAATGTCCAAGGACCATGCAGCTCCCCAGAGTGGGTCCAGGCACTGAGGCTGTCCCAGATCCCAACCCAGGCCTCTGTGCAGGGCAGAGAGGGCTTGATCCAGCTGTGAGAAAGGGATCTGGGGGTCTATCCCACTGGAAACCCTCCAGGGATATGGGCTTGGCTCAGATGGGCCATGCAGACAGTGAGGGGCAGGACCAGAGGTCTGGTGTGGGGAAAAACATCATCCAAGCCATGGGAAAAACCTTAAAAAAACTCTCTGAGAACACCCAAATCCCTTCCAAAAATGCATCCAGGCCACCAAAACCACCTGGAAATGCTGTGGCAGTCTGAGATGGAGGGGTGCCACCCAGCCCTGGTGCTCCTGAGCTCACCCCGTGGCTCAACGTGGCCTCGGCCGGGTCTGCCCCGCCAGCAGCTCGGCATGTGAAGAAAATTAAGACCAGAACTCAGGAGCAGCAGCTCATGAAAGCATGTCCTGCTGCTTGGAGCCCTTCCCAGGGGCCATGGGACGTGGTTCTCATTCCTCTGCCCGGGCTGGGGTTTATTATTTTTCCCTCTATTGTGCAGAGTCCCCTTTATTCCCTGCATGTCTGTCCCCCGGGGCTGAGGGAAGCAGTGTGGTTTTCTTGTGCTCAGACATGGCTTGTTACCACCTCCCAACCACTCTTTTTTCTTTCAGACATGATCTCTAGGCCAAAAATAGTTGGTCCCAGCTCCTTCCAGCACTGGAGACAAACAGCCAGCAGGTGAGTGCATGGGCTGGATTAATTAGAATCACTAATAAAGGGAGATGATGCTTTTAAAGGTAATTTTCTCTGTGCTTCCTGATGTTTCCAGCTGAGGCTGTCTGGGATCAACCCCTTTTTTGGGGACACGCTGCCCTGTGGTGTTGTCATCCTGCTCTTGAGTGACCCAAGAGGTTTTGGGAGCACTTGGAATTGCCACCAAGTCTGTGCGGCCTTGACAGTCACAGGCTCAAGTGGTCCCTGAGGAAGGAGCATCTCTGTGAAGGGAAAAGGCAAATCCAGTGGGAATGCCCTGGTTGGGATCCCAGCCATGCTGCAGCCTCTCCCATTCTTGGGAGCATCTCTTTGCCTCATGGCATGAGAGAAACATCCTGGCAGAGAGAGCTGGGATTTGAATTCTTGGGTGGAAAACGCTTCGTAAGAGCCAGAAATTCCTCTGCTCTGAGTCAGGCTGGGCTCTCCTTTCCCCGGGTCTGCTCCTTTCCCTCCTTGTTTGCAGTGCTGGCCCCGAATGAGCCACGACAGGGCCTGGCTTTGCAGGCAAATATGTATTTAGAAACCAGAGGGCTTTATCCCCTGCAATTATTATCACTTGAATGTAGGTCGGCTTGACAGCTTAGGTGGAAAATCATCTTTGGACCATTCCGGCGGCTCTGCACTCACTGTCCTGCTCATCCCCACCCTGTTCCCACTTGCTTTTGGGGCAGAAAGCTGGGTTTAGGAGCTGTTTCACCAGTGGAGAAGGCACTAAGGTGGATTATTAAGGCACAGGAGGGGGCTGGGGGTAGATGAGATGGGAAGAGCAGCTCCCTCCTGATGCTCTGAACTGCCTGGGGAGAGATTCATTCATCCCTGTGCTTCTTGAAGGTGTCCATTCATCCCTGGCTCCTGTCCGTGCCAGTTTGCCTGTCTGTCCCTCCCTCCCTCCCTCCCCACAGCTCTGCCTGGCCAGTGTTTGGCAACGCTGGCTCTGCCTCCCCCCTCCTGGGAGGGGCTGCTCTGTCTCCTCCTGCTCCATCCTCACCCGCTCCATCCCCGCTCCCCCTGAACCTTCCCCTGTCTCCTCCTGCTCCATCCCCGCTCCCCCTGAACCTTCCCCTGTCTCCTCCTGCTCCATNTTCCCCTGTCTTCTCCTGCTCCATCCTCACCCACCCCATCCCCGCTCCCCCTGAACCTCCCCGCTGTATTTTTCCTCCCGAAATCACAACTTTCCTCCTTTGAAAAGCCTCCCCCAGGCCGGGCCCCCTCCCCTGGCCCAGTGCAATGAATGAATGGCTGGTGGTGGCCCTGCGATGCCATTTCCATGGTGACAGATGGGGATCGGGGTCACATGAGAGCAGCGGTGAATTCAGGCAGTTATTTATAGGCTGCTGCTGCTCCGGCGTTTATGGAAATGCGTCTGCCTTCCAGCGTGGTATCAGCCCCTCGCCGGCTCTCCGGGGCACTGCTCTTCCAGGAGAGACATTACTCATGCTCTGCTTTCATCCAGACTGTTCCTGCTGCTCAGGCTGGTGTCGGAAAAGTACCGGGCAGAGGGTCTGGTTTATTTTTTTCTGAGCCTGATTCTCTCTGAATCAGCCTCAGCCAAAGGCAGCCACCACCTTCCCGCATCTGCCCGTGGCACCTCCTGTGCTGGTGTGACAGCCTGGGCCATAACCTGAATTTTTGGTCCTGAAAGTGTTCATGGTAGAGCCCAAATCCAGGTTTGTCTCATCTGGTATTAGCTCTGACACACCTGGGAATATTTCTGTGCGTCAGTTTACCAACCAACAACACACTTTGGTGATGTGTGGTGAACCAAAGGGAGATTTTAAATCCACAGGGGAGGATTTATGACACCTCAAGGTGCCATTGAGTCAGCCCTCCCCATCTCCAGTAGGGTTATCCCTGCCCCCTGATGAGATGTGCAGGAGCAGGGAGCTGAATGGCTGGTTCAGCCCCTCCTTAATAAGGATCCTTGATTTCTCTTTGCTTAAGACCCCTTAAATCAGGTCACTCGATCTCCTTTTGGTTAATCTGGGTGTGCAGAGTTTGCTGCTGCTGGCACTTGCAGCCCATGGGAGCTGCAGCTCCCCTTCCCCAGCCCTCCAAGCTCAGGCCCATCTTCCCACGGAGATTTTTTGGTGCCTGGATGCAACAAAAAGCCCCATCTTTGGAAATCAGTTGTGGAATCATGGAGTAGTTTGGAAAGGACCTTAAAACTCATCCCATCCCACGCCTTGCCATGGGCAGGACCACCTCCCACTGTCCCAGGCTGCTCCAAGTCCCAGTGTCCAGCCTGGCCTTGGGCAGTGCCAGGGATCCAGGGGCAGCCTCAGCTGCTCTGGGCACCCTGTGCCAGGGCCCCACCTCCCTGTCCCCTGCCTGTCCCCATTGATGTCCTGGCTGTCTGTCCTGCCCAAGCCTCCCTTTCCCAGCATCTGGGCATCTCATCCTTGCCTTCCACGTCTGCTTCCCCCCCAGCCAAAAGGAATGTTCCCCGGGAAGGGCCGTGGCAAAGGCAAACCAGAGAGCACCAAGTCTTTGGAGAGGTCACGAGGACTGACCGCAGAGCAGAGCAGCCCCTGGCAGGCTTTGAGCCACATCCTGCCTCTCCCAGGCTGGTTTGCATCACCCACCACCCCCTGGATCACGGGGAGGTTTGCCACAGGCCGGGCACACACCGTGGATTGGGGGGGTTTGATTTTTAAATCTCCAGTGTGATGGATCCGTTCCCTTCCCAGCACCACACCCAGCTGCCTTTGCCAGGGCCAGGCTGGGAAAGGAGCAGGTAATGGAGTGTGGCCTGGTTCCTTCCCGTGGCAAGAGGGAGAGTTACAGCCATCGGCCCTGGCCGGGCTCCCAGGTACCTGGGAGAGCTGATCATTCTGTGCCTGACAGGCTGGAAAGGGAAACGTGTCCAAAGGCCAGGAGTGTGGATCACTGCTGTGATCCAGGGGCTAATTGAGCGTGGTTTGGGGCTGGAGGTTTGGATCCCCTGCAGTTTGTCTCTTCCAAATGCCTTTGTCCCCCAAGCAGGGTTTGTCACTGGATGTTGGTGCCAGCATCCCCAGCACCAGAAAATGCATTACTGGTTGGGAAAATGCATCCAGGCTCCTCTGCTGGGGGTTGGATGAGCTGAATTTGTGTTTTCAGGAGCAGGAGACTTTTCCATGAGGTACTGAACTGGATATAAACCCCTCCAAAAACTTTTTCCCTGCTTTCCCTGCAATGAGCCAACCCAACAGCCCTGTGCTTTTCCTGATGAATCTGATTAGAGGTTTTCTGAGGGCAGCACTGAATAGATGGGGAGGGCTGAGCCTCCAGGTGTCCTGGGCTCTGCTCCCTACACCAAGCAGCCTGAGAGGCTGTGGGAAATTGGGCCTAAAAAGCTGGATTTGGGGTTTGCTTACCCTCAAGAGCTGTTTGTGCAAGGTATTTCTGCCTTCATCTAGGCTGAATGTGCTGCAGCATCCCACTGTGTCCTGTTGGGAAGGAAAGTGTTCTCCTTTTACCTGAAGAATTTTGTCATCCTCATTAAAGGTGGGTTAAAGGTGAAGACTTCAGAGCAGCCTTCCAGGAGCTGAAGGGGCCTGAAGGGAGACAGAGAGGGACTGTTCCTCAGAAATTGGAGTGGCAGCACAAGGGAGAATGGGTTTGCACTGAAAGGAGGGGAATTTTGGTTTGATATTAGGAAAAAATCCTTCCCTGTGAGGGTGGGGAGGCCCTGGCACAGGGTGCCCAGAGCAGCTGTGGCTGCCCCAGCCCTGGCAGTGCCCAAGGCCAGGTTGGACACTGGGGCTTGGAGCAGCCTGGGACAGTGGGAGGTGTCCCCCTTTTTGGGGGTGAAATGAGATGGGTTTGAAGGTCCCTTCCAACGCTAACCATTCAACAATAAATGCAAATATCTCATATATCATATCTCAAGTATCTCCAGGGTGGCTGACACCCCAGCTCATCTCGCTCTGCTCAGTTCTGCTCCTGAGCTCCTCTGGCTGGGGGAGCTGGTGTGGCCAGAGATGTGGTGTCTTCTGAGCCCAGTGCTGACTCTGGGCTCCCCAGGTGTCACAGGGCTCAGGACCAGCACTGAGCATCCTCACGCTCAATGGGCAGGTTATGGATTCCCACCTGAATGAGGGAGAGCAGCATTTGGGGCCTGGCCACTCCTCCTGCCTCCCTCCTGTGTGGTCCCAGCCAAAGAAAGTGCTCTGAAATACCAAATAATAAAAAGAGATGTGAAATACCTCCTTCAAATAATGACATATAGTAGGTTTAGATTAGTTTTGAGGAAAAAATTCTTCCCTGTGAGGGTGGGGAGGCCCTGGCACAGGGTGCCCAGAGCAGCTGTGGCTGCTCCATCCCTGGCAGTGCCCAAGGCCAGGCTGGACCGGGCTGGAAGCAGCCTGGGACAGTGGAAGGTGGCTCTGCCCATGGCAGGGGGTGGCACTGGGGGGTCACCAAAGTCCCTTCCAATGCAAACCATTCTACAACCTCTGATAGTAAATCAGGGGAAAGGGGTGACCAAACACTCCCCTGCCCCAGGGGAAGCAAAAGCTGGGAGGGCTCCCCTGAGGCTGCTCTTTAGGGACGTTTCAAGAGGGTTTTATTTTCCCCACAGCAAAACCAAACCCACCCCTTGTGTCAGGGCTCGGTGCTACTTTTTTTTGAAACGCAAGAGCCTCCCTCGGAGCAGGGGGGGTGGCCCGGCACCCCAGCTTTGACGCGCAGCCCTGGTGACTCAAGCCTGCGTCAGGGGCTGCGTGTCCCTTCGCGTGGATTTTTTTTTTAAATGTATTTATTTTTTTAATTGCTTTTCCCCTTTCTTTCTTTATTTCCCCGGGAGCCGAGCGGAGTTACCTCCCTCCGGCGAAGGCGAGCGGGGCCGGGCGAGCCCAGCGCGCATCCACCGGGCGGTGGCGGGGCGGGGAGGGGACCCGGAGCGGAGCCACCGCTACCTCGGAGCTTCACCGCCGAGCCCTGCCCAGCCGTTCCCGGTCACTGCTCGCCTTTCCCGGCCGCTGCTGCTCCCGTTTGCCCGGCTCCCTGCAGCACCGGCAGCCCCGGACCGGCCCCGCCGCCGCCCGGACTCGCCCCCCCCTCACCGGGAGCGGGGGGAACCGGGGTGATTTCTAGCGGGAATTTGCGCCGTTTCCTCCGGGAGCGGGCCGGTTTCTCCCGGAATCGGGTCGGTTTCATCCCCGCAGGGAGCCGCCGCAGCGCCCGAGGTAAGGATGCTCCCCCCCATCCCCCGCGCCGGGGTCTCGCTCCCGGGGCTCTCCCCACCTCCCCGGTGGCTCTGGGTGCCCCCTCCCCACCGGGGTCTTTGGAGGGAGAAGATGCCCAGGGCCAGGTTGGGGTTAATGGAGGGGACACCTCAGCCTGGAGGCATCAGGCGTGGCCCTAAGGGTGGTGGCATCCAGGGCTAGGGGGGACATTTAGAGCCAGCAGACGGCCTGAGCCACTCCAGGGGGTTGGGGGTCACGGCCGGGGGTGGCACTGGGTGCCTGCCCGGCTCCTGCTGGTGGGGGGCTCATCCCGTCTGAGGATGGGTGGAAATGCAGCCTCCAGGTTGACCTTGACAATAACATTGCGAGAGGAGAAAGCATTCGGCTGCGACGAGAATTTCAGCCCTGGCCCCGGGAGTGGTGGGGGGTTATTGGCCCTTCTTTTATTTTTGTGCTGCTCCCTGGGTGTGGATGGTTGTGTCTGAGGTAGAAGAACGGGGCTTGAGGTCCTGGTTTTATGAAATTCCCGCTGTTGGGTGTGGGGAGCATTTATTGCACCGCCAGACGCACCCAAAGGTGTTTTTCGGGCTGGCATCATGGCCAGGTCCAAATTCCCATCACCCCGGGAATGTGGGGCTCAACCCAGCCTAGAAATCTGCTCCCAGCTCTTTGTAGAGGACCCAGAAGGTGAAATCCTGATTCCTGGCTCACGCCTTGTGTCTGAAGCACCTGAGGTTTGGATCCATCAGGAGCTGATGTAACTATTTCTGGTCTTGGTAGGAAAAAGCCTGGAGCACGGCAGCAGCTGAGCTATTCTCGGCAGGGCGGAGAGCTCCTTGAGAATATCTCTCCAGAGGTGTCAGGACTAGGTCAAGGAACCTGGCTGGGGGTGTGACTGCTTCAAGGGAAAAAAAAAAAAGTGGGTCTGAGCTGTCCACTGGGATGAATTGAAGACGGCTCTGCTAAAATCAGTAGGAATAAAAGGGTTCAGTTTAAATCTGGAGGGACCCCACTGCTACTTTAGGCTTGCACAGAGCAGGGAATCTGGAGTTGCACCAGAGCTGGAGTCACGAGGGTGAAATTCTCCCCAAATCAGATGCTGACCTGAGCATGTCCAGGCCAAACCAGCACCCTGGGAGGAGAGGCCCTTCTTTTACCCCGTCCCGGGCAGGGTTTGGAATTGTTTGTTTACAAACGTAGCAGCAGCTTCATGAATGACAACGGGGAAAAGCAGCACTTACGGAGGGGTTTGGATACTCCCGTTTGTTGCTTTTTAGGATAAATCTTGGCTGGTTTGGGCTTCAGTCAGTAACCTTTGGCTGGAGCGTGTGAGTTACAAAGGATCACTGAGGTCTAAGTGGAAAACGATCATCTGGTGAATCAAAGGGAGCCCTGAAGGAATCATATGATGGCTGGCCGTGCTCTGGTGTCACGTTATTGCAGCTCTGTGTGTTTTCATGCTACCAAATGAGACATGAAAGGAGCCCAAAGCCGATGAATCAACGGGCTCCTACGTTTGGTGACAAACCCAAGTGCCAGGGCTTCTCCTCTGCCCGTGTCCCTCCTGTGACCCATCAGCAAAATGGCCCTTTCCGGAGGCTTCTCGCCATCCACTGGGGACAAGAGGCACTGGAATGTCCCAGCTGTGTCCCTCTGAGAGGGGACAGGCGCCCACCTGGGCTGGGCAGAGCAGCCACCCCCGGGATGGGGCAGGGGGCCTGGTGCAGCCCCAGCTCTGCTTTCCTGTGGAGGAGCTGGGGGTTATTTATAACATCTGGGAGCTGGAGGAAGGCGCTGGGGTGGGTGTTAGGCAGAAGCGGGGGCAGCTCTGATTCACCAGCGCTCCTGTGTCACGATGCTAAAGCAGGACGGGCTCTGCACGGGAAGGACGAGGAGCATCCCCAGCCCTTCCGAGGGAAATGCCGGCTGCGTGTGGCCCAGCTGCTCTCAGCCCAGCCAGCCCGGGTCCTGGGAAGCCTCCCCCGTGCTCTCCCACCTTCTCACAGCGACCCCGTCCCAAGTTTGTGCCTCCCATCGGGGTGGGTGTGAGGAGGGGACAGCCTCGGTGGCACTGAGGCACCCCGTGTCCTCTCCTCTGGGAGCTGGGTGCTAATTAGCAGGGCTCATTTTAACGAGGGGAGAACGGGAGCAGCCCTAAGGAGCCCAGATGGTAAAACCCTTCCCTGTGGAGCCAGAGGCCGAGCAGGGAGGAGCAAACCCCAGCATGGAACAGATTTAAGATGGAGGTGTCTTGGGCCAGCCTTGGCCGCTGGGAAAGGGAGGTTTGTGTGCCGGAGGCTGTGGGAAGGTGCTCGGAGCAGGGCAGGGGGCAACCCTGCCTTGGGCAAAAAAATCTCTTCTTGGGGCTTTGAAGAGGAGTTTGGAGGCTGCTGGGAGGGTCCTGCCCTTGGTTTCTTGTGGCTTGGAAGAGCAGGATGCTTCCCAAGGGACCAGCTCTGCCAGGGCAATCCCTACGGCACCACAGAGGCTCTCCTGACCTCAGGGAGCAGCAGGAAGGGGCCTGGAGCTGGTTTCCTCAGCAGCTGGGCTCCAAGTGGGATGTGCATCCAGGTCTCCTTCCCTTGGCTCTTGGCAGTGCAGCACAGAGGGACAATGGGAGGGATCTGTGCTCCTTCCCTCCGCCTCTGCTTCCCGGGCTCGCTGCTTCCTGGGTGACCTTGGGTCTGGCCCTCCTCCTCCTCCTCGCTGTTCCAGTCTCCCCATCTGCACCCAGCAGGTCCTGGGTGCAAGGTTCCCCCGGCTCTGTGCGTGTCAGGGAGGATGAGGAGCTGCAAATTGATGCTCAGGTCTCCGAGCCTGAAGCTGAGAGTAGATTTGCACCTCCTGAAATCCCTCAGTCCCTCTGTCCTCACTCCTGCCTCTTTTCCCTGCTCTGTGACCTTGATGGGGTGAGCTGGATGCTTCACCAGGAACACCCTTCCCTCTCCTTTAGGAGCTGTGGCCGATTTGTGTGGAAGCTGAAAGGGGAGGAATGGTAATGGTGGGGCAGAGAGGGACCAGCAGAGAGCCCCCAGGGGTTGAAATGTTAATTTTTAATTCACCCAGACTCATCTTGTGGATTTTCCCGTCTCAGTTTCCCATTTTTGGACCCAAACAAGTGACAAATGTAGAATTTGGACACATGAGAGGAGAAATTTCCCCTCACTCCATCCGTTGGGCCCAGAGCAGGTTTGCTGCTGGTGGCTGCTCTCCTTGGAATCTGCAGTAAATCCCCATTGCCTCCCTGCCTTCCCCTGCACTCCCAGGCCCAGCTGAAAGCTTTGCTGACACATTTCCAGCCTCCTCATTGCTCCCCAGCTGCCTTCCCGAGAAAGCAGGGATGGGCTGAGACAGGACACGTGGCCTGGAGCCTCCCCCCTCCCCTGACCCCTTCGTGATGCTGCTGGCAGGGCTGGGGGATGTGGAGGGCTCTTCACTCATCCCAAATGGCAGCTTTTCCCCAGTGGATGTTTTTGGGATTGATGGGAGCCTCTGGGCAGGGATTGAACTGCCTGGGTGTACCAAAGCAGGATCTTCTCCACCCCTGTCCTTTCCCTGGTGGGTTGGATCCAGTTTGTCCCATGGCAAACCAGTTCCATGTGCAGTGGAGGCTCCCACACCAGTCCAAAGGGATGAGGGGCCTGAGGCCACCCTGTGCCACCTGGACAGGAGGACGTGGATGGGGACTGTCCCTTTGTGCAGGCAGCAGCCCTGGACTCGGCCCAGGGGTCTGCTCCAGGCTCAGGGAACGGTGGCTGCTTTGTCAGGAGTTCATGTGAAGGGATAAGTGGGAATCCTGTCCAAGGACACACCCAGGGACATGGAGCAGGTGAGTTATCCCCAGGGACAGCCCTTATGGCTCCCCTCTGTTCACAGACACCAGCCCTGACCCCAGCACAGCCGGGTCCTTTCCCTGGTGCTGCTGTGGGAGAAGCTGTATTCCCTCTCCAGGTGTGTGCCACCAGCACAGCTTTTACCTGGGCAAAGCTGTGGGTGCAAGGGCAGCCCTGGTCTGGCAGCAGGAGTGAGGTTCTTGCAAGCCGTGGGCTCTGGAAGACCCTAATCTCTTCTCTACAGAGAGAGAAAAAATGCACATTTAAGAAAATTAAGGTCATGGGGACTAAGTAAACAAGCTGAATCTCCATCTGTCAGTGACAAGGGTTTTCTATCTCTCTCCAACCCGGAAAGCTCCTGCTTGTCAGCTGATCTGCCTTGTCTTTCTCACAGTGTGGTTGTTATTTTTGGCAGATGAATTTTTGATTAAATTCCCTTTTCAGCCAAAGAAATGCACGGAAATACCTTTCTCAGATGGATTTGGACTGTGCTTTTTGATTTGAGGGTGCAGACCTTGGGGCTGATGCAAAAGGCCGGGGGAATCATCAGGAAGGGCCGTGCTGCCCTCGCTTCCCCTGGATGGTGTCCCTGTGCTGGGTGGGTTGGTGGCTCCGTGCAGGTCCTGGCTGGGCTCCTCTCCCAGCTCTGGCAGGGATGGGGATGGCAAAGGCTGGGTGTGCTCAGGGCATGGCTGCTGGCAATGATGATCCTCTCTGCTTCAGGCCTGCACCTCTGCCAGGCTGCACCACCATGCCCAGGCTGGGGCTGAGCCACTGGGAGAGAGCAGAACTCCCCAAAGCAGCCCTGGGGACACTGTGCCAGAGCCATCCCAGGATCAAGGTTTGGATCTCTGCTGTGGCTTTTCCCCTCTAGCTCAGTTTGGGCACGTCTCCCACGGGCAGGAAGACTTGGACCTCTGTCCTTCACCCTCATGCCTACTTAGAGAAGCCTTCCCCACCCTACTAAAGCAGCCAAGCAGCCCTGCTGATTCCCCAAATCCTTCGGGGTGTTGCTGTCTGGAGTGTCCTCCAAGGCTCTGAGGGCCTCTGGGGCTTTGTAGGTGCTGGAGGGACCCTGCTCCTCCAGGACCTGTGTCCTGGTGCCTCTCAGCTCCTCAGAATAACTCGGGAGGGACCTAAACTGAGGAGAGGAAGAGGCTGAGACCCAGGGAGACGTTGTGGGGTCTGGCCCAACTCCACGGTGCTGGCCTGGCTCAGCACCACCTTCCCTGGAGCAGGGCACCTCCAAGGGTGACCCGGGAGGGCTGTTTGGGTGCCCTCACAGTGAGGCACTGAACTCTGGGGGCTTGGCCAGCACATCCTGGATCTTCTTGGCTCTCTCTCCCCCTAATCCTGAGATGCTCTATCCCCAAAGGCCGAGTGCTGCCGGTGCTCCGAGGCAGCGGAAGCGGCTGCTGAGCAGAGAGGGAGCAGCAAACACCCCGTGGGTGATTCACCCAGCTCTGCACAAACCCACACCTGGTGGAATTCCTGGGCTTCCCTGGCTGCTGGAAGGCCCTTCCCCTCTCTCTGTGCCCGTCCCATCCCGGCTGGGGAGGCTCCAGCCCCGGGCAGCCGCGTGCCGGTAATTGCCACGATGGAGCAGTGATCGGTTCGTGTGAATGAGCCCTCGTTAGGAAATGAAACACTGCTGGCCTAGGCTGGAAAGAATAACTCAAACGGCTCCTCCGGAGGAGCCGGATCCAGGAAAGATGTGGAGCCCAGATCGTTGCCTGGCAACGGATGCAGCCGACAGTTGAAAATAGATTTTTTTTTTCTTATAGGAACAGGGCCTGGCAAAGGGGAAACTTCCTTCAGGGGTGAGAAAACAGCAAGGTGAGGGTGGGTGAGGGGGAGGTTTCCTGCTCCCGGTGCTTTGCCCCTACATGGGATGGGGACGGGCTTTGCTGCCTGGCCTGAACCCACTGCCCTGGAAAGGGTTGGGATGATAGGGGTGAATTGGATCAAAAATGTCCAAAAGAAAGAAGAGCTGGGAATGGCTCTGGAAAAGCCCCCAGGGTGGGGGGGAGATGCGGTGCAGCCACCAGCTGGGTGTCCCCTGGGAGCAGAGGTGCAGGGGACAGGGAGGAAGGAAGGGGAGCTCTTCAGGAGGGTCACTTTTCTAAGAAGAGGGATTTATTATGGGGTTTCTGTGTTTTCTCCCCAGCTGATGTAGCACCATGGTCCAATCCAGGGTGGGAGCTGCCCATCCGACCCCAGTTCTTCCAGTACAGAGAGAAGGGACAAAGGGCTTTCCCAGTTTGGGGGTCCCCAGCCCAGTGGAGCAGATTTCCACGATGTCTCCCAGATTTTTGAGGCAAGGGAGAAATCTGCAGGGCTGGGCTGGGTTCTGGCCACCTCCTGAGGTGCTTCTGTGCAGGATTGCTCCTCCTGACCCACGCTGAAGGCTGGGAAAGAGAAGAGGCCAGGACTGATGGCTTTGCCTTGGCTGCTGCTGTTTTTGCAGCCGCTATCTGCTGTAAAGCTGTCTGGGGAGATTTAGCATCAGGCTCCAAGGCTTTTAAGCCACTCCTGATATCTTCCTTGGATGCAGAGATAGCCTGGGCATTTGTCACTGTCCCCTGAGTGCTTCCAAGCTGTCATGGGGAAAAGCCTGGACCGTGCTGATGGTGAAGAGGGGAAGGAGCAGGGCAGGGAGGGCAGAACCTTGGCCAGGGCTGGATTTGGTGTCAGGCCTTGTGACATTCAGCTGCTGGTCCGGAGGTGTTAGAGGGGACAAGAGGTGTCACAGCGATGTGACCAACTCCATCCCTGTCACTGTCCCCCGGAGCCCAGGGAAATTCCTCTCTCTGGGACCCAGGAGGCTCCTCTCCATGGATGGGGGAAGCTGTGGCTGCCCCTGGATCCCTGGAAATGCCCAAAGCCAGGCTGGATTTGGCTTGGAGCACCCTGATCTATGGAAGGTGTCCCTGCCCATGGCAGGGGTGGGGTTGGGTGAGTTTTAAGGCCCCTCCCTGATCCAGGCATTCTATAATTCTCAACCAGAACATTGCTCCTGGTCCACCACTGCTGGAGCAGGGGATGGACCCTCCAGGTTCAGAGGGAGGTCCCCAGACATGTGGGGGTGGACACCCGTCCCACGGGGCCACCTGGGGATGAGCCAAAACCAACGGAGCCCTTTCCCCAGGCAGGTCCTGCTGATGAAGAGGAGGTGAGGCCCGAGCTGTAGCTGACACACGGCGCTGCTGCTCCCCGTGGGACATCGATCCTCCTCCCTCCCCATCCCCAGCCCAGCCGGGCCCCGGGGCCGCCTGGAGCCGTGCCCATGCCCAAGAACAGCAAGGTGACGCAGCGGGAGCACAGCAGCGAGCATGTCACCGAGTCGGTGGCTGACCTGCTGGCCCACCAGGAGCCCGTGGACTACAAACGCAGCGTCCTTAACGTGACGGGGGACGCCTGGGACAAGCAGAAGGAGGGGGAGGAGGAGCTGGATGCCGAGAACCGGCCGGCGTGGAACAGCAAGCTGCAGTACATCCTGGCCCAGATCGGCTACTCCGTGGGGCTGGGCAACGTCTGGCGCTTCCCCTACCTCTGCCAGAAGAATGGAGGAGGTGAGAGATGGAGCGGGGATGGGGTCAGCCCTTGTGGGGAAGGGGGTGAGCCCCAAATCCTGCCCCGCTGCATGTTGGGGTGTGGATCCCGGGAGAGGACAGGGGTAATTTGGGCTCTAAAATGGGTTACCTGGGCTCTCAAGTGTGGTGTTTGGGCTCTGAAGGGGGGAAAGGGCTGCCAGAAGCTGTGCTGAGATGGAGGGATCTCCAGGATGGCCTCTTCCTGAAGGCTGCCCACCCGCCTGCTCCAGTCATGGTGAATCCCAGGTTGGGAGCCAGGATTTCTTGCTGCAACCCCTGATTCCTGTTGGGGCAATTTGGAAATTAGGGCTGAAAACGGAAGGCAGAGTCCTTCTATTTCCCTGGGTCCTGAAGCCACATTTTGTGGTTCCATCCCATTCCCAAATCCTCCTTCCAGCCAGCCCATTCTCTCATCCCAGCCCACGCCTTCCAAGAGCAGCCCAGGTCTTTCCTGACTGTGCTGAGACCCACCACCCCTCACGGCACTGATGGGAGTGTGGGTTCCTCAGCATTAATCCAAACCCAGTCACTTCCCAGCCGTGTTGGAGGGAGCCAGGACCAGCCCAGTGCCCCTGAGCTCTCCACATTCCCAGAGCTGCATCCTTTGCCGTGCCCCAGCCCTGCAGCTGCCGAACCTGCAGCGCTCTCAATAATTAAAACATCTCCGGTGTCATTGTCAGGATGAGTCATTCTGCCAAACAGAGACCTGTGCAGTCAGCACTCCCCTCCTGGGCTGCTCACCCCCCGTCCCCTTCCCTTCCCTTCCCTTCCCTTCCCTTCCCTTCCCTTCCCT
>VZTR01006303.1:18620-36111 GCA_013400775.1 Chaetops frenatus | reverse complement strand
CCCTCCCCTCCCCTCCCCTCCCCAGGGGATGGAGCTGGCTGTGCCTGGCTCCCACATCCCAGCACCTCCCAGTGCCCAGGTTTGGCTCCAGGCTGGGCTCAGTTTTGGCACAGCACAGCTCTGCCCGGGGTGTTGGCCCCAAATTCAGGGCTGGAAGAGGTCAGCACAGCCCTGCTGGCTCCATTACACAGCTGTCCACATCTGGCCTCTGATTGCCAAGGAAGTTTCCTCCATAAAATGAGATTTAGAACCAGCTCAGGCCCAGAGGTTGGAGAACCAACATCCTTCTTCTCTGTAAGGACTTAACCCACCCGTGCCTCAGTTTCCCCGTGGGCTCAGCAATCAATAATTAACCACAATTAGGGCAATCAGTGAAATCCCTCAACTTACAGGGAGCTCTCTGCTGTCGTGGGTATTTGGGGGGCTTTGGCCTCAGCAGTGCAGGTGCTGGGTGACAGGAGGTGCAGCTGGTGTTCCCAGGCTGGGATTCCTCCTGGTGTTCTCCCCAAATCCGGGGCTGAACTTGCTGCCTGTGTGTGGGGAGCATTAAAGAAGGGTTTTTAGGCACAAGAGAAGAAGGGATGTGCAACGGGGATGGGAACTGGGGCAGCACAGCCCTGACACTGCTGCAGCAGAGGGGATGAACACTGGGTTTGACCCATCCTGTGCTGGGATCCAGGGCCATCGAGCCAGGCAGGGACTGGGATAAGCAGCTGCTTTTGGGAGCTCTTTGCTGTGATAGAGCACCTTTCTGCAGCAGGACTTGAAATAAAACAGGCTTTACAACCACTGCCAATATTCCATGGATGGGAGAACTGAGGCACAGAGCTGGGAACTGGCTTGAGCAGCAGATTGCTGAGCTTTGCAGGGGTTTTTCTTTTGCCCAAGTGGCATCATGTCTGTCCCACGGGGCAGACACGGATTCTCTGCCTTTTCCTCCTGCCAAGTGTAACCCTCTTGGCTGGGATTCCCCCCAGGCTGTGAGGCTGCTTCCAGCCAGTGGATGCAGGAGGGTGGGGGGGATGGACAGACCATTCCTGGTCACTCTGAGCAGCTCCAGGATGCGATGGCGGCGCCTCCTTTCTCTCCTGCTCCCCGAGCAGGTGTCTGCGGGGGAGGAGGGCTGCCTGCTGCTGGCAGGATGGGCTGGAGCCAAATTCCCAGGACTCAGAGTGCCAGGAGCCAGCAAGGGCTGGCAGCTCTGCCCCGGAGCTGCACAGGCATGAGCTGCTGCCCACCTTTCCAGGCATCACAGGAAGAAAATCTCCAATACTGGAGAAATTTGCATCTGAATCTGCCCATCTGTCTCATCCCCACCTATCTGTAGGTTGAGACACCCAGGAGAGCATTGCAGAGATGGGATGCTCGTGGTCCTTCCTGAATTATCCTGAGCTCCAGCTCCGCTCTCTGCCTCTCCTTTTACCCTCCCAACCACCCTGGGTTGCTGCATCTCCATTTCTCTCTGTACCCGCATTTCTAGCACCCCAACCCCCACCATGCAGGGGTTGATCTGCTTTGCAGGGTCCCTGCTTGGAGCAGCACCCCCTGCCCCAGCTCCTGCCTGGGGCTGGGGAGTGGTGGCCGTCACCGAGGTGTCAACCCAGGCAGGAATTTCGGTTGACTTTGGACCATCTGCTGCCCCTCAGGAGCCAGGCACGTGCTGCTGAGCCCATTCCTCAGCTCCTGGCAGGAGGCTGGAGTCGCTGCTCAGCCGGGGCTGCAGCCTGAGTCATTCCATCCTTCACGGTCACCGGCTCTGCTTCGGGAGGCACCGACCCCTCTGCAGCCCCAGCAGCCCCACTGAATTACCCGAGTTTCTGATCTGGGTTGTTTCTACCCCAGGGTGGCCTGTGGCGTGGTGCTGCTGCTGCTGCTGCTGCTGGGAGTGTGGGGTGTCCAGGGGGATGTGCTGGGACAGGAGGGCTCCTGTGTGCCCGAGATGGCCTGGGAGTGTGGCCGTGTCCCCATGGGTTGGCCTGTGGAGGTGTCTCCTTGCCCATGGAGATTTGAGTGGATTCAAGGAGTCCCTGGGGGCCTTGGGGGTCTATCCCACATGATCCACACTGGCAGGGGATGCTGCACCCTTTCCTTCCACACACACACGTTTGCTCCTCTCCACAGATTCTCCTCTGGCCAAGCCCTGATTTACATTTCTGGACCACAAAATCTTAGAAATGTTTAGGTTGGAAAAGTCCTCTAAGATCACCAAGTCCAACCAGCACAAGGCCACCACTAGCCCATGTGCCCAAGTGACACACCCACACAGTTTTTAAACCCTTGCAGGGATAGGGACTCCCCTGCTGCCCTGAACAGCCTGTGCCTGTGCCTGACCATCCTTTCCATGAGGAAATTTCTCCTAATATCCAACCTAAGCCTCCCCCGGTGCAACTTGAGGCTGTTTGCAAATGAACCAATGGACCAGGCAGAGCCTGTCCCAGCTCTGCCCTGCTTGACCCCCGTGTCCATCTGTCCTTGGCTGCACCGGAGCAGGGACATTTACTGTGACCTTTCTCTCCCCTTCCAGGTGCCTACCTGGTCCCATACCTGGTCCTGCTCGTCATCATCGGGCTGCCCCTGTTTTTCCTGGAGCTGGCAGTGGGGCAGCGGATCCGCCGGGGCAGCATCGGTGTCTGGAACTACATCTGTCCCCGCCTGGGGGGCATTGGCTATGCCAGCTGCCTTGTGAGTGCCCCCAGGGGAGCCCCCAGCCCCACCTCGGGCTCTGCGGGATCAGGCAAACCCCCAGGAGCCCCATGGGGAGGTTGGAGAGGTCAAGAGGGGTTTTCCCAGCTCCATTTACAGCTCTAGGGCTGGTTTGGGAATGGGCCCATCCCCTGATCCCAGCAGCCCCCCATGGGGGGGTGCATGGGGACAGTGTCACTGGCCTGTGGTTTGATGCCATGTCCTCCTCCTTCCTCCCTGCCAGGTCTGTTTTTTTGTTGGTCTCTATTACAACGTCATCATTGGCTGGAGCATCTTTTACTTCTTCAAGTCCTTCCAGTACCCCCTGCCCTGGAGCGAGTGCCCCATCGTGAAGAACGGCTCAGTGGCCGGTGAGGGACGGGGGGGCCTGGCTGGGAGGGAGCAGTTCCCAGGGAGGGGGTGCCCTGGGGCTCTGTGGGACACATCATCACCCCCAGCAGAAGGAGAGGAGCCTCCTGGGGCACTGGATCCCCTCTGGCCCAGCTGCCCTGACCATATCGAGAGCTCTCCCTTGGGTTGGATGAGTGTCTCCCGTGCTCCCTCTCCCCACTGATGGGATTTGATGCCAGTTTGGGGATCCAGAGACCCCACTGATGGGATTTTCAGGCTGCCTCAGTGCTTGAGGCCAGGTTCTGACCCAGGACCATGGAGGGAGGCAGTGAGAGCCAGGCAGAGGCTGCTCCATGGCTGCCTGACCGAGACACGGATGGAGCTAATGCTGTTTAATAAGATCTGAGCATCAACTCGGGACCCTCTGAGAGCTTTTGCAGCAAATGAAAATGTCTCTGCCTGTATTTAACATCTCATTTTCACCTGGCAGGGGTTTTATGTCCCATCTCTTCTTTTCCCTGCCAAGAACGAGCCCCATTATTTTCTGCCCTTCAGTCTCCAGAGGTGTCTCCCTTTCCTGGCTGGCTCCGGTGGGTCTTTGACACCCCATCAGCCCAGGAGGTGGTGGATGATGAGGGCACCCTCATGCTCTCCTGCCTCTGCTCTCTTGCAGTTGTGGAGACCGAGTGCGAGAGGAGCTCAGCCACCACATACTTCTGGTACAGGGAGGCCCTGGACATCTCCAACTCCATCTCCGAGAGTGGGGGGCTGAACTGGAAGATGACCCTGTGTCTGCTGGTGGCCTGGAGCCTTGTTGGCTTGGCCATGATCAAAGGCATCCAGTCCTCGGGGAAGGTGGGTATTGGTGGCCACCTGAGCCTGGCTGGGCTCTGTCCTGGAAGCAAGAACCTGCCTGGAGCACACTCTCCTGCCCTGGGGGTACCAGGGGAATGCTGTGTCCCCTGGGATGCTCACACCCACTCCACAGTTGGGGTCACCTCTGGAGGGATCCAGAATAAGACCAAAAGGGGCTGTAGGGAGGAGCTGACTGTGGTGTTCAGCAGACACGTGGAGCCAGGGCTCAGCCACACCAGGGCAGGGAATTCACCTGAGCTCCAGCACTTCCCAGAATCTCAGAATCAGTCAGGTTGGAAAAGGCCTTTGAGGTCCTTGAGTCCAACCTGTGAGCCAACACCACCCTGTCACCAGACCATGGCCCTGAGTGCCTTTCCTGAAACACCTCCAGGCACGGTGACTCCACCGCGTCCCTGGGCAGCCCATTCCAGTGTCCAATCACTCGTTCTGTGAAGAACTTCTTCCTAAACCAGCCTAAACCTCCCTTGGTGCAGCTGAAGGCCATGTCCTCTTGTCCTGCTGCTGGGAGCAGGGCCCAGCCCTCATCTGGCTGCACCCTCCTGTCAGGGAGCTGCAGAATGCTGAGGTCCCCCCTGAGCCTCCCTCAGCTGCTCCTCACAGGACTTGTGTTCCTGACCCTCCCCCAGCTCCGCTGCCCTTCTCTGGACATGCCCCAGCACCTCAGCATCTTTTCTAAACTGGGGGAACTGGACACAGCACTTGAGGTGGGGCCTCACCAGTGCACAGGGGAAGAATCCCTGCCCTGGCCCTGCTGGCCACACTGTTCCTGATCCAGGCCAGGTGCCATTGGCCTTCTTGGCCGCCTGGGCACACTGCTGGCTCATGTCCAGCCTGCTGTCCATCAGCACCCCCAGGTCCCTTTCTGCCTGGCCACTGTCCAGCCACTCGTGCCATCCTGCTCCGAGGGGTCCCACAGTTTATCCCCCCGGGAGCCAAGCCCATCCAGGGGAGGGAAATGCTCCCTTCTCCCCACTGTCTGAGAGAGCTGTCTGTGGGTGGCTGGGCCCAGGGGCAGGAACTGAGGCTGTGCTGTGTTCATCCCTCTTGCTCCAGGTGATGTACTTCAGCTCCCTCTTCCCATACCTGGTGCTCGTTTGCTTCTTGGTGCGGGGACTTCTGCTGCGTGGGGCAGTGGATGGGATCATGCACATGTTCACACCCAAGGTGAGAGTTCCAGGCCCAGCAGACTCCAAGCAGGTTCCCCACCTAGCTGGTCATGCCCTATTTTCCCTTATTCTCTTATTATTCCCCTTATTTTCCTCCCCACCCCAAAAATCAGAGTATCAGCCCCAGACTTGGGGATCCTGAGAAATCATCAGGATGTGGAGTGGCTCCCAAAATTCAGGGTGTGGCCAAGAGCCTCCCAAACTCACCATCCTCAGCTGCCCAGATGCCAGGGTGGGGGGCACAGAGGTGCCCAAAGGAATATATAAATAAAAAGATTCAATGGAAAAATGCTGGCTGGCAGCAAAACCTCTGCTGGTGGTATGCACTTATTAATTAAGCAGCTAATTAATTAATTAAGCAGAGATGTAGATGAATCAGTTCAGCCAGCGAGGCTGTTAGAAGACATTAATTATGGTTCCTTGATGAATGATGCTGGGAGGCCTCCAGGCTGCAGCTCTGGCTCCCAGGAGAGGGGGAGTGTGGTTGGGGGGGATCAGGAGTTAAAGCAGCACCCCCAGCCAGGATGTTTGATTTCAGTGCCCCACGGGCTCTGGAAGCAGGAGATGGCCAGGGGAGGATGGAGACCCATGGCTGGGCACGGGGTGGTTCCCTGGGCTGGGGGGACAGGGACTGGGAAGCTGTATAGAGATGGAACCCCCAGTTTGGGCTCTGGGGCAGGTGGAGCAGACAGAGACCTGGTCAGGTCAAACCTTGTCCTGACCTCTCCATGCCTCAGTTTCCCCCTCTGTGGGAATGAGGAGAAGGAGCTGTGAGTGCTGGGTAAAGCCAGATCTGACCATGGCAGATCATGGACTCATGGCATGGTTTGGGTTGGAAGAGGCCTTAGAGATCACCTCCTTCCACTGCCCCACCAAAGCAGCCCAGAGCTGCTCCAGAACCAACTCAGCCCTTTTCATGTAGCTCTGGCTGGGCTGTGGGACCACCAGCCCACCTAACTTCTTCTTCTGTCTTCCTTCCAAGCTGGACAAGATGCTGGACCCCCAGGTGTGGCGTGAAGCAGCCACACAGGTTTTCTTCGCCTTGGGCCTGGGTTTTGGGGGGGTCATTGCCTTCTCCAGCTACAACAAGCAGGACAACAACTGCCACTTCGATGCCACCCTTGTCTCCTTCATCAACTTCTTCACGTCCGTGCTGGCCACCCTGGTGGTGTTTGCTGTGCTGGGCTTCAAGGCCAACATCATGAATGAGAAATGCGTGGTGGAGTAAGATATGCTTTTTCCCTCTTTGGGGAGGGCAGGTCTTTGCTGCTGCTGGTTGTGGTGGGTCTAGAGGCAGAAAGGTGCTCTGGAGCTGGATGATCCTGGGTTTTGGTGGACCCAAGCTCCTGATGATCAAGACCTGGGTTTTCACTGTAGCTGAGGGAGTTGGGCATTCAGCTCCTCCTGGCTGAAATGCAGCCCCAAGATGGGCTCTTGGTCTGCAGGATGGGCGTGAACCCAGCGTGTCCCAGGTGCCTTGCATCACCTGAGAGGTTCTGCTCTCCCTTAGGAACGCTGAGAAGATCTTGGGCTACCTGAACACCAATGTGCTGAGCCATGACCTCATCCCACCCCACGTGAACTTCTCCCACCTCACTGCCAAAGACTACAACGAGATGTACAGGGTGATCATGACGGTGAAGGAGGGGCACTTCAAAGAGCTGGGCCTGGATGCCTGCCTGTTGGAGGATGAACTCAACAAGGTACCTGGTGGCACTTCTGGCACCAGCAGCAGGTCACCTGCCCCATCGTCTCTCCCTGTGTCAATCCTGGGCACAGGGATCTGGAGAAACAACTTCTAGAGACCCTCCAGGGATGGGGAGTCCAAGTCCCTGTGGTTTTACCCAGCACACAGGGGTTCTCCTGGGGTGGGAGGAGATCTGTCCAGTACAAGTCTAGTGGGGTCATCACCAGTTCATCACCAGTACCAGACTGGGATTTTCTTTCCTTGAAGAGGGTTTGGTGAGGGAGACCTGAGACATCAGGGGCTTGAAGTCTGTGTCCCTGACAAGCCTCTTCTGACCTTTTGGTCCTTTCCCCACCTCAACAGTCGGTGCAAGGGACTGGCCTGGCCTTCATTGCCTTCACAGAAGCCATGACCCACTTCCCAGCCTCGCCCTTCTGGTCCGTCATGTTCTTCCTGATGCTGATCAACCTGGGCTTGGGGAGCATGATCGGGACCATGTCAGGCATCACCACACCCATCATCGACACCTTCAAGGTGCGGAAGGAAGTGTTCACAGGTGAGGTCTCTTCTCCTGAAACCTCCTTGGGCAGGGGTGGGGGGGGTCCCCTTTGCCTTCAGGAGTTGGTCCAGAAGAGTGTGGATGCAGTGGGGGGGGGGTGAACTGGGCCCTGCTAATGCAGGGAGTGGACCTTGTGGAGGTCTTGGTGTCCCTCCCAGGGCTCTGCTGACCATGCCCATGCAGGGAGTGAACATTCTGGAGGTCTTGGCGTCCCTCAGGGGGCTCTGCTGACCAGGTCTGTTTGCTCCCCACAGTTGGTTGCTGCATCTTCGCCTTTGTGGTGGGGCTGATCTTTGTGCAGCGTTCTGGAAACTACTTTGTCACCATGTTTGACGATTACTCAGCCACGCTGCCACTCACTGTTGTGGTCATCCTGGAGAACATCGCTGTGGCCTGGATTTATGGCACCAAGAAGTAAGGAATTTCTACTGCAAAAGGAATAGCTGGGCTGTAACTCCTGACTAAAAACCCTCCTTCCAGCTCTTTTCCAGATGGCTTTGCCTCCAGCAGAAAATGCTGCAAGGGCAGTTATAGTCCTGCCCTGCCCTGGTGTAACCCAGCCCCAGGAGCAGGTTCTTCTCATGGGTATCTCCTGTTGGTTGTGATGCTCAGTTACTTGTGAGGACCCTTTTTTCTGAGGTTTCCAGGTCCTGTGGGAAGGGGATGCTGTTCCCCCACGTGCTTCTTGTTCAGGAGTTGTCCAGAGCAAAGGTAGCTCTGGATAACCCTCAAATGGTCTTTTCCTGAGGGGTTTCCCACAAGTTCTTCGGGCGTGAGGGACGCTGAGATGCTGAGCTGGGTTCTTCTTCAGGCTCTGCCCTGAGCATCAGCGGGGCTCCTGGGAGGTTGTTTCTCACTCAGAGGTGGGGATATCATGATTCCTTGCCTTTCCTCGGCAGGTTCATGCAGGAGCTGACAGAAATGCTGGGTTTCCGGCCCTACCAGTTCTACTACTACACATGGAAGTACGTGTCTCCCATCTGCATGGCCGTGCTGATGACTGCCAGCATCATCCAGCTGGGAGTCAGCCCGCCAGGATACAGCGCATGGATCAGAGAGGAGGTGAGCACAGCTCCCTCCCCCTCCCCACCCACCCACGCCCCAGCAGAGCAGGGGCAGCTCAGAGCTGCAGACCACTCTGTCCATCCCAGTTCTGCTTATTCCTCCTTCCTCTCCTGCTGGGTGATGCTCCTGCTCTGCTCATCCCCTGCGAGCAGTCAGGTCTGTTCACGGTGCCCGGATGCCTCCAGCCAGCTCTCCCCATGGACTGAAGTTTGTGTTGGTTTTGGTTGGCTCCCACAGCTCCACGCTGTGCTCAGTATTGTTGCTGTCGAGTCACAAACGACACAGAGAGGTGTTCTTTTCTGAAGTGCAAGACTGACCAGTTTATTAAAAGACTGGACACAATTTATAGAGTACATCATAACAAACAATATTTCATTGGTTACTATTTTGACTCCATAACACCATAGGCTAAAAAGTATAAACAATTACTCTAAGCAATTAGGAAAGGGCTCACGTGCTGTTTTCTGCAGGTGTGAGCTGTTTATCATTCTTGCTCTTATGTTGACACAGAGTCAGCCTGAGAACATGGATTGTTTTGATTCAGTGGGTGAGAATACTTTGTTTCTCACAGGCGACTTTGCTTCATGGCTCATAGCTGAGGCTTTCTCTGCCCTAAGTCCACTTTCAGCCTCGACACAATATCCTGTGTGGGGAGCCTTTCCCTCGGCCTCCATGCGGTGTCCCTGAGCCTGGCAGGAGGCAGCAGGAGCTGTCTGCTGCTTTGGAAACCTCGTACCTCGTGGGCAGCACCTCCGCCGTAACAACCCTGCGACATTAATATCTATCTCCCCCAGGCTGCCGAAAAGTTCCTGTTCTACCCAACCTGGGCCATGGCCATCCTCATCTCCCTGATCATCCTGGCGTCCCTCCCTCTGCCTCTGGTCTTCATCCTCCGGCAGTTCCACCTGGTGTCGGACGGCTCCAACGCCCTGTCTGTCACCTACAAGAAGGGCCGGATGATGAAGGACATCTCCAACCTGGAAGACAACGACGAGACGCGCTTCATCCTGAGCAAGGTGCCCAGCGAGACCCCGTCCCCCATGCCCACGCACCGCTCCTACCTGGGCCCCGGCAGCAACTCCCCCATGGAAATGAGCAGCGCTCCCAACGGACGCTATGGCAGCGGGTACCTCCTGGCCAGCACCCCTGAGTCTGAACTGTGAGGGCTGCCCGCCCACCACCCCCGCCGGTAGGAGGAGGGCACTGGGGGAGTGGATCCTGCTCGTCCAGGCAACGGGAAAATCAATCACTAAGGAAGACGAAGAAGTAACCCCTCTTAAAATCGTAAGCAAAGCAGCCATTTCCAAGGTGACGTCGGGAAGAAGGGATTGCAGGAGGGGCAGGACTCCTCTGACAACCCTCGGTGGAAAGGCAGGACCCCTGGGCTTGTCTCCGGGGAAGGGAGGAGGAGTAGGAGATGCTGCAATACCTTTCCAAGAGTTGTTCTCATGCAGCTCAAATCTGAAGCAAAGAATCTCTTTCCTAAGCAGCTGATGGTTGGAACAAGGACCTGGCGGCAGGTGGGAAGCTGATCATGCTTCCTCCTGTCACCCAGCACTCTTCCCTCCCTGTCTGTTGTCCTTTAGCTGGGAGGAGTCATGGCCTTATTCCAACGAGCACAATTAATCATCGATGTTCATAGCACAAGAAGGTGCTGTTGTTGTCACCATCGTTGTTGTTGTTGTATCTCCTGTAGGTTTTTATAGCAGTGGACACACCCAAATAACCCCCCAAATTCTGACCAGGGTTGGCAGGGAGCAGCACGGGGCCAGCTGAGGTGTTGGGGTGTGTGAGACACGGCGTGGTGCATCCCTGGAACCTTTGCTGCCACCAGCACAGGGACGGTGGCTGGGAGCTGTCTGGAGGCACGGAGGTGTCACAGCCTCGGGATGGAGTGCCTGGGATGCTCTGTGGGTTGGTGGTGATGATGGTGAGTGGCAGGAGGACCCCTGAAGTGACAGTGGTTTGGGTGTGTGGTCTGGATAGAGTTGGAGTGATGGGGGTCAGGAACCTCTCCTGGAATCACTCCTGATGTATGGGATGCTCTGCCCAACCAAAATCTCTGGCACGGTGATTGTCTCCCCTCACTCCTCTCTTTAGATGTCCCAGAGGGACAAGTAGAGGAGCTGTGGGACATCCAGTCCCACCACACTCCTGGTTTAGCTCTCAGGAAACCACCCTGACTTCCCTCCCTTGCCCCCCTGCCGAGGTGAGCTGGGCTGTGATTCTCTCTGGATGGGCCTCCTCATCCTCGTGTCCCTCTGAGCCAGGGGTCTGGCACTGCCTGAGCCAGGGGTCTGGCACTGCCTCCTGTCACACCCCACAGCAGCTCAGCAGCCTTTGGATGGAGGTGACCAGCTCTTGGGGACCACAGGCATCTGAGGAGCAGCAGGTCTTGGGAGCCAGTGCCAGGTCCCCACTTGCTCTTGATCCAGGCTGGGGAGCCCTTGTGAGAGTCCAGGGGCCTCTACTGTGCCCATCCCTGTTTTGGGGATCACACTGATGTGATCTTAGGTTGTTTCTCCCCAGGCTGTTTAGGAAAGGGAGGGATCTTTCAGCTCTGAGTCTCTCCTGCTGGGACTGAGGGTCGTTTCCCTGAATCCTACATGTAACCAAGCACCTCTGCCAAGGACACCAGGATAACCTGGCATCATCCCCCTTTTCCCCTTGGGGACATGGAAGCAGTGGCCTCCTTGCACATTCTCTCCCCTCTGCCGCCTCCAAAGGCTGGGGGAGCTCCTCCTCCTGGGTCCTGCTGGCTTAGGCTGTGCACGAAGACCTTTCAGGCCCCTCTGAAGGCCACGTTTGTGGGTGCTGCTTCATGAGCCCTTCCCTCCCCTGCTTTCCTGTCGATTGCTGTTCTTTCACCTTGGTTCTCCTTTTGGCTGGAGGTGAAGGCAGAAAGCAGCTGGTCCATTCACCACAGCCCTGACTCCTCAGCATCCCTGGGGCCAGGAGGTTCCCACAGTGACATCTCTTGTGGGTGTGATCCTTTCTTCACAGTCTTCTCCATGGAGTTGGCTGGTGACCTGGAGACTCTCCCTGGGCAGTTAGCTCAAGGCCTTCATTAACCCTTTCTCTGGGGGGAAAACGGAGGGATAGACTGAACCAAAGCAGCTCAGTGTTGGTTCCAAGAGGCACCAGATCTGTGAGTCAGGATCAGCCATGCTCCTCCAGCAGTTCCCCCTTCCTCATCCCCTCCCCTCTCTTTCTCCTTCCTCTGCCCATGCAAGAGGGACACAGAAATGTCCCCATGGCATCACCTCTGAAAGGGCAAAGACCAAAATCTGGTGGCATTTCCCCATCACTAAGCAACACGTTCCCTCCCATTTCTTCTGGGGTCCATCCTCACCCGACCAGCAGAGCAGAGGATGAGTCAAATCATTGCCCAGCATCACCTCCCCGACGCCCCCGAGCCCGGGGACCGGGTTCCCACTGTAGCTCCCATGGAGTTAATGGAGCAGGACACCTCCCAGAGCCAAAATGCTCAGTCCCATGTGCTCCCATGGCATGAGGCTCCTTGAACCCTGGGGGGAAGGATCCGGCCCTCTGCCCCTCCCAGCCCCGTTCCCAAACCAGCCAGGGAGGCACTCGCTTTCCTCTCTTCCTCTTGCAGCATCAATAGGAGGCAAAGTCAATGAGAAGGTAACAAAGAAGCTATATTATATATATATATATAAAATATATACAGAGAGAGGAGATGGAATAATAACCTAGAGATTCTCTATTCCTATTGTATATTTATTCTGTAAATGTCACTGTAAATGCTGTTAAATGACAAATCGTATTCCAAAGTGGCCCATGACCTATTTTCATTCCCAGTGCTGTACAGATCAATTCTCATTCTATAGCAGGGCGTGTTTTTACCTTTTTATTTCTTGTGCGTGGTGGCTGCACGTCCCCTTCTCCCCCCAGCCCCGGGGTGTCCAGCTGCCCTGGGGATCCAGCAGAGAGGAGGAGGAGGAGGAAGAGGGACGACACCTTTACTTTTATCTGTGGAAATACTGTATTTTGTGGTGCCATTTGCTCGCTGTTAGGCACGGGGCGCTGGGGGGAGGGGGGCAGCGTGTGTGTGTGTTAGGTTTTTAGCAGATCCGTGTTGTCGCCGTGCGAGCGTGCGCCTGTTGGTCCGTAGGTGCCGTGCGTGGGCCGTGCGCGTGTCCGTGTGCGTGGGTGGCTTTAGGATTCACTTCCGCCTGTTCTCACTCACTTTTGGAGCCTGCTGGGAGGGGTTTCCCCCTCCACACGCCCTCTCGGGGTCCCAGGCTGTGGATCGGGCTGACCCCCAGTGGCTTTTTAGCCCTAGACATCACTCCTTTTCCTCTTTTTCTGCACAGAGGCACAGGGAATAGCTGCTAGTCGTGAGCACAGGCACTTTTCAGTTCTCCCTCAGGCAGTGGCACAAAGAGGGGGGAACCTCTGCCGATATCCCCGTCCCCCCACATCAGCCCCTTGGTGGGTTCCCAGCCCAGATCCTGCTGCTCAGAGCAGCGTGCTGTCCCTGGCTGGGGGACCGGGAGCTGCTGGGGAGCTCGGGAGGGGTCCAAACCCTGTCCCCTCTCTGCGGGGAGGGTGTTCAGTGGGTCTGGGGACGGCAAAAAGGAGGCGGCTGGAGGGGCACATCCAGCGGTGTTGGAGCTGCAGGCCCGGCCTGTCGGGCTGGAGTTGGGGTGCTCCGTTCCCAGCGCCAGACTCTGCTGCAGGGGCTGGACCTTGACCCCGGTGCAAGGCAGAGGGGATGGCAGGAGCTGGGTCCCCAAGTGTCCCACGGCTCCTTCCCCTCAATCCCTCCAAAACTGCCCGCTCCTCACCTCTCAGCTCCCACTCAGACCCTGACAGGCCACATTAAAGCCCCAGCACCTCCCAGGAGCAATTCCCACTGCCTTCCTAATGGCCCGCACCCTTCCCGAGCGTGGGTGTCGCCGGCAGGAGCGGGGCCGGGTGGCCTTGGTGGCCATGGGAGGGACATGGCACAGCCACGGGAACAGGCAGGATGCGGCTGCTTCCCCTGGGACAAGCACAACAGCGGTGAAACCCTCCTGTACAGGTAAAGCACAGAGCTCCAGTGACGCGTCCCGTGTCCCCTCGTAGCCGCAGTAGTTGCCACGGGTGCCGGGCGGGGCCGGGCTGCGCCGCCCGGGCTCCCCGGCCACCGAGAGAAACCCTGTAAGAGTTGTATCGGAGTCTGATTAAAAGTCTCTTCTTACCAAATCTCTCCTCACCGAGTCTCTTTCTGTGCCTCTGTTTCCTTTCTTGGGTGGGCTTTGGGGTCTCTCTGAGGTTTAGGGGTGGCAGAGACTTAGAGCGAAGGTCCCAGGGGTGTCGAGGTCTGTCCTTCCCTATCGTGTCCTCACTGTCCTGCTGTCCCCCCTCATCCCTTCCTCCACCCAGCATCAGCCCCTGCAAGGGCCTTGCTCAGAGCGAGCTGCCTGTAGCTCCTTCAGGAGTCTGGTGCAGGTGGTTTTCCATCCTGGACCAGTTTAACCAGTACCCCCTGTCTTTCCAGGGCACAGGGACAGGTAAGATGCAGCGTCTGCTCCTCTGCACAGTGCCCTGCTGACAGTGCTGGTGGCTTATCCTAAATGCTGGGGGCTCTGGGAGTCTGGAGACCCTTCCTGGAGAAGGACCGAGGGTTTCCAGGGGTGTGGAGCTGCCTCTTCCCTTCCCTCCCATCCCTGGCAGCTTCTTTGGCTTCTCCAGGGCTGATTCAGGGAGAGTAAGGAAGGGAGGAAGAAATCAGGAGAGACGGGTCCAGATGAGATCCCAGCACTGGGGACTGTGGGGACACTGCCATGGCCATGAACTGAGCTCGTCCCCACGCCGGGGCAGCTGTGAGCAAGCAGGGAAGGTCTTTTGGCCACCATCTGGAGATGTTGGTGCAGGGCTGGAGCAAGTGTCATACACAGCTGGAGGAGCAGCGCTGCCCAGGGAGGGGACAGGAGCTGGCACAGGGTTGCTCATGTCCCAGAGGACATCCAGGACCCAGCTCTGGGGGAGAACACCCCCCAGGAGTGATGAGCAGGACATGTGGGGCAGCTGGGACCCCAGCAGGGCCCAGTTCTGTGGGAGTAGGGATGGAGATCCCAGCTCAGGGTAATGCCAGATTCCCAGGACCCATGGGTGGTGTCCCTGCTGTGCTGAACCAGCCAAACCCAGCCCATCCTGTGCTCCCAGGGGCTGAGAGAGGGTCTGGAGGGGCCGGAAAATCCCAGTGCCAGGGGCTTCTTGAAAACAGGTGAGAGAACCAAACTGGAAGGGGTGATTCTGGCCCTTGAGGACTGGAAAAAAGACACAGAAATGGGCCCAAATGCAGAATTTAAGCCAAATACATTCTATTTTAAAAACTCCATAAATATTGAACTTCCTGTGACAGTGAGGGAGAGAGGTTTCAGAGCCTGGTGGGAGGTGAAGGCTGCTGCTGTCGGATGTGGGGGCGGGTTTTGGGTGTCCCATCTCAAAACAACTCCGGGCCAGGCTACGGACACGAGGTGGAGCTGCCACAGCAACCTCTGCAGCGATTTCCTGAGCCCCTCGGAACGGAAAAGGACACCCTGATGCTCAAGGACAGGGAAACCGAGGCACAGCACCAGCTCACGAACCGCTCCCGCTCATTCCAAAGCCACTCCAGCCCTTCTCCCGTCCCTAAATTGCTTTGATGGAGCGAAATTGCACCAGCGCTGCCGTGGATGGAGGCAGATCCTGCCTGTCCCGAGCCCGCCCGGCTCCTGCGGCCGTGCTTTCCCCGGCGGGGCTCGGGGCGGAGCGCAGGACACAAGGTGGCACTGTGTGACAGAGCACGGGACACAACGCCCGGCAGCGATTCGGGCAGCCCTCCCCTCCCGGGAACCAGGGCAGCATGTGCGAGCTCATCGAGGGATGGGGCTGCGAGCTCTCCTCCGGGTAACCTGCGACTGCTAAAATGAGTAATTGTAGCTAAAAAAATTCACCCGGCGGAGGCAGAGCTTGCCCGTGGCTTGTGAGGGGCTTTTTGGGAAGACCCCCCTCCAACAGAGTGTCTGGAAAGGTTTCTTGGGGATCACAGCCTGGGGAGGGGAGTGCTGTGGGTGCCAACACACACAGATCAGAGATGGATCCGTCCCACCAAAAACGTCAGGGCAGAGACCTTGTTTGGAGCATCCGGAGGAAGACACATCTTTCATTAATGAGGTTCTGGGCTGGAGGGACCTGGAGAGGTTGGTTTGGCTATTTCCCCACCAAAACAGGGTTGTCTCTCCCTAAACTGCTGCAGTGCACCCCCCTCCTCTGTCTTTGCATGGACAGAGATCCTGAGGGATCCCAGCGTGTCCCCAGCCTCTCTGTGAGGCCCCTCAGCCCCCTGAGCACCCTGTGCTCTGCCGTGCTGGTCTCTCCCCTCCTCTGGGGATGTGCCCGATGTGCTGCACCATGGACCCCGCTCAGGGGGCTGTGCTGGGTCAGGGGAAGAGGCCGTGGGTGGGGGGGAGCCAGAGACCCCTTGCCATGTCCCCAGGACCCACCCCAGGCTTTCCAGCTTAGAGCTGATCCTCCTTGAGATCTTCCAGATCCTGCTCTTCATTCCATCCTTCGTCTGGATGGTTATCTGAGATGCCTTGAGCCTTGCAGGATGTCCCTGCAGAAGTGACTCCTTCTTGCTTCAAAAAGGCCCTTATTCATCCAGCTCTTTCCATTTTCTCTCTTTCTCTCTCTCCCTTCTTTTTTTTTATTTTTTTAATTTTTTTTTTTTCCCATGGACATTAAAAATCCGAAGGCATATTTAGAGAGCAGACAGCTTTGGGCGGGTGTTGCTGGCTAAAAGATCTCTTCCTTCCCCAGGAACAACTCATTTGTCTGCTTGGCCACCTCCTCCCACCCCGGGAATGGCCGCGCTTGGGTGCACGAAGCTCATCCTGGCGGGATGAAAGCCGACAGATAAAATACGAGCATCAGGTCGCAGCATTCCTTCCTCCTGGCCAAACTCGCATCACGGCGATGAGGAGCTGAGCTGCGATGCCTGGCTGGTGATGCAAGGCTCGATTTTTCCAGCACGGTTTTCCCTCGGGCTCCAGGCTCTCCCGCTGGTGCAGCTCGGGGTGGTTTGGGTGTGGAGCTGCTCCAGCCTCCACCCGCTCAGGATCCGGCCCTGGGAGCTGTGGAGTTGCAGTCACAGTTGGAGCAGGGCTTTCTTGGTGGTAAGATTCGAGCGTGGCTCTCGTGGATTTTTTTGGGTGGAGCGTTTTCCCCAGCCAGCCCCAATGCCCTCCGGATTTTGGGGGTAAATCATGGAAGGGACAAAGCTGGGCAGGGGCCCTGGTGGGGTGACAATGCACCACACGGCCCAGGGAGGTGCAGAGTGGGGCTCTGAGGCTGCATCCCCCCCTCCACGCACCCTCCCTGCACCAAGAGCTCCCTGATCCAAGGGCTGACCCTCCTGGGTGAGACCCCCACCCCAATGACAGGCCTGTGCTGGGCTTGGATCCCTTCTATGACCCCAAAACATCCCCCCACGCCCCCAGTGCAGCAGCACCAGCAGTGCCAGTGCAGGAGTAAACAAACAGCGCTGGCAGGGTGAGCCCCTCAGGTCTCCGCCTGGGTGACAGCCTGGCCCTGGGGCACCTCAGCTCTTCACCTCCTCCCCAGCCCCAGGACCACGGCTGAGCTCGCCAGCACCCCGGGGGTGTCAGAGCCCCCCAGGGAGGGGGGCTTAGGCGAAGGGCCCCGGGGGTGGGGTTGTTGGTACCCCCCGAGACCCGGCAGCCGCTGCGGGAAAGGGGCTTCTCACACGCAGGAGCAGAAACAGGGCGGAGAGATGCTCGGGGAGGGTGGTGGGAGGGAAGGGGGGTCAGCTCTGAGTGCAGCCTCCCAGCTCCCCACCGGCCCCGGGGTCGGTGTCTCCTGACCTCTCGGTGAGCGAGGGATTGCGAGCCAGGGAGGGATGGGATCTGCGGGAGCCTCTGCCAAGAGCTGGCTCCAGATCCGCAGGCAGCTCTGGGCTGCATTTCCCCTCCGGCGCGAAGAGGAGCTGGGGTGTCCGGGGTTCACTCCTCGCTGACACCGACCCCCCGAGACCCTCAGCGGCACGTCGGGCCCCGCGGGGAGGTGAGCCGGTGCCGGGGGGTGCGGGGGACC
>VZTR01006303.1:2715-13917 GCA_013400775.1 Chaetops frenatus | reverse complement strand
GAGGGGGGGGAGCAGGGAGGGGCTCTTGAATCAGATGCTCCAGGTAATGGGCTCGCCATGAGTGAGCAGGATTGGTGGGAGCACAGCCAGGTGGTCCCTTGTGACACCACTGTGCCTTCCAGCCTGTGCTGCCGGCCCCTCCTCACTCATATCCGAGGAGAGGAGAAGGGAGGAGGAGGGGGTGACATGGAGGGGACAAAGGTCTCTCTTCTTGGGCAGAGCAGAGAAATGGGAACATCTAGGTGTCACCAGGTCCAGGCATCAGCAGGAGGCTGAGCTCTGAGTGCTCCTCTCCTCATCCTGCCCTCTCAGTCCTGGAGCTTCTGTGGGCACATCACCCACCACTGACCCCCAGGGAGGGGGTGAAAGGATGTCTCTGACACATCCAGAGCCCAGAGTTCATGGCTGTGAACAGTGTGAACCTCGCATCCGGAGGGGTTTGTGATGAATGTGGGGGAAGGCTCTTTGATTTTCTCTCATCAAAATTCCTTTCTCATGTCTGTTGCCATTGGAAGATTGCTCCAGTCCCAGGCTGTCCCAGTTCCCCTTCATCCCCACCACTGCCATTCCTGGCACATCTCCAGGCACAGCTGGAGCCCAGCACACACGATCCTGTACAGATCGTAGCACTTGGAGAAAGGCCCTGGACTGTGGGTCCCAGGCCCTTGGGTTTGCTGTCAGCTCATGAGAGAGGTCCAGGGATCCCTCCCCGTTCCCCACCCTTGGTCTGGGGCAGTGGTGGCAGCCTCTGGAGCATTTTGCTCTCCTCCAAACAGAAGAGACTGCCCCACATCATCTCATGGCCTGTGTAATTTTGATTTTCGCAGGTGGTTGCTTTCGCCTCTCTTTTCTTCATCCTGGTCTCCATCACCACCTTCTGCCTGGAGACTCACGAGGCCTTCAACATCAACGTCAACGTGACGGAGACCCTGGTGGTCGGCAACACCACGACGGTGCTGCTGACACACAAAGTGGAGACGGAGCCCATCCTCACCTACATCGAAGGGGTCTGCGTGCTGTGGTTCACCCTCGAGTTCCTGGTTCGCATTATCTGCTGCCCAGATAAGCTTCTCTTCATTAAAAACCTGCTCAACATCATTGACTTCGTGGCCATCTTGCCCTTCTACTTGGAGGTGGGTCTCAGTGGCCTCTCCTCCAAAGCTGCCCGGGACGTGCTGGGCTTCCTGCGGGTGGTGCGCTTCGTCCGCATCCTCCGGATCTTCAAGCTGACCCGGCACTTTGTGGGTCTCCGGGTGCTGGGCCACACGCTCCGGGCCAGCACCAACGAATTCCTGCTCCTCATCATCTTCCTCGCCCTGGGGGTCTTGATTTTCGCCACCATGATCTACTACGCCGAGCGGATCGGAGCCAAGACGTCCAACCCCACCGCGAGCGACCAAACTCACTTTAAGAACATCCCCATCGGGTTCTGGTGGGCCGTGGTCACGATGACGACCCTGGGCTATGGTGACATGTACCCCAAGACCTGGTCGGGGATGGTGGTGGGGGCCCTGTGCGCCCTGGCCGGGGTGCTGACCATCGCCATGCCCGTGCCCGTCATCGTCAACAACTTTGGGATGTACTATTCACTGGCCATGGCCAAGCAGAAGCTGCCAAAGAAGAAGAAAAAGCATATACCCCGCCCGGCCCCGCTGGACTCCCCCACCTTCGGCAAATCCGAGGAAAACTCCCCCCGGAACAGCACCCAGAGCGACACCTGCCCCTTGGCAGTGGAGGAGGGGGCGACTGAGCGGAAACGGTCAGGTGAGACCCCAGAGGTGGGGCCGAGGAGGGGGGAGACCTCTGGGAGCCCTCAAGGGAAGGTTTTTGGTCCCCTGTGCTCCTGAGTCCCTGGGGATGGTGCAGGACATGGTCCCCAGCTCTCGGTTGGGGTGGGAAGGGCTGGGCCCCTCGGGTGTGAGGGCATTGGGGGCCGTGCTGGAGGACTAGGGTGCTGCAGGTCAAATCCCCCATCCAGGCAGGGGGAAAAGGCCATGTCCTGCTTTCCCAAAGGCCACATTCTTCCCTCCTAATGGCACAGATCACGTCACTATGGTGGGTTTCAAGGTGCCCCTGCCTAACCCACCTCTCCCTCACAGTGACAGAGGTAAGGCCACTTGCCCTACTCTCATGGTAGCCTGGTCATGCTGTTGGGACAAACTTTTCCTTTGCTTCCTACCACCATTCACCAAAACTGATAAACCCACGGACATTCCCTGGGGCTTGACCCCGCCTCCTCATTCATCTGTTGGTAGACAGAATCCCTGCACTGCTGCTTCAAATCCTCAGCAAAACCAGTCCCTGGACATTTCTCTTTTTTTGTCTCATGCACTGAGCTGCAGTTTGGGGGTTGGCCAGTCTTTCCTTTGGATCAGGAGAAGGCACAGCCCCAGCTGTGGGCAGCTGTGGGCACCATCCCTTGGGCTAAATTTGGGGGTCGGTGTGAGCCCTGCCCCAGTGTCAGTGGTGACTGCTCTGCCCCTTCTGTCTTGGTTTGCTGCCAGTGGCAGCTCTGGGGTGTCTGGAGCAGGAGGTACCACGGTGGCGTTGTGTCCTGCACCAACACTGAGGTCAGCCCTGGGCAGCTGCACATCTGGCCACATGTGTTGAACAGCAATGGTCCTTCCCCTGGGGTGGAAACAGGGAGCCCTGGGTGCCCCAAACAGCTCTTTCCCTCTATAAACCTCCATTTTTCCACATGCCTGCAGATCCCATCTGCCCCAGGAGCCCTGGCAGAGGGGAGCAGTTAGAGCCAGGAGCTCGGGCCAGGCCCTCACGTGGCAGAGCATCCTCCCAGCCAAGGAACCAGGGAGCCAGGGGACATAAATTAGCACTTCCCACTACCCCGAGCACTTCCCACTACCCCGAGCAGCCCGTTCCTCAGCAGTGTGAATTTTGGAGAGCTAATTCCCTCCAATTAGGTGGGTGGATCTCAAAAACCTGGGGTGTTTTATCCCCAGATTTGGCTTCACGCAGGTTTTATAACCCTCAGCAGGACTGGAGCTGCTTTGAATTATACCAGTCTTTGTCCTGCTCCCCTGCCTGCTCTAAATGAGCGCGTCCAGGCCGGGATCAGCACCTGAATTGGGTGGGTGTTGCTCTGGGCCCCCTGCAACCTGCTCTTCTGCTTCCTCACGTGGTCTGACCAACCCCTTCTGGCCAGCCTGAGCACTTTCTGCCGGGGGTTTGTCAGCTGCTGAGGGGTCTCTGCCACCTCCTTGCAGACTCCAAGCAGAACGGTGAGGCCAACGCGGTGCTGTCGGACGAGGAGCAGCCGCTGTCCCCCACGGACGAGGAGAAGCGGCCAACGCGCCGCTCCAGCACCCGGGACAAGAACAAGAAATCCTCCACCTGCTTCCTGCTGGCCACGGGGGACTTCTCGTGTGCAGCAGATGGAGGCATCCAGAAAGGTACGGCTGGAGGTGTGAGCAGGACCTGGGCGGGGAGGGAGAGGCGGAGACTGAGTTGTCTTGGGCTGATCCAAGGCTGGTTCATCTCCATCCCCCTGCCTGGATGGAGATGAACCATTCTCTGCTCCCCAAATCCACGCCTTCCTGCCTCTCCATCTGCTTCATCTTCAACCACCACATCTCTCCGTGCTGGCCCCACGTTTTGTTTTCTCCTCCCCAGTCGCCCCCATTTGGGGTCTGTGACCCTGTGCTGGCTGCACTGCCCTGCCTGGGGACAGGGTGCTCCAACCTCTGCCCCTCCAGCTCTTCTCCCTGGGTTTCAACCACTCATCTCTGGATGGTGGGAGTGGGACATCTCTCCTGGGGACGTGGTGAGGTTGTGACTGAAGGTGACCAAAAGGTTTTCAGTAGGGAAAAGAAAAAATCCAGAGGCTTTTCCTTTCCTCTCCCCTCCGGTGGCTTTCAGTGGGTTCGAGCGTGGGGAGCCGTGATGTGTCAAGTGCTGCCTTGCCAGCAGCTCTGGGCTGCCAGAAAGGCTCCTCTGGGTTTGGAACAGGAGCTGTGCTAAGTGTTGAGGTTTTCCATGGGAAACTGAGGGGGAGATGAGTCAGGAAAACACAAAACCCTTCTTCCCATGACAAAACAAAATCTTCTTCAACCTGGTCCCAGACTCCTCTGCTTGTCTGCCCATCTCCGAGCACTCCAGCTCCAGAGAGGGTAAATCCAGTGTCCCAAAATCCAGCTGCACCCTCGGTTGCTGGGATAACTCTTAGGGCACGGCTCTGTTTTGCAGTTGTGCAGTGTTCTGTGTGTCCAGGGTGGTGTGGGATGCTGTAGCTGCAGAGCTGACTTACCTCTGCCTCCCTGGTACCCGTTGGTGCCCGTTGCTCCCAGGGAATGGTGCCTGGGAGCTGGGACTAGGCAGGAGAAGGGATAATGTGCTGCACCTCCGAGCTGCTCCCCAAGGCCTCTTGGTGCTTTGGAGAGCCTCAAGGATTTGTTACTTTTGGAACTGCTTGGGAAGGTCCAGACTGGATGGGGTGCAGGGAGCTGTTTGAGGGCAATCACATTTATCAGTAGTAGAAGTGAATTGGTTGTTTCCTGCTGGGAAATCAAGGATTCCCTTTGGCATTGCTGCTCTGCCTCAGAAAGTGGACACAGAGGAAAAGCTTTGCTCATCCTTGGGGTACCATCAAAGATCTGCTTGAAATTCCTCATGTTTTTTCTCTGGAAGTGCCTTTTCCTGTGAAGTTGGTCTCTTTTCTTAATGCCTGTTAATGTGGAGAGGGGAGAGAGCTTTAGTCCCACACCAGACTGGGAGGAGGAATTCTAAACTGGAAGGGATGGAGGAGAGGGATGAAAGCCAGTGCTGATCTTCCTCCTTAGAGAACGCTGAAGTCAGGCTTCAGCTGCAGCATTTGAGTCTGGTCCCACTAAAGCCAGGAGAAGTGGAGCAGCTCTAGGAGCTGAGGATCCAGAGCTGCCTTCACTCATTGCCAAATCCCATCACTGGATCACAGGAGACCAGGAGCTTTCTGTCCTTGTGTGGTGGCAGCAGCAGCTCTTTGAAAGGGCACTTTGGTGATGGTCCTTGGCGTGTTCTGGTGCCTTCCCTGCAAATTTCAGAGTGCCTTTTACACTTTAAAATACGAGGTGTGCACGAGTCACCCATCCCCATGCTGCTGGAATGATGTTGCATCTGTAGAAAGCTGGATCTGGTGTCCAGAGGGGCTCCAGTGATGCTGGAGACCTTTTGGGAAGAGGGAAGCTCAGTCCCTGTGCCCTGCTGGGGCTGTGGGACAGAGGGGTGGGGGCCTGTGCTGGGAGGTCAGGGCTGGCCTAGTGAAATGCTCCAGTATGGTCAGTGGTGACCAGAGATGACCAGAGGTGACCAGAGGTGACCAGAGGGGACCAGGGGGCAAAGCAGCCTCCAGCCAAAAGCCTTTGGGAGCCGCAGAGGCGCCTCTTCCCTTGGTCTTGATTTATCTCCTGCTGAGGCTGTTTGTTCTGGTACTGGGATGTTGGCAGCTCTGCAAATTGAGATGAGCTTGGTTCTGAGCCCGACTCTCTGATGGCCATCTGTCAGATCCTGGGACAGGTACTGGTGTCTGCACAAGCTGTGGAAATCAGGAGAGGGAGCTGGTTTGGGAATAAGCTGCAGATCTTGGCCTGTGCTGTGATTTAACCCCAACTCCAGTGGTTGGTCTTGTTGGGGCAGCTCAAAGAGAAGAGCTGCTCCTGCCCTTGGAGCTGAGCCTGGAGCAGATTGAGCTGGATGCCTGAGGATTCCTATCTGGAATCCTATGTTTCTTGCTCCTGTGGCTGCTTCCAGTAGAGTTGCTTTGCTCCCTGGCTGCCGGGGACAGCTTCAGGCTCTTTATCTCCCTTCAGCACCGGGGTCCTGCTCAGCAGTTCCCAAAAATGTGTCCTGCTGGGTGCAGACACCCTGGCACGGGGCTGTCCTGGCACAAAAGCCCTGTGCCCTGCCTGGATGGAGGAATATGGAGGCAGGACGGGTCCAGCCAGTGAGATTGGTTAGGATGGAACCATGGAATCGTTTGGGTTGAAAGAGCTCTGTGAGTCCAACCTTCCCCCAGCACTTGGCCACCAACCCATGTCCCCAGGTGCCACATCTGTGTGTCCCTTACAAAAACTCCACCTCCTTTATCAGCACATTTACATGGCACAGCAGCAATTCGGGGATCCTGCAGCTGATTTTCACTTTGTTTCTGGCTGCCAGTGCAGGGCCATGGCTCAGACATGGCCTGAGCATGGGGGATCCAGCTGGGAATGTTCCTGGGATCCAGCTGGGAATGCTCCTGGGACCCAGCTGGGAATGTTCCTGGGATCCAGCTGGGAATGTTCCTGGGATCCAGCTGGGAATGCTCCCGGGATCCACCTGGGAATGCTCCCAGGATCCAGCTGGGAATGCTTATGGGATCCAGCTGGGAATGCTTATGGGATCCAGCTGGGAATGCTCACAGGATCCAGCTGGGAATTCTCACAGGATCCAGCTGGGAATGCTCATGGGATCCAGCTGGGAATGCTCACAGGATCCACCTGGGAATGCTCACAGGATCCAGCTGGGAATTCTCACAGGATCCAGCTGGGAATGCTCATGGGATCCAGCTGGGAATGCTCACAGGATCCACCTGGGAATGCTCACAGGATCCAGCTGGGAATTCTCACAGGATCCAGCTGGGAATGCTCATGGGATCCAGCTGGGAATGCTCACAGGATCCACCTGGGAATGCTCACAGGATCCAGCTGGGAATTCTCACAGGATCCAGCTGGGAATGCTCATGGGATCCAGCTGGGAATGCTCACAGGATCCACCTGGGAATGCTCACAGGATCCAGCTGGGAATTCTCACAGGATCCAGCTGGGAATGCTCATGGGATCCAGCTGGGAATGCTCACAGGATCCACCTGGGAATGCTCACAGGATCCAGCTGGGAATTCTCACAGGATCCAGCTGGGAATGCTCATGGGATCCAGCTGGGAATGCTCACAGGATCCACCTGGGAATGCTCACAGGATCCAGCTGGGAATTCTCACAGGATCCAGCTGGGAATGCTCATGGGATCCAGCTGGGAATGCTCACAGGATCCAGCTGGGAATTCTCTCGGGATCCAGCTGGGAATGCTCACAGGATCCAGCTGGGAATGCTCCCGAGAGCATCCCCTGGAGTTGCCTGGCTGGGGGGGACTGAGGCCCAGCCCACACGTGTACAGGGCCACAAGGCCACACGAGCTGCATGCCAGGCCTCTGTCACCAACAGCAGGACACTCCTGGGCTTTGCTGCCTCCCTGCTTTACCCCATCCCGTGCCGCCTGCCAGCTCCCAGCCTGTGCCCGTGTGTGTGCTGGAGCTGAGCTCCCGCAGGGAGCAGGCAGTGCCACGGTCCAGGGGGAGCCCCCAGGGTCACACGTGGCTCCTTTATTGGCAGCAAGGCCGTTCCTAAAGCAACCCCAGTGACTCTGGGCAGCCCCAGGGCGAGGTACTGGGACACCAGCTCTGTTTATCGACTGTGGCAATTAGCAGAGCACAACCCCCCTGTGCGTGGTGGCACCTGGTCCTGGCTGTGGTGGGAAACCACAACAGCCTTGAGGGACTGAGTCTTGAGCTCCTTCCCAGGTGCTCCTGCAAGTGTGGCCGGGGATAAATTGGGGGAGACAATGAAGTGTTGGGCTTGGGGCAGGTTTGCCCTGGCATCCCATGGCAGATGGTCCTTGGGGAAATCAAACATCTTGGTGAAGTTCTGTCCCATCTGTGATGCTTGGGATTCAATCAGAGTGAGCAGTGTGATTTGACCCGGCTTCTAGGCTTGTCTGCATCCTTTTCTATCCCGAGTTTGGAGTGGGAGGCAAAGACCATCCCCATAAGCGCCATCAGCAGGTCCCTGCACTGCTGGCAGGTTCCAGCAAGCCCCGACCCAGTAACACTTTCTGCCAAACTGGTGCTGTTTGGGTGCTGGATCCAGGGTTGCCCCAAGCTTTCAGGGACCCCTTGGATCTTCCCAGCCATGGCTCAGGGAGGCAGGGAAACCTGAGCTCTTCAAAGAGCCTCAGCACATCTGGGGAAAAGAGCAAGGGGAAGGAAGGATGAGCCTGAGGCCGTTTTTTAGGAGTGTTGTGGGGGAGCAGGGGGGTCTTTGCATCAGCTGCTGTGGATGGGAGACTCCCAGCTCTCCCCCAGCCCAGGGCTGTGCTCGCTTCCCTCCTCTCTCACTGTGTGGATCCGTGCCAAGGATTAAATAAGGAAATTGCTCTTCTGCTCAGGCCTGATCCTGTTCCTGCTTCCACTGTGGGGACGGGGAAAGCTCTGCTGGAGTCAGCAACAGGTTTGGGCAGGAGTCCCTCTGTCCCCTGCACCTGCCTGTGCTTCACAGCTGGAGGAGCTGCCTCTCCTGGGGGCTGAGAGGTGGGACGGGGTTAAAGAATCCCTGCTGGCTGCTGGGACCGGGAAAAAAAATGTCAAAAGGGTACAGCCCCCAGATTTGAAGAGGTGCTGCCCTGGAGGCTTTTCCAGGGGATGTTGCAGTCTCAGCACGCTCCTTGGGGCAGTGTGTGAGGGTGATGCTGTGACTGGTCCAGCGTGAGCCTTGAGCCCTGATCCGAGCCCAAACCAGCACTCAGGGCCAGCACCAGCAAAGCAGAACCCAAAGATGTGCCACGAGCTCCTGGGGCGGGACACGGGGAGGGATTCCAAGCCTGGCACAGCAGGAGGGGGCATCCATCACCTTGTTTTTCTGCTGTCAGGAGCTGCCTCCCCCCACTCCCCCCAAACACACCCTGCTTCCATGGTCTTGCTTTCTCTGGAACTCGCTGGTGCCTGGGGAAGGCTCAGGCTTGGCTTGGTTTGCTCACCCTGTGCTCTCAGGGAAAATCCAGGTGCAGGGACACCCTGAGCTCATCAGGGCTGGGAGCATCATTAATTTTCCATATTTTGGCAGCAGATCCAGTGAACAGACTCATCCTTAACAGCGATGCTTTGTGGACCTAAAAATCCAATTTTCAGTGCAAAGACTTTGTGTCTTTCCAGAAAGAAAAGTGGCTGTTGGCCTGCGAGGACATTTCTTCTGGCTGTTGCTTTTTCAATAAAAGCTGGAGAAATTCCTGTCTCTTCTGGGGAGTGTGAAGGGTCCCGGGCTTTAAGAAATTGAAGTATTTACTCTTTAATGCAAATTCTCATGGAAAATAATGAGCATGTCCACCTGCTCCTTTCCCCACAGAAAGGTGTCAGCAGCAGCTTGCTGCTACAGGGGTGTAAAAACCAGAGCTGGGGGAATCACTCCTTCCAAATCCCATATTTGTTTGAGTTCTGCTGCTTTTCCCCGTCTGCTTCAGCCCACAAAATCCCCAGACTCATTCCTCATTCAGAGCAATTTGGGAAACAAAACCCAGCACCCAACAAGAGCAGTTTGGTCTCCCCATGGATCACTCTCGAGTCCTGCATTTGCCCGGCGCCGCTCGGTGAAGGGAGTGGGAAGCTCTGGAGGATCCTGGTTGTCCTCAAAAAGCCCTTCCTGAACATTTTTAGGGGTTTGCTTGGGGTGTGGGGCTCAGCCTGGTGCTCCCAGCTTCCCGAGCCCCAGGCAGGAGGCTGCTGGGCTCTGACCTGGCTGTTTCCTTCACCGAGGCTGTGGAAAATCCCAGAGCCTCAGCAGCACCGAGGGTGGGCAGGATCCACTGTGGGCCTGGCCCTGCTGGCCTCCCCCTGCTCCCCTGTCCCCTCCATCCTCTAACTGCACCTGGCTGTGCCCTGGCTGTCCCTCCAGGCCCTGTCCCCACCACGCTGCAGCTCCATCCCCCAGGAGCTGCTTCTGACCCTCCCCAGCTCCCCCTGCCCTGGCTGCAGGATCTGTGACATCTCCACTGACCTTGGCTGGTGTCCGTGTGTATGGACGCTCCCTGGAGTGGGTGTTGGGGTACTTATTCCCTCTTTGAAACCTTATTCATCCTAAATAAACCCTGCAATTCCCTCTGCTGTCAAGCCCTCCCTCCCGTGGGCCGTTTGTGTTGGGCTAAAGGGTGCTGGAAACACAAGGAGGACAAGTTGACTCATAAAATTATATCTCATTGTGCTGGAAATGGCTGGATTCATATATATTTTTAGGGTTTTTTTGTTGTTCTTTTTTTTTTGAAGCAGCCTCAAGTTTCTGGAGGCAACAGATGAATAAACCTCTATTCCCTGCCCAGCAGTGGTTCCCCTCCTGTTTTGTGCCTTTTTCTGCCTAAATCCTACTTGTTCCTTCCCAGGTTGTGTCTGCTTCTCCTTCCAACCTCAGTGATGGGCCTGAGGGCTTTGGAAACCAGCCTTGAAATCCCATGGAGGCTGGAGGGCCCTGGGAGAGGGTGCAGGGAGCACTCAGGCTGGGATAATGGATCTGGGTACTGCCATGAAGAGCTGGGAAGTGCTGGGAGGAGGAATAAGGGTCCCTGGGAAAGCTGCTGCTGGTGTTGAATAGTGGAGAAGTGAGAGATTTGAGGCAAAATGATGCCTAAAATGGGTGGGGGATGAATCCTTGTTTGGGATGGACGTGAGGTGGTGGGGCAGGACATTCCCATGGGGATGGGAGCTGGGTTTGAACCAGGCCCTCCCCATCCCCGGGAGGATGAGGCTGCAGAGTCCAACTCGCTGTTGCACTGCAGGTTTTTGCTCATGTGTATTGGTTTTTGGGATGATTTTGAATGATCTCAGGTGTCTTCCTGAACCAGAACAAACCCTTCAGTCCATGACCTCTGGCTCATTTCAGTTCTGTCCAGCTCAGCCTCCCCAGAGGCCTTTGGATCTTGGATGGCTGCAAGAGGCTGCTTTTGGGGGGGTCTTGAATCCTGCTCGGTGCTTTCTCAGCCTCTTTCCTCACTCTGAGCAAGTCAGGGCTGGAGCCCGGGGACATTTCTGGGTGGAAGAGCTTAGATTTGAGTGTGTTTAAAAAGCAGAGAGCCCCAGGAGCTTTTCTGGGGTCCAAGCCTTCCCCTCAATCAGGGTCAAAGCAGAGCTGGTGCTCAGGGAATGGTGAGGAGGGAGGATCCCTGTGGGGCAAGGCTGGACACAGGCTGGGCTTGATGATCCCGGGGATCTTTTCCAGCTTTAAGGATTCTATGATTCCATGGTCCCTGCACCTGAAAGAAGCTGGGATGGATTTTGGCAGATCTCACAGCCAGGACCCTCCTGCTCCACCCCAGGTTTCCTGTGCCTCAGTTTCCCATGGTGTGGAGAAGGAGCTGCCAGGAGCAGTAAGGACATGTGCAAACCATCCCCCTCTGAGTTTATTTTGCCTTCCTTCC
>VZTR01006295.1:0-23120 GCA_013400775.1 Chaetops frenatus | reverse complement strand
ACCTCTCACTCAGACTGGCTAGGTGACTAGTCCATCAGTTTTCCTTTTCCAAGAAAGAATGTAAACAAAGCTAGTGTTTTTAGTACAATATGTGAGAAAATCTGACTGGAGAAAATAAACTTTTCAGAAGGCTTTCAAAAACAGGGCAACAGTAAACTTGTCCAGTATTAATGAGAATATCCTGTGTTCCCACAGGAGACCTATTGCAATTCAGCAATAATTAATGTACCATTGCAGCAAAGCGTCAATGAAAGGTCATACTTTTTAGTGCTTGTCTTTTCAAAACAATTAACCAATTAATTACTGTTCTCTAACCTCCTGCTCAGTTAAATGTCTTTCTGACAAAAAAAAAAAAAGCTGTTTCTTTATATCCTGTCATTTTTGTCAAATTATCTACCCATCCTCTAAGAATGAACATTTTTCTTAGTATCAGAAAAGTCTCAGATAGAAGGTAGTTGAAATTAACACACCAATAATTCAGCCTACATATTTTGCTGTTATCAGATCTTCATAAAATCAAATAAAGTTTCAAAAAAAAAAAAAAAAGGATTTCAAAAAATCCTTTATAAATGGCAGATTGAAGCTGCAGAACACTTTCTGTGTATTCTTCTGTGCAGTTCTGCAAGAACTTGCTTTTGAATGAATGTTTCCCTTTCTTTAGTTTTGTAACATCTTTTGCATGAATATTTTACGCCAATTATTTATTACTGGTTATATCTTAGCTGATCACTCCAGTTTTTACATATAGACAGGATGAGAGTGTTCCTAAATGGGCACAAACAGCTGCCTATCACTTTACTGTAGAGAGATTTTGAAGCGACAGTACAAATCTGACCACCATATTTTATTCATAGCAAACAATTTTTGTCTTTGGGGAAGGTTTTTTGCATACCCTGAGAAATGTGGATTTGTCACTTGTCATGCTTGTTTTGTGGCATACCATGTAGCTGCAGCTGGAGAAGGAACTTTCTTGCAGCTCAGTCAGAACCCTAAAAAATTACACAAAGGAGCAATATGGCATGTTGCTGTGATGGAGCAGGATCAGGCTGCCAAAGAAAAAGCTTCTGTTTTCAAAGAAACTGAGACAGAAGGTGCTGGTCTGGAGAGAACACTGCTTACCACAAGAGCAGTGGATCCACTGGAAAGCTGTTGATGTTTCAATAACCACAGCTCTTGAGCTCTTGAACTACTTCAGAACACTGAAGTAGTTTTGTGGTTGCTTAGCATTTAATCAGTTAAAATGACTAACAGACTTAATCTGTGGAGGAAATCTGATCACTGGACGATGGTGTTCTATAAATGGCCTTGGCATACCTTGAATTTTATCTTAGAAAGATAAAGACATAGATGCACTTTTTACAGAGAAAGGCCTCTGCTGTGGCAATACACTCACAGGCTTACCTGTGCCTTCAAGGGCATTTTAGCATGGGCCATTTTTCTGTTTTGGCATTCTTCCCCATTTCATGTTTGAAATTAGTATCTGTCTGGGACAGAAAGTCAAAAATTATCTGTCTCTGGACAGGTTTGTTGCAGTAAACTATTATGGAGGCCCAGATCCTCCTCTAGGCAAGTTATTATGGTTGAACAAAACTCTTCAGTATGAAGAATCTCTAACTGAATAAATCTTATTAAGCCACAGCTCAAATTTGAAAGTGAAGATAGGATTCTCATGAAAAGTTTTTCCCTGCAGCATTTTTTCTGCCTGAATAAATGCTATCTTCAATCTTTTGTTTCTGTCCATGGGAAGGACATTCATGCAGTTGGATACTTGAACCACATGCAGTACCCAGCATTCATACGGATATCCAACTGAGGAAGAATGGACAAAACATGACATGCCAATATTTACTTGAACTATCAATGTGCTAGATTTTACTAGCAAAATAAGGTCTATATTTATAGGACACCTGAGTCACTAGCAGTAATGAATGCAATTTGCCCAAGGTGAGAACGTCTTTGCAAAGCTGTGCTAAGTTGATATAAACTTATCAATGTTTTAAAAATATATTGATGCATGGAGAACAGACTCCTTCTCCAGAGTCCTGCATGAGCACCCAGAATAATCTAAAACTTATATGCAGATCTTATGTTTAAGCTTGTCAAATTTGGTCTTCACACTGGGTTACCTGTACTTTGGGTACTGATATTTAAGGTATATAGTTCATTTACCTGCTCATTTTCTCTTTGAAACAGCAAGAAGCAGGGGCAGAACATCTAGTTTTTCATCTGTATTTCCTTTATTGGGTTTGTGTGGCCAGGTTTTGATAGCAGGGGCTAAAGGGGTGGCTTCTGTAAGAAGCTGCCAGAAGCTTCCTCCATGTCTGAAATAGCCAGTGCCAGCTGGCTCCAGGACCAACTCCCTGCTGAACAAGGCCAAGAAAATCAGAAATTGTGGTAGTATTTCTGTGATAACATATTTAAGGAAAAAAAGCTATTGCAGAGATGTAATTGTGGCAAGACAAGAGTGAGGTGAGAATATGTGAGAGGAACAGCCCTGCAGACACCGAGGTCAGTGCAGAAAGAGGGAGAGGAGCTGCTCCAGGTGCTGGAGCTGAGATTTCCCTGCAGCCCCTGGTGCAGCACATGGTGAGGCAGCTCTGCCCCTGTAGCCCAAGGAAATCCATGGGGATGCAGAGATCCACCTGCAGCCTGTGGAGGAGACCCACACTGGAGCAGGGGGGTTGCCTGAGAGGAGGCTGTGACCTCTTGGGAGGCCTGTGCTGGACAGGGTCGTAGCAGGGACCTGCAGAGCCATGGAGAGAGCAGCCCACGCTGGAGCAGGTCTCCTGGCAGAACTTGTGACCCTGTGGGGGGACCCATGCTGGAGCAGGCTGTGCCTGAAGGACTGCACCCTGTGGAACAGTGACCCACGTTGGAGCAGTTTGTGATGGATTCGCACTGGAGAAGTTTATAGACAACAGTCTCCCATGGGAGGCACCACACACTGGAGGGGGGACTCTTCTCCCTGAGCAGTGTCAGGAACAACATGTGAAGAACTGACCATAACCTCTATTTCCATTCTGTCTGTGCCACTGGTGAGGAGGAGGTAGAGCCCAGGAAGGAAGTAGGGGTAGGGGGAAAGTGTTTTTGAGATTTATTTTAATTCTCACTATCCTGCTCTGATTTTAACAGTAATGAATTCAATTAGTATCCCAAGTTGAGTCAGTTTTGCCCATGAGTGATCTCTCTCTGTCCTTATCTCGGTTCATGGACCCTGTTTTCTCTCCCCTGTCCACTTCTGGAGGAAAGCAATAGAGCAGCTTTGGTGGGTGCTTGACATCCAGCCAGGGTCCACCCACTACATGTGTATACCTTAACTTCCTCCATTTTGCATCTAGATGCTGTGCAATGCAGTTAAGACTAATTTAAATTACCAGCCTCCTCTGAGAGGAAAAAGGGGAAGGTGAAAGAACTTGCAGTACATGTAACATACCATGAATGTTATATTCCTGTCCCTGAGTTAACCAATGTTTTGATCTGGTCACAAAATTAGTGTATAATCTGCTACTACAACATTTTGCATAACTTCTAAATTTTGTTCATCTTGTTTCTCAGATTTCTGGATTTAAATATTTGCTTTTTAGAAACTGTTAATTTCTCAATATTATATTGGGTTGATTTCTTTTTAGGTTGAGCAACCTAAAATATATTAGAGCACTGGGTTTATATTCAATATTACCTTATTTATTTTGTGCCTGTCAAGTCAGTGACACAGCTTAAGCTAAGAAATGGTACAGCTGAAGGACTAAGACAAGAATTCTGCCTGAAGGTTTTTAGTTCTTGAAGAATACCAGACAATCACATTTCTTTCCCCAACTGCTTAAGTTGGAATCTGGCTAATTGTAGCCTGTGTAAGCCAGGACAGAAAGGATGGATGGATAGAATTTTTGGGCAGCCTCTTTCAGGTTGGCTGAATTCAAGATTTGTTTGCCCAAAATCTTAAGCAATGGTTGTACTTATTTGTACCAAGAGTCATAAACTTCAAAATGTATGTGCCCTCCCTCTGAGTAGTAGTGTTACATGATACCTGTGATGATTGCCCTTCTACCTTGTCCTGTTTATCAGTATTGACTGGGGATGCAGATGCCTGAATCTTGCTGTTTTTCACAGTTCAGGAGTGCCCAGAGCAGCCTGTGGACTGCTTTGTTTCAGTGAGGTAACAGGGCATGGATTCTGTTATGTTAACAAAACAGTAGGAATACTTACATCTGCCATAGTTAATGTACTGTCTCACTTGCCTGTCTTCACAGGACCTAAATTTGTAAATTCACCTTCTTAAGGGAAATAAAACCACCACTTGCTGCAGTATGTGCTAGACATGTGCAAACCTTGTTGATGCTCAGTAAGGTGCCTTCAAGGACAATAAAGTAGCAGCCACACTTGACAAGTCTTTAGCCCCATTATGGGCATTTATATACCATGTATTCAAAATCTGTTGTTCTACACAAGGCAAAAATGTTGCTATTTGTTTCTGCTGGTCTGACAATAAGAGTTTTTCTGCACATAGGTTTATTTTCCAGTTTAAATGGGTTTTCATCTGTCTTTTAGGCCTTTTGCTATAATATTTTGTGGTTCCATGGGAAAGAAGTTACTTTCTTCAGCAAATACCTATTTCCCTGATGTTTTTGATTAATTTTATACAACAGAGACATTTTTTCTACATGAGATGTGAATTCTGAATCTTTCTGACCATTTATTTGCTGACAAAAGGCAATTATAATTTGCAGAAACTGGTCTGAAAGAGGCTAATATTAGGCAGACACCAACCTCTCTCCTGATTACTATCCCTGCTTATCAGGGACACACAGAATGTCCTAACTATCATATAGCATCTCAGTCAACACTTTGACTATGATGATCTTGTTTCAAAGGGAAAAGCATTTCTGAATACAATTAACTTGGACTTCTTCATATTTTTAACAATCCAGGGGAAAGGAAGAGAGCTATTTATCTGATAGTAAAATTGGAATTGAATACCTTTAATTACACTGCTGTAAAACCAAAGATGACATGACAGGGATGTGAGACTTCTGATTTTCTATTTGTATTTTTTTGAACTTTTCTGGATTTGGCTGATAGCTCTCTGCTCAGCTGCTGAAGTTGCAACATGGACATCTGCACATAAAATTGTACTAAATGGAAATAATGTTTTCATACATTATTTTTCATATACTGAGCTCATGAATTTTACATGTGCATGAAGAGTGGAGCAGTGGAGAGTACCTGAAGAATATAAAGTACCTCAGATGCATCCATAGTTGCACACACGAGGGATGTAGGACTGGTTTCTGCTGATAAAACAAACACAGCAAACAAGTCTGGCTTTCAGGAACTGTTAACTTGATGACTGTACTTTGAATAGCAATGGATGGCTCTCAGGTGCTCTGAACTCAGACAAAAAGCAAACTTTTATACATGGAACAAGTCTGAAACTTTTTTTAGGTAATTATCTAGTTATAAGTTGTTAGAGGGAGGAAAATAGGCTGTAGCCTTTCAGCTGATAGCAAACATTTTATCAAAAATGTTTTCCCTACATTTTTTGTGTTTTAGGTAGGCTCAGAGACAATCTGTGAAACTTAGAAAGCTTTCAAGGTTTAAAATTCATAATGTGTAAGGCTTTCACATGAAACTGTGCTAATTAGGCTCACTAGTTCCCTTTACCTTACAGCTTTTTCTTAGGAGTAGCTGCTCAAAAAACAAAAGTATTAAGTTTACACAAATGCGTATTAATTAGAGAATCATGTTGGCATCACCTCTAATTAATAAATGTTTGCAAGGGACAGAGCTTCAATCTTCTCTCAGGATGTCCTGCTGGAGAAGCTCTGAATTTACTCATCTATCAGAGGAAGTAAAAAATCCTCTTCCTAAGAAGCCCAGGTGTGCTGTGGGCTGGAACCAGGTCTCAGTGGCACAGTGGCTGTGCCGCACTTGATAAGGGTACAAATGCTTCAGCTCACTGGGTCTGATGGCTTGCTGCCTCCTGGGGTACATTAGTGAAATTAGACACATCTCAGAGCTATTTCAGTTCCTTCTTCGCCTGTGTCTGAAGGCATTTTAAGCTTACTCTAACTGAATTGGGAAATAGTTACATAATTTTACGAAGTGTCTTCTTTTTCTGTTTTTCCTCGCAGCTCCGCTTAAGGTATACCAGAATGTTTAACACTGTAGTCCAGCTGTTTTGCTTTATGGTATTTTCTTACACTGCTGTGAATTCTCTAGCTTAAAATGGTAATTTGTAACAAAAACATGGAGTTAACCATCAATTTCCATCAATATGAAGTTCAAGTGTTAATGATCATTGTATGTGCACAGAAAAAGTGAGAATTCTTTGCATCTCAAAATATTATCAGTACTTGTTTTTCTTCAACAATGGGCAATGAAAAACAGCTAGAAATCTCTGGTGCCATGAAAAAATGCATATATGAACTTTTAGGCTATTACCTTTGATTTAACCTACTTGATAGTTTTGCTTTGGTGTAATGTAGTTAACAGAATTATTAAAAGATAAGTAATCAAATCACTTACAAAATACTTGAAAACAATTAGGGAGGACTAGGGAGAATGGGTTTCAGGAGAAGCTGGAGGTTGCTGGCAGTTCTGTTTGAATTTATCACAGAGTTTTTATGTTTGCCATGAATTTGTATTTTTCATTGAGAAATATTTTTTCACGCTTTACACTTTCTTTTTAATTCAAAATTAACATCCATCACAGTTGTTAAGATTTTCAGCATTACAATGCAGACCTGCCCCAAGATCCAAGGGTTAGTGTTCAATGCACAGAAGGTACCGTGCACCATTCTTGCTGCAGCTGCACTTTAACTGCTAGTTGCAGATTGATTGTGAATACCCTGTGCACCATTTAGTAAGAAAAATAGCAGGATAAAAGTGTTTCTGCAAATCCATTTTTTTAAATTCTGTGACTTTCTAAACTTTTAAACTCTGCTGTTTTGGCAGCAAAACAGTGTATTGAATTGAAGACGGAACTTTTGAGTGAATTGCATTTCCTAATTGCAGCAGATTGTATAAACCTAGTTGTCCATTCAGTTGTGGAAGTTGCTGATGCAGGAGTTGAGAGACTCTGATTTCCCTCAGACTCCTGACATCAGACAATCAGCTTAGATTTTTTGATTCCATAACTAGGTCAGTGTGAAAAAACATAGTATTGATTCTTCCTAGGTGGACAGACTAACGTGAACTTTTGACTCAGGAAAGTTAAATGAAAACCTCAGTGCAAGGAAGATCTTTCTTGCAGAATAGTGGATATAGATGTTGTGTGGTGGTTTTCACTTAAGATGCTGTAACAGATGGAGTGTGTCCCAAGAAGCCCAGCAGGCATTATATCACTTCAACAAGCTGATCATGTTGAGGCATATCAATGTTACATGCAATGCTGCTCTGGAAAGACATTGTTTAGGATGAGGAATTTGTCCTTTTATTTCTATTCAGAATAGACAGGAAGGTCCAACTGTTTTGTGGAATGGGACCTGTATATTTATAATCAGAAACAGTGATATGTGCATGCAAGTGGTGTACAGGGAAATGGTGGTGAGTCTTTAGGAGTACTACTGAAGATCCAAAGACTTCTGTTCCTTGACCCACAGGTTTATGGTAGAGTACATGTAAATTGGATATGTTTCAATTAAGTCATAAACAATCTCTCCCTTGAAAAGTGAAATGTATATTTCTATATGAGTGCGTGGGGGTGATGGTAACTGATTAAAAATGCAATGTGCAATGTACTGCAAGTCTTGAGGAAGACAACACATGCAAAAAATTAAAAAGAATTAATTGTCATTAGTCATTTCCTATGTGAAATGGAACTGATTAACTTTCTTTATCTTAGTTTGCTATCTACTTTTGAAATGCATTTCCTTCTGCCCGGAGAAAAAAACATGAAATATTCGTTACTAAAGAGGCAGTATGAAGGGAACAAGGAGGCATAATGAAAAGGTGCAACTGGTAGCACTATTACTGTGGGGAAGAAAATAAAAAGACTGATACAAAGTGAGAACAGTTAATTCCCTTATCTTCTTCAGTGACAACCTGCTGCAAAAGATGTTATTTTATTTTATGAAATATTAAAAACCTCTGCTCTCCAGCAATATAACTGTATGTATGAAGAGGAAGAAGAGGTGGAAAGCTCTGATGGTTTGCTCTAGGAACTTGTTAATTGTTATCTGATTATCAGAGAAATCTTTCTGCAGTGTTTCTGGGAAGTCCCAGAGGTGCGCTTGCTACTGATACTTTATACAGGAACTTTTTGTATTTTTTTTTCTTTTGAGTGGTATCAAGTCTACCACAAAGGGGAAACTTCAAAGAATAAATACGCAAAACAGTACTTTAAATGCAGTTAAGCCAATCAGCTATACTGAATTGGTCTAGATATTCTACGCTAAATGGGTCTGGATATTTCTTAGATATTTTTAAGAACATATGGTTGTCTAAAATGTGCCTCTACTTATGTTGGTGTGATACAGCACATATTAGTGATCCATTGTTTTCATCACTGACACTGATCACAGGGCTGAAAAGTGACTCATGATCAGTGCTGAGAAACAGTGCTTCAGTGGAAGGGTGTACATTTGGCAAGAGGGAAGGAAGGCTTGCTGGCTCTCAGTTCATCCCTTCTTAGCAGGCGGTGCCTGTCACATTAAAAATCTCAACATACGATGTTTATCAGCTCTTTCAGAGCTCAGAGTGAGATACAAAAAATGTTTTCTCTGTTCCTTTCCTCCTCTCACCTTCCTGCCTGTAACACAAATGCAGCTTCTGCTGCATTCTCTTCTGCTGTGCCTATGTTCAATACTGCTGCTATAAAAAAAAAAAAGAAACTTGGTTTGGTTAACCTGGGTAGCTCTATATGCTGGAATGGGTGAACCTAATTCTCACTGCAGACATCAGAAGCCAGGAGGAATTACTGATATCATTTTGCAGCTGGAGGAGAAGAGACAGGAAGGTTGAAATACTTTATTCACAGCCAAAAATGAGTCAGAGAAGAGATGAAAGCCCTTGGAAGCTCCTATCCTCCTTGAAGCTAGCTAGAGAATTATTTTTGTTAGCCACAGTCTGCAAACCCATGCCTTTTTTCCTTCCATCATAGAGCAAGTATGTTCCAAGATGTCATCTCCTAATGGCCCGGATGAGAAGGATCCACGTGTCTGGAATAATGCAGACTCAGTTTGAATTCCTCCACCCTCTTTTGAGGCAAGACCCTGAATACTCCACGCTGCTGATCCCTCCCTTTGTATTTTCTTTCTTCTTTTCCTTTTCTTTTGTGAAATTAGACCAGGCTATTTGGTTTCTCATGCTCAAACAACTGAGCCAGAGACTTGAGTTTGTATCCCTGCTCTAGACTGACCTCACTGAAATCAGTTTTCAAGAGATTTCTTGGCTGAAAGGTTATTCTGAAGTGCAGCAACTGCCTGTGAAAATGTTGTGAAGGGTTTCCCTTTTTCTGTGCTGAGGTTAGGTCTTCAGCAGTGTGAAATCCTAGAAAAGACTTCTGGGAGGAGCAGATGGACCACAAAATTCATCTGTTTCAGATTTCTATTCTTCAAATAACAATGCACTCCAATACTACATTTTTACAAGCATGCTTTTTGAAACACACCTTATTTTTAAAAAAATAGCAAAAAATGTGGCTATTGCTATTCTTTATGGTCACAATGTTAAAAAAAACCCCACAAAAACAACAACAGCAACAACAACAAAACAACACAATAACAACAAAAGCAAATAAACAAATAAAACCAACCAAGCTTATTGAAGAGTGAATTCCTAGAAACCAGTTTCTGGTTGCCAAGATCTGTTTTCATTCATTAGCTTTAAATCCTTTCTGTCTAACCAGCAGGATTTAAAATTGGCTAACTAAACGAGAAAAGGATGATGCAATCAAAAAGCCATAAATATTGGCAGCAACCCCTGCAGAATGGATCCTGGGCTTGGCTGCTACTGCCCAGATAAAGGATGCTGGGGTGCACAGCAGTGTACAGAACTTCCCAAGGTGCAGTTTCTATTTGCAATCATGGGTTGTCACAGTTTCCTTCTCGTTCCTAGGATTTTCTTTTAAAAGTGCCCTCAGCTAAATTGGATCAGTTGAAGATGTGGGCACATCTAGACAGTTTACTTTGTTTACTAAGTCAGAGTGGAAAGCATTAGCTCTTTGATGAAGTAGTAAATTCAGCATCTGAGGAACCACTGAGGTAATATTTCCATAACCTGTTATCTGACCTGAAATTAGGAAGAGTTTGTGTTGAGTGCTTCAAACAGTTCTTGAACGGATGGCAATATATGCCAATGAGCCACTTCTTTTTTCTTTCTTTCTTTCTTTTTTTTTTTTTTTAAAGCAATGGCTGCCTAGATGCTAAAAGAGGAGCTAGTTACAGACTCACGCTTTTGCAGATATTTCCAGTAAACTGCTGTATTTTTAGTCATCCCTGCTTTAATAAACCAAAGCCGTCCCTTATGGCAGTAAGCCAGATGGAAACAATAATTTGCATATCTCAGGAGAACATCTTGCAGGATTATTCAGAGAGAGAGGGGAAAACTACAGAATACTATAGATAAACTACTGTATTTTAGCATGTAGTAGCCAGCAACTGTTTAATTTCATTTAGCTATCTATTTATTGATTTCTATGGCAAATTATCTTAGAGTAAAATAACACCATTAAGTTTTCAAAATACACTTAGTTCAACGGCTCATCTTTCCAAATGACACAATTATTCGTAGAATCAGAGAATGATTTGCATTGAAGATCATCTAACTCCAACATCCCTGCCATAAGCAGGGATATCTTCCACTAGACCAGGTTTTCCATAGTCCCAACCAGTCTGGCCTTCAACACTTACAGGGATGGAACATCCACAACTTCCCTGGGCAACCTGTTCCAGTAGCTCTCCACCCTCACAGTAAAGAATTTCTTCCTAATATCTACTGTAAACCTATTGTCTTTGAGAGTTTGAAGTGATCCCTCCTTATCCTGTCACTACATGCTCTTTTAAAATGTGTCTCTCTGTATTTTTGTAGGCTCCCTTCTGAAGGAAAGCTGCACTTGAGGAAAGCCTTCTCTTTTCCAGGCTGAACAACCTCAATTCTCTCAGCCTTTTCTCATAGAGGAGGTGTCCCTTTAAAGATCTTTGTTGCCTCCTCTGGATTTTCTCCAACAGGTCCATGTCCCTCCTGTGCTGGGACCCCAGCTCTGGGTGCAGAGCTCCAGGCGGGGTCTCACCAGAGCAGAGCAGAGGGGCAGAATCCCCTCCCTCCCCTGCTGCCCACGCTGCTTTGGATGCAGCCCAGGACACGTTTGGCTTTCTGGGCTGGGAGTGCCCATGGCTGGGTCATGTCCAGCCTCTCACCCACCAGCACCCCCAAGTCCTTCTGCCCAGGGCTGTTCTCCATCTGTTCATCCCCCAGCCTCTAATGATACCGGGGTTGTCCTGACCCAGGTGTAGCATCTTGCACTTGGTCTTGTTAAACCTCATGAAATTCCCATGGCCCCACTTCTCAAGCTTGTCCAGATCCCTCTGGATGGCATCTCATCCTTCAGGTGTGACTGAACCACTCAGGTTGGAGTCACGTGCAGGTTTGTTGAGGGTGCACTTGATCCCTTCATCTAAGTCATCGATGAAGATAAGTAGCACTGGTCCCAATATGAACACCATTTGTCACCAATATCTATCAGGACTTTAAGCCATTGACCACTGCCCTGTGGATGCGAAATCTTCTGAGTTGATTTATTTTGCAACTTAGAAACACATTTACCCACAGAAAGTGAATGTGATAAAACAGTCTTAACAGGTATTAATAAGAACTATTTTCAATCCAGATTGCACAAAACAAAATCTAAATTAGTCATACCTGTAGTGGGACAAGTGTGTCTGACACTTTTTTCTTTAGACTTTTAACTTTAGACCTTAGAAAAGTGAAATTTCTCCTATTCAGGAGTTTGGTTTACATTTAAAATGTTCTTAGGGATAATGACTGTAATCTGATGACTAATTAGTAGGTTTTAGATGTTTTTTGTCTAATTCAAATATGATCAAGACTAACAGCTACAAAAAGTCTCAGCTGAATATCATGGGCAGGCTTTTTTTTTTTTTTTTTTTTTTTTTGGGGGNTTTTTTTTTTTTTTTGGCTTGGGGGTGGGTAGGATTCTTGTTTTGTTACTGTTTTGGGTTTTATTTAATCTTTTTTTCCCCTTTTATCAGGATAAATCATCACAAAAGGCATTTTTAGTCCTACTTTATGCAGAAAGGAAAGTTATGCCACAGTAGGTAAGTGCTTGTATCAGCACTTGGTTGTAAGGAGGTGGCCTGAAATCAAACTGAAAGATGCCTTTCTCTGTCTGAGTGAACCATTCTAGCCCAGTGGAAGGCACAAGGTACTAGGTGAATACAGTGAAGCAAGGAAACCTTGTGGTATTTCCTCTGTAAACTAGTAGTCAGCAGAAATGCTTCACTGTGTTCAAATGATCATTTATATGAGAGCTGAAATGTATGTTCTGTGAGACTGCTGCAATGGTGAGGCTGTCTGGGGATATTTTGTGCAGGTTGGGTGGTTTTACATTTTGGGCAGACACATGTTCTAGTTCTATGAATGGTCTTGTAAGAGAAGCCTTGATTTTGGCAAATCAGTAATTTTGGGAAAGTCCTTGGGAGGTTTCCAGTTAGTGCTGTTGGTCCTGGCACAGCATTTTCTACTTATAGCATATCATTTTCCTGCCCTTCATCTTCAACCAAGAATCAGTTATTGGTGATAAGACAGTTCCATTAGTGTACTCCCTTTGAAATGAAGACTACAAGGAAATGTTTGCATGGGTTAATACCACAAGGTTTTGACCCTTACATTTGCCATTTAACAATATACTTGAATAAGGAGAAGATGGAAGGAAGAAACTGCAGGTAGAACATTTATACTTAATCGTCATAGAAGTTCTGATATTTAGCCCTATTTCAGTCTGTTTTGACCATTTTCTCTTCTAAACCAGTGCCGAGAGGTTGTAAATTATACTGTATATCAATAGATGCCAGCAGGAGTACTGGAATTACAAGATCATCTTTTCTCTTGGCCCTGCACCACAGCACCCTGAAACTGCTGAGGGGAGGGGAGGGAATGTACAGACAGGTGAGGTGTGCTTCTCCCTCACCTCTGTATAAACAACCAGGAGTACTTGTGATAGCTGCATCTGGCTTAAATTGGACTTGTCAGACCCCAACTGGAGTGTTGCATCCAGCTCTGGGATCCCCAGCACAGACTGGACATGGACCTGCTGGAGTGAATCCAGAGCACGATCCTCTCAGGGTTGCTCCTTGTAGCTGAGACATTCCTTGCTGCAACAGGTAAGTAATTAATAGCATGCTTAATTTTGAGATTTTAGCTTAGTGGCTAAAGTATTATATGTATAATCCTTTAGATACAAAACATCAGCCACATCTAGGACTAAGTCTGGATACACCCTCACATAAACTGAAACAGGAATTTAGGATGCAAGGGAGTCCTTTCTGAACCTCATGTCTCAATGGGAAAGTCTCACTGAGAGTTTTGCCTGACCCTGTCCTCTATACAGCAAATTCTCAAGTGTACATTGCCATCAAATGTTAAATCATTGTTGCAGTTACTGTTGCACTTCATTAAATCACTGTTTTATATCAATAAACATACTTCTACTTCACTCTTACAAGTGAAACTTATCACTCATTCTGGCATATTGGCAAAAGACTGGTCGACACATCTTTCTTTTCCTTTTTCCAGAGTTCTTGTCTAAACAGTACTTTCTAGGCTGAACTGAGAGAGGTGGTGATATAAATCCCTTTCTATCCTCTATGTTGACCTAAAAGGCACATATTGAACACTTGGTACTGTGCTCACTTGTTTGACTCTGATGTAATATGCATACTTACCTTCTACTTTTGTGATTATATCTGATCTTCTAATACCAGTCTGTAATGAGAATGTCCATACATATGTGCTTTTTTCCCCCTTACCTGTTCTTCAAGAGCTTTTCCTTTATATACAGTGTATTGTTTTGTGAAAGTAGAATTTAAAGGGCATGGTTGTCTTTGTTTCCCACTGCAGTAAAGCTGTCATGAACCTGAGATTAACCTGAAACTTGATAACCATTTTTCATTGAGCTGCCTTAATCAGCCAATTTTGCATTTGCAGAGGTAGAATATTACACAGGACTTCCTAGATGTTCAGTAAGGAAGTTTCCTCAGATGGATGTACTGTATATAAGTTGAGTCTGTCTCTTTATACTCTTTAAATTCTCTTTAAATTGACCAGTGGGCTGGAAAGATATAAGGAAAATATAAAGACTTAATTTTTTTCCCCAGGATGTAGTATGTAGACAGGGTATGTGTCTATGTGAGAAAGGAAGACTGCACCTTTCAGGAAAAAAACCAAATCATGCAGTGGGGTGATGCAGAGGTCCTCTTACACAAATAATCTCTCTTGCCTTCATATATTAGTGTTTTTGAATGCCAGTTACTTGCTTTGGGATTTTTTGGCTTATTTACACCAACTGGAAAAGACAGTTTCGGTTTTGTTGCTAAACAGCTTAATGCTAAACAGCTTATTACCAAACAGGGGTGTGCAGCTGTATTTGTGAAAAGATTGAACTAGGAGCAGTTTTAAAGTTTTCTTAGATCACCTGCTTCCTGCCTGCTGTACTAAGTATACTATTAAGAGAAAGCTCACATGCTGTGGGAACAAGAGATGCAGTCCCCAGCAGATCACACCTGCTACAGTGCATTTATTACAGTGATTTGTGTAATCTGGTCTCTTATCTCATATTTGGTGCCCGGCAAATCTCCATTTCCACAGAGTCACAGAACAGGTTATGTTACAAGAGACCACAGTGGGCCTCTGGTCTAACTTTCCTGTTCAAGCAGGGTCACCCTAGAGCAACCTGCACAGGATTGCAACTGAGTGGTACTTGAATATGCCTGGGGAGACTCCACAACCTCTCTGGACAATCTGCTTTGGTGCTCACTCACCTGAACAGTGCAGAAATTCTTCCTCATGTTCAGGTGGGGTTTCCTGTGCCTCAGTTTCTGCCCATTGCCTCTTGTCCTGTTCCTGGACACTGAGAAGTGCCTGTCGCCATCTTTTTGGCACTCTCTTTTCAGATACTTGCAGATATTGACGAGATCCACCTGTCTCTGCCCACCTCTCCAGCCTATCAAGGTCTTTCTGAGGGCTGCAGGTTCCTTTGAATGAGGAGTTAAAGCTCTTACTTTTTCTCCTTCCCACTGAACGTAGCTACAGATGTAGTAGTTAGGCTTATAAAACACAATACTTGAAAAATGGATGAATGAATTCTGGAATAGGAGCCTTTGTGTGAGAAGTGTGTTTTGGCTTTAGTTAGTACTTTCACATATTTTATGTATCATTAAGAACAAAACAGAAAAGCAACAGTCCTGCTTTTCTGAACTGCTCTTACTGGGAGTATTCATCAGACTTACTGCGTGTGGCTGTTTTAAAACAGGCAGAAGAAAACTTAAGGAACATTGCTGTTTCACATGACTAGGAGAAATAATATTGTGGACACAGTAAAGAAACAACTCTCTTCGTAACTTAAGCTCAGCTGTGAAAGCTCCCTCTTGTAATCTCTCTTTTGATATCACTAAGAGCCAAATGGATTGTTTCTGTTTTGTGGACCTGCTTCTTTAAGGATTAGCTGAAGCCTGGATGCTGGGAAGGGGATTGGAAATTAAGAAGATTTTACTCCTGGTCTGTTTCTTGGTCTCACTGCTCCTGAAGCAATAATTTACCTGTTCTGGTTGTGGAGACGGAGGTGGAAAAGTTCAAGTTGAGGTCAGTGGGACAGAACAGTGTTCACTGGTTATGCCTTGCTTAAGGCAGCTTGTTGAAATGTTTCACAATTTACTGTTTGTTTCGGTTTTGTCTTTGGTGTTTGTTTTGTTTCAGTTTTGGTTTTTTTGTTTTGGTTTGGTTTAGTTTTTTGTTGGTTTTGTTTGTTTGTTTGTTTGTTTGTCTTTTGTTTGTTTTGTTTTGTTTTGTTTTGTGGTCTGTTTTTGGTCTGGTTTGGTTTATTTGATAAATATACCAGCAACCTGGAAGCTTGAACCATTCAACTTTATACAATGAACCAGAGGATACATGGGGTTTATGGGATTTATGGCAACCTACCTTAGAAAAGAAACTGCACTCACTTTTTCAGAAAACACAGTTCTGAGAACATTGTTTTGGCTTGGAATCACAAACAGCTTTACCTGACTATCTCTATGCCATTTGTATTTAGAAACATTTGTATTTAGAAAACAGTCCAAGTCCACTAGCGTGCAAAAACATGTCGTAACAGAAAGGTTTTTGTTGGTTGTCTAGAAAAGAAACTGATGAGTTCTGATTAACTGCACAGTTGATATTCTTGGGTCCACAGGAAGGCCTTTTGATGAAGCAAGGACTAGCCAAATGCTCTGTGAGATCTGCTTTCCTTCAGAAGGGGTTATGGGTTTGGGATGAGGAGGTACTTGCAAGGGGCATCTGTGAGTCTGTGATTTGGAGAATGGATCTCAAGGGCACAAAGTTCGAGGATGCAGGCTGGCCTGACTGAACTATTTTCATGACAGAAATAGACGATGTTCTTGTGGCAACACAGGCAGAATTTGGGACTGTTTTGCATTTCTTTTTGCAGGCTGTTCTGATTTTCCACTTGTCTGACCAGTTTTTCTGGTCTGCATGTCTGCAAGAGAGTGAGGAACAGCAGCACGGGACATTTGGGTGCTTCAGTGGCTTTGATGTGAATGTGTGTCCTAGTGGTTCCAAACCATAGAAATGTCAGATATTTTCTGCAACTTTCCACTGTCTTGGCAATGTTAGGCAGGAAGAAGTGACCCCTCTGGCTGAGGCAGTGCCAGGGACTGAAGCTGGAAGGCGCAGTCCCCAGGCACCCTGACCTGCGTGGCAGTTCTGCACAGATGCTCGGCAAGGAAAACTACAGGCTGGTTGGGTTGGTGCCATGGCCTGGCTGGGCTTCTGGCCAGCCCAGGATGGACCGGGCACAGAGCAACTCTGAGCAACTATGCTTAGAGTAACTCTTGTTTCTGATGGCCAGTGGGTTCCTGCAGCCTGTCATGCCCAGGACATCGACAGGGCTCTGTTGTGTGGAAGATACCCCACTGCACTCCACGAGCTCTATGAGCAGAATGAAAATATTTTAATGCCACATATTTTTTGCCACCTTTGCAAAATACTTTTATTCAGCAATGCATGTCAACTCAGTCCTCCATATTGTTTTTTTAAAGTAAATTTTCCTAATTGTAATGCATGTGGTATTTGGATATGTTAGGATCAGCCAACAGCATCTGCCTTTTCCTAAAGTTGTGTATGTTTTCCCTTTTATTAGAAATTAAATTCTGTTTTCAATTTCAAAGTGGGGAATAGTGCCAGACCCTTTGTGTAGTATAGCTGGCAAGCAGCTGAAATATTTAATTACTTTTTCTTTCCCAGATCATTAAGAAGTCCAGAAATATGTTCTTAAATTCTAGCCTTGTTGTATTTAATTTTTCAAGCAAGTTTCTCCTATATGGATTGTGTACCCATGTGAATGAATTGCTGATGTCATCTAACTTCTTGAAACATTTGCACAAGATTATAAAATATTATTATCAATGCCACATGCCAAACACTGCATTTAGCTCCACATACTTTAAAGTAACTCCACAGTAACATTCCCAATAAAGGTGTTTAGAAGCCAGTTCTTTTAAGTTAATTCCTATTTTAATATGTTTTGCTTCCATACTAGATACACCTGAAGATGATTCTTAGTTCCAAGATGAATGTATGGCTGTACAGTTTATAGAAGGTACATAGGCATGACTCTTGGCAATTCAGACAACCCCCAGGCCTGATTGTCAAGTCTGAGAAAAACTGGATTCAGTCAGGCTTCATCCCTATCCTCAAAATGAGGCTAAACACACTATTCCTGTGAAAGAGATCAAATCATGTGGATGCTTTGAAAAAACCAATTTACTACTTAATGCTAGGCCATTTAAAAAATATTGACATCAGAGTAGCTATCAAGGGATTGAGATCTATTTTGCTGGCCAGATTTAAAAAATGTGCTAATGTAAGATAGTGGAACTCAGTAGTAGCTCCACAAGGTAACTGAAGTAATTTAGGAGGAATAGGCACTTCTTTTATTGTTGCTTTTTAATGAAGAGTTGCAAAGAACAGTGAAGACATGGAAAAAACCTCAGTGAATTTTATGAACTGAAATACTTCCGTTGTGAATTAATGAGTTCTGTCAGAAATAAAGATTAACTCTAATGGCCAGTACCACGCTGAAATTGTAAGTCATTGGTAGCACTAAAAAATAAAAAAGTGACAGCATTTACTTAAGTAGTTGATCTATCTAATAGTGGCAGGCAATAAGCTTTATACTTTAGTGGAGGACTGTTTTGCAGAAACCAGATAGCACTCATATTCCTTTGCATAAATTGTGAAATCATTTGCTTTTAGAAGTGCTTATATTGTTTTCTTTTAAAGTTGCTGTGGAGTGGAAGTCCACAGGCATTTTAGCACATTTATTTAATTATGATCTAGTAAGGAAAAAGTAAGATTTCAAGCTCTATCAGAGCAAATCACATAAGGTAGGAAAAAGATTTGTTGAGAACAGGCTATATAATAGGAAAATGCTTAAGGTAACTCCTGAGGCTAACCTATTACTTCAGCAACACTTAAAATAAGTTAAAATAAGTAGTGCTTCAGGACTCCATTCTCCCTCTCAGCAAGTATCTGATAAAATTCTCTTTCTTGAATGACCAGATGGATGGATTTTTGGATTTTTCTTTGTCGCACATCCTCCTCCCTAAGAGCCATCAAACTGAGATGAAGTAAATAGATACTCTGAAGCTTAATTTTAGGTGATGGGTCTTGCCTACCTTGTCTAGTCTTGATTAATCACCCATTTCAAGAAAACAGGAGGCTACTAGGAGTAAATAAATAACTATTCCTGAGTTAAAGATGCTTCAGATGAAATTGACACTAGTTCTTTCCTGAAAGAACCAACCTAGACTGCATGAATTTCTAAAATAAAGCTTACAGTTCATGTGAGCATTATCTGATGTGAAATTTTAAAAATTATCTTCCAATCTGCTGGAGCATTTCCAAGGAAGAGCAGGAAAGTTGATGAAGAGTTTGGAGCACAAATCCTGCGAGGAGTGTCTGAGGGAGCTGGGAGTGTTGTCTTGGAGAAAAGGAGGCTCAGGGGTAACCTTATCACTCTCTACAACTGCCTGAAAGGAGGGTGCAGCCAGGTGGGAGTTGGCCTCTTCTCCCAGGCAGCAAGTGACAAGACAAGAGGAAGTGGCTTCAGGTTTCACATGGGAACCTTTAGATTAGATGGAAGAGGTGGTCAAACATTTGAACAGATTTCCCAGGGAGGTGGTGGAATTGCCATCCCTGGAAAGTAGAGGAGGTGCTTAGGGACACGGTTTTGTGGCAGACCTTGCAGTGTTAAGTTAATGGCTGGGCTCCATGATCTTAGAGGTCTTTTCAAACCTTAATGATCCTAAATTATTAGATAATCACACAGAAATTATCACAAGATAATAAGTTTGTTTCTGTCCTTTTGATGCTTTATATTCCACTCTGAATTGAAAGAGGAAAAAATATATTAATTGAAGGGCTTCAATGCAATGCCTGACTGGAAAGAGTCAGGACCTCCCTCATCTTCCAAAGTTACTTACTTCTCTTTGGAAGATGTGAGTTGTGGCAGCCAAGCTGACGTACCTCTTGGAAGGTTGCATTTTTGAACATAAAGTATGATCTGGTTTGTTACAGGTTAAACCCAGTAGGCAGCTTGGTCCCACACAGCTGCTCACTCCCTACAGCAGGACAGGGGAGAGGTTCAGAAGGGCAGAAATAAGAAAACTTGTGATTGAGATAAAGGCAGTTTAGTAGGTAGAGGAGAGAAAGGAAACAAAATATGACAAAATTCAAGTGATGCAAGAGCAATCACACACCACCAGCTCCCTGGTGTTCAACCAATCCCTGAGCAAGGGTGACACTGGAAAACATCCTTTCAGTTTAATTGATGAGCATGATATATATAACTATGAGATAGCCTTTGGTCACTTGGGATCACCTGTCCTGTCTATGTCCTCTACCACTCTCTTGCCTGCCCTCAGTCTACTTGCCTGGAGGGGAGACAGAGAGAGTGGGAAATAGAGAAGGACTTGGCACTTTGAGGTATTCTAGCAATAGCTAGATAAAGGGTCTGTTACCAGTGCTGTTCAGAGAGGTTGCATATGCAGGATCTAGCACCATAGGAAGTGATATTAAGAAAATCAACTCCACCCCAGACAGACCCAGCACTTGATTAAAAGCTCCACATCTTCCCTCAGCTGTGGGATCTTTAGCTGTTCAGTTGCTAATGTAAATGATTTAAGTATTTTCCTTTGCTCTGTTGTTTGTAGCAGGTGTAACTAAATTAATTGCAGAGCTGTAACTGAATATGTCCTGACATAGCTCAGCTAGGACAGGAGATTGCATTACAACAAAGACAAAAAATATCTCTTTCTCTATATGGCAGCTGATGCTAAGTTACTTGTTTTCAAAAAAATATTTGTTTTTCCTTTATTTCTTTTCACACTGGTTTGGGGAACTTTCTTGTTGGGACCTGTGTACATTTTCAAAGCTGTCTCTGTTGATTTTCGGCAAAGACATATGTACTACTCTGCTTAAAAGCATTTGAGTGACTAACAATATCCCTCTGAAACCCGTGAGACACTGGCACTTGGTTATCTCTGAAAATCTGAGCTTTGGAAACTTAATAAGCAAACTTTCAAAGACTCCTGACGTGAATAGGAGTTGTGTTAAATTCCGGTGGGACTTGAACTTCTAAGTTCAGAAATTACTTTAGAAGTAGAACTGTGGGGCTTTTGAAAATGCAATCCTGGCTTCCCTGAAAAGTAATTGATCTGATTGAGCTGAACCTTAACACTGTTTGAGGTCCTTGTCATTGCAGTTGATATTCCAGATAATATGAATTCATGGATTTAAAAAAAAAAAAAGTAAAGATTGTTACCTAACCATGAAGGTCAAGGCCTAAAGAACTTTCTAATATACTAAGGTGTATTATCTCAATTTATTCCCAAAATTATCATGCAGACACTATCAAAAGTGAAATAGAGACTTATGTGTATCTCTAGGTAGTTAATTATTCTTATGCACTGTTTAATTTGGCTTCACGATACAATACCTATAGCTTTAAATTCCCTGTTTGAAAGTGGTTTCTAATGTTACTACTGCATCACAGATATTGTTTGAGAAATCTCCACAAAATTAAAAGGAAGAAACTGCTTTTAAATTGTACATACTACAGATGTTGGGTTTCTTGTTTTAATTTTTGTTGCATAATCTGTAATTCTAAGAAAAAAAAGAGATACCTAATATAATATGGGTACTGCTCTGTATAAGTATTGTCCTAAATTTCTCTAAAATATATGTGTTTAAATAAATGAGGAAAAAAAAAAGGTGTAAAATAATTCCACAAGGGTCACAGATGTTTTGCATGGTCCACAAATTAAAAGGCCGCTTTCTGAGCTCTGAGAGACATCCATTACTGCAGTGTATAGATCTTCACAAATAATGATACAGAAGTTTCATAGCTGGAAAGAACCCTTGTTGCACACTATACCACTCATATAGATACTTCTAAGGATTAAAGCATTAGCCTCTACAAAAACATGTTTGTTCTTGTTTTGGGAGGATAAAATGGTCTGGTGCACTCAATTCCAGACAGGAGAAGGATTCTAGAACTGAATTGGAAGAAACCCGTGGCAGGCAAACTTGTTAACTCTGGATACTCTGGGGAGAGAAAAAAAAATAAAAGTAAGAAAGAAAAGAAATCTCTCTTTCCCAATCTTTCGCTGCCTCTTTCTTTCCTCTCCCAGTAGGACAATATGCTTGTCATCTATACTTTCAAGGTCCTATTCTACCTGCACCTATGCAAAAAGAAAAAGGACTGAATTTAGAAATTATTTTGCTGTTGTAGAATTGAACCATCCTAATGTCATATACAGGATTTTGAAATCTCTTGCAGTTTAGAGATACCCAGAACCAAGGAGCTAAAAGATGATCCTCAAAAATAGCTTCTTTTTTATTTTACATCTGTGCTTGGCACAGAAGAAGAATGTCAAAACCTTTGACAAAGGTTTTGACCAACATGTCATTACTTTCTCTGCTTTCCTATTTCTGTTTGGTTCCAGTTTATCTGAGAAAGAAAGGTACACAATATCTGAAGTAATTTAAGAGTACCAGTGTGACCAGGGTATTTGTAATAAGTACTGAATTTATTTTTTATATCTATTACACTATCCACAGCAAAACAGTAGATTACAAAAGCAGATTTCTTACAGAGGAATCAACACAAAATGTCCCAAAAGATGGCAGTTTTTAGTGATGATTTTTAGTGACATTACAAGCAAAATATGCTCTTGTAAAAATTCCCTTCTGAGGAAACAAAGATGACACTGAACACATGAAATTAAGATCTTATTTAGGCACACACAAACACTGAGAGAAACTTTTGTGAACCAAAGTGATTCTTGCAGTATAAGCACCTATTAATTTACAATTGACAGCCAATATGCATGAGAACACAGAACATATGAACTTTTTGACTTAGAAACTCCTTTATTACTAAACTCTGTTTGCCCTATTGCAAGACAAGAGAGTCATGCCCCTAAGAATCAGCTGCAAAACCAAAATAGAAGTCACATTTGGACTGTTGTGTCCAATTTTAAACTGCATGGTGCAACGGAATATGACACTGGAAAAACTGAAGTCTCACAATGGCCCCCTAGACAATTAAGGGACTGAGGCACCTGTCATATGAGAAGAGGCTGACAGAGAGCTGGGTTTGTTCAGCCTGGATAAGAGAAGTGTAATGGGGAAATTTCATTGCAGTCTTCAGATCTGTAATGGCAAATATAGAGAAGATGGAATGATACTCTCCTTTAAGGTCTGTAGTGGTGAAAAGACAGGCAATGGACAAAATCTGCAAGAAGAGAAATCCTGATTGCACATAAATAAGGTTTTCTCCATGAGAATGACAAAATGCTTGAAGAGGGCTAAAACTGTTCTCTGCCTGG
>VZTR01006293.1:42176-62575 GCA_013400775.1 Chaetops frenatus | reverse complement strand
TTGGGCACTGGAACAGGCTCCCCACAGAAGTGGTCACAGCACCAAGCCTGACAGAGTTCAAGAATCATTTGGACAATGCTTTCGGGCACATGATGTAAGCCTTGGAGCTGTCCTGTGGGGGGCCAGGACTTGGAGCTGATGATCCTTGTGGGTCCAATCCAAGTCAGCATATTCTCTGATTCTGTGATGATAGTTGAGTTGGTGTGTCTACTAGCTTCTCCTTCTTCCCTTGTTTCCCCCTCCCTGCCACCACCTCACAAAAAAGCCAAACCAAACCAAACCAAACCAAACCAAACCAAACCAAACCAAACCACAACAAAACTAAAAAACCTACCGAAAACCAGAAAACCACTCCACACCAAAAAACCCAGACCCAACCAAACAAATCCTACCNCAGCATATTCTCTGATTCTGTGATGATAGTTGAGTTGGTGTGTCTACTAGCTTCTCCTTCTTCCCTTGTTTCCCCCTCCCTGCCACCACCTCACAAAAAAGCCAAACCAAACCAAACCAAACCAAACCAAACCAAACCAAACCAAACCAAACCAAACCAAACCAAACCAACCCAAACCAAACCACAACAAAACTAAAAAACCTACCGAAAACCAGAAAACCACTCCACACCAAAAAACCCAGACCCAACCAAACAAATCCTACCCCCCCCCACCCCAAAACAAAACAAAACAAATCAAAGCAAAACCAAACCCAAATTCCATTAGTCAGATTAAAAAGAAAGTTTATCCAGGCTAAATATGCACAAGATTTGTTACCCAGGCTGCTTCACTCAGAAATGAAAATGTAAAGATATGTAAACAACAAATAACCTCAAAAAAGGAATCAGCATCTCAAAAAAAAAAAAAAAAAAAAAAAAAAAAAAAAAAAGAAGAAAGTTATCAAATATGCATTTGTTTATCACAGTCAATTTTATGATCCAAACCTTATTCATATTTATTTTATGAAGAGAATATCCATTGTGGTGGTAAAATTAAATGTATTTTGGAAGTTGTATGTGACATTTATCTATCTGCTCTATCAGAAAAAAGTTGTCATATTCATTCAGACATATATTACTTTTTCAATTTCCTGTCAGTAATGTTTTTTTAATGTTCTTTAGAGGGAGACCACAGGATTTCTCATTTCTCACAACAAAGACCATAACACTTTAGAATTATGTTGATGAGTTTATACCTAAAAAAGTTGCACCACCTTTTTTTTAAGAGACGAACAGTTTGTTCTTATCCATGATAACCATGGTTTTAGGCTTGCTGGGGGTTTTTGTTTGTTTGTTTTCCTTTTTTTTTTTTTTTAAAGATACAGTCAGGTAGAGAATGGTCTGGTCTTTTTTTTCTTCTTTTAAAGAAGTTCATCATACAAAACACAAACTTATGGTGCAATTTTATGATGATTCAGGTTCTACTGCAAGCCACAAGAGATAACAAAGAAAATAAAAAGCACAAGTATTGAAACTCCTTATCATATATCTTCCCTTCCAAGGGGATGATTTTGATAGAAAGTTCATATAAACCCAATGCTTTGTACAGCAGGCACGGTGAAAAGGTGATAGTTAAAGAGTAAAAATTATCCGAAAGTGAAGCAGTAGCATCCTACTTGAAAGTCTTGATAGCTAGCATCACAGTCTTAAGTCATCTTAACTAAAGAATTGTCAGACTATTATGTAATACAACAATTTAATTATCTAATGACAAAGAGGATTGTTGTAACGTATTGTCTAAACCACCCCCATAATCATGAATGGAATACATAATCACACTGGAACACTGTGCTAAGGTCTTATTCTAATTTATCAAAAAAACCAATGACCTGCCCAAAATAACTGAACATGTAAGTATAAGACAAGTGACAACTACACAGATGGAGAAGGGATTCTGGAAACAGCTAATTTTCTATCCTTATCCTTCCCTTTTCTCTAGAGTCAAAAAAGTAAAGGAGTCCTTCACCTTTGGTGCCGTGCAGATCACAGTTGAAAAGGAAATCATTTTAGGACTGCCACAGAGACAATATGTAAGAATAGAAAAGTGTCTATGATCTACCTTCCACAGAACAGACCTCGGGGATGTGGGCTCTGCTGACAGCAGAAGGGAAATAAAAAGAAGTTTGAATTCATATAAAAATACATAAACAAATTCCAATTTTCCTGTCTGTATCAGGAATATGTTGCTTCCACACAGTAGCAATGTAGGTGCTGAAGATGGGATTACCTCAATGCCACTGCTGCTTTTAATATGAAAATCACAGTTATCTAACTCTTCCCTAAGCAGACCTATGGACGAGGCCAGAATGAAACTGGCAATTAAGCTTTCTTTCCTCTTCACAGGTTCCTAAATACAGTCACTTGCTATGTCTTCCCTAAATTTGAGAATCATTTAGTTAGATTTAACTGTAATTTTAAAGTATTTGTTTTAGTAGGAACATCTTCAATGTACAAAAATTAATTGGTAACCCTGAGGAGGGCTCAAATGGCCAATGGAAAGGAAGCAATGACTGAAATGCTGGATATTCATCTCCAGACTCACAGGCAGCTACCCTCCTGAGTTAAGTGCCATTGCCTCAGGAAAATATTTTGTTCTGAGAGACATGTTAAGACTAGACGTCTGTGGTAGATTGTAAGTATCTATATTACAGAACTTACAACCATAATTCCTATAGAGTGATGTTCAAAGTGGATAAATTTAAGCCCAGCTGTAAGATGTGAGCAGAGCACCTCTCTTTCCCTTCCATCAGGTCAGGCAAAATACATTAATGATGCATTTGATAATATGCAATAATATAATCACTATGTTTTCAAGCACTGAAGCACACATTCCCGCTACTAATATTCAAGAAAACCAGATGAGGTTATTTTCATCTTTGACATAAAAATACCCTATTTTTTTTTTTATGTATTTTCTTCATAAATCTTAGGTAGCCCTACAAAAATTACTGAAGGCTTATAGGAGTACTGGTGGGCAGGTAAATAGTATTTATACGAACGTATTATAGGTGATTGAATGGAGGCCTGGAATTTAACAAACTTCTCAAAGATGAAGTGATTGGCAGAGCAGTGTGATGAACCAGGGGCCAGTACAAATTTCACAAGGTAAGAAAAACTAAGATCTGGCTTAAATTTGGTTGGCAAATTTTCATTGGTACTAAAAAGAGCAATCAACTCTGTGATGAATGCATAACAAAAGGAAGTTATATTTGATCTCAGGAAGGATTTTGATTCCTAGACATTCAGATCTAGAAACTTGCATTCATTACTATTTTCCATTCAAGAATTTACATGCAATCTATCTAAATTTTCCTGCCTTCATTCAGTGAAAAGAATTTTTTCTCCTTGTCTTCAAATCCCACATAATTTTGGTGCATTATAGCAAAATTCCACTTTAAAGGCTGGAATATTGGTCTCCACAGTGATATCCACTATAGTAGAGAGATAATCCAGGATTTGTTCCATCATAGTCATGCTGTGATAAGCGCTCTGCCTTGTTCTTAGTAGTCAGAAAGTCGCTTGTGGAAGAAATGCATGTCCTGCAAAACTGAAAAATGTTTCAGCAGTACATTTGTGTACTACTGCACAGTTACTCAACTCAGTCTTGCCCTAAGCTTTCATATACTATCACAGTAAAAGTTACAACTCTTAATTAATAAGGCCAACAGCTTTATATTTTATTTAGCTATACTATATTTATTTAGCTAGACTATATTTTATAGTCTAGATGATCTAAAATGGTAGTAACATTGTAGAAACAAGTAGGGTATGACTTTCTTTTTAGGCAAATGTCATCTTGTACAGGTGCTATGTTGAAGTTATGGATTAAGAGACAAGCTCAAGATTTATAGGAGTATTTGGAGAAATGTGATTGTCTAACAACAATGCTGAGTATCATTGCTACTGATTAATTATAATATATATTAACCTTTTTGCAATTCATTTGGGCTAAATCTGAAATGAGTGAATGAATCAGCATATGCAATTAATTTCACCTTTGAGAATTACAGACAGAAATCTGGTGATCTCTGATAAATATTTTATATAGAGTAGGTAATTTAATAGTCAGAAGATGCAAGAGGATTATTCAAGAATATATTGATGGACTAGAAATTCTTTGACCTGTAATCTAATTAAAGAACTCCGGTCCTAAAGATTGCATCTGAAGATTATTTGATGGTTAGTGGCTTCAGTCCAGTTTCTCGTGGAGTACCTAAGAAAACATTCATTCATGTTCTAAACAGACAAGTCAAGGACAGAATGAAACATCATTAAGCCTTCAAAGTAATTTTCCCAAAACATACTTCTGTTTCCTCAGAAAAATTAATCAATTAAAATTAAAAAGAAATCTAAGTCTTTGAAGTATCCAAATTTGGCATACATTTACAAGACCATTATACTTCTAGTGGAATAACATTTCAGGAATCGTATCACAAGATAAACCAGTGACAGTGGTGACCACCTGTTGGAGTCAGCGAAGACCATGTCATCTCTTTAATTGTCTATGCAAAACAAGTTGAAAGGAACAATCAAGAGAAAGAAATAAAAGTATAATACTAGAAATAATCCTGCTCATCCAGACACAGTCAATGGCAGTAGTGTGCCACATCTCTTTTTAAAAAGAGTAATATTACAATTTGAAAAATTAAACCCACACTATTTCAGTGAGAACTGTTTGGCAGTGGAGGATGTTATCTTGTTCATATCTGTGCAAGGCTATGTCTCAATAGCACCTCTTATTTAAAAACCACAGGATCATAGAGCAATTACTAAACCCTGTCTCATTCTGGCTCCTCACCTCTCGATAGCATCTCTGTAGTAGACCAGTACAGAGCAATGCAGCACCAAGTAGCAAAGGTAGTTCCAAACAAGCTGATAATGTCACCATAGCACGGAAGCAACCTAATCACATTGGCACACATTATGCTGGGCCTAGTTGGGCTTGCTGAGAAATGGGAATTTTTTTTCCTGAGATATCCTTGAATGGCTCAACATGGCATATATTACAAAACGTAGGGATACCTATATTTTCTTGTGCTGTGTGTCCAGTATGTTAGATTCTGGTATGGCTGGAAGCAAGACCACTCTTTATGCTCTGAGACAGAAGTAGCAGGAAATAATGTTATTGCTCAAAAGAGGCAATCCTTGTTCTAAAGGAATCTAAACCCAGCTTTTAATCTAGAGACACAAATTAATGTTTGGGTTAGCAGCTGCAGCCCAGATACAAAGCTTGAAAATGTTGAGAAATTTTATTTCAGAGCAGAGATTTCTTGATTATGAGACTTTTGATACTTAGTTGATATTGAAATCTTTGGAGAAGCCAAACAACAATGATACTTCTGTAGGCAACTATGAAAATCTCAGCCTGCATGAAAAGAAGGTAGGAGTGAACGAATATTTTCATTGTAATTAATTGTAGAAAGTCACACTTCTGGCCCAGTTGCTATGTATTTAATTCCTGAGAAAATGAATATCATTACTTTTGGTTATCAAGAGGATTTACCAAAAAAAACCCCTCAAATCACATATACAGAAGTGTGTTTGTTTGTACATACCCTACAAGGAGCTGCACAGCAATCAGGAAAGCTATTTGTGGCTCAGAAGTCAAGGAGTAAAATGCTAAAAACAGTTAGTTGTGAATTCTTTTTGTGATCATCAAATATTATCAGAAATTCTGATTGTTTTGTCATAACAAATATGATAGTATTGGCTGTCCTGTCATAACATATCATGGATCTGATGTCATAACAAACAAAAATGTTGCTAAAATATTTTATACTAGACATCCATTAAATAATTTTAAATAATAAGTATTTTCATAAGAATCTCACTAGCTGATTTTCAGAAATGCTTAGGACTGGCAGATCTAATTAAAATCAACAGCTGCTTTGCTCAGCTCAGAGAACTATGACCTCTAAGGGTCCTGATGCCTGATTTAATTCTTGTTTTTAAAAGGAAGCTAAATCTGATAAGCAGATTGTTTAAAAGGGACAATTCAGCGGACACCCAACATAATTTTTAATCTTTAATTTCATAATTATATATATTAGATTTTTCTACTAAGAAAATGTTGTGTTATTCAGAATGTTTGATAAAAGAGACATTCTTCTTTGACAGTACACATGTTTTTACTACCAGACTGTAGTAGTATTTGCTTAAGAAAAATCTCACCTCATAATTCCTACAGTGTTAACAAATAAATTCCTATATAGTTTGATGTTAATATACAAACATTATTTTCTAACATTTTTAATGTTATTCTTTCTTAAGAATTGCTTGTTCAAAGGATCAGATTTTCAAGACATCATAGGTTTCTATTTAATTTTTAAGAAGAAACCTTTACTGAGCAAGTCTGAAATCTGTTTAAAGGTACAATACTGACTAAACTTCAGTTTATCAGTGTTAGGACATTACCCTGTCATTGGAGATAATATTCACAGAAATTATTGATATATTGAGAATATTGATCCATTGAGGATTTGGAATTTCTCCCCTCCATGGTCAGATCCATTACTGGGATTTTACCTTCACTTTAATTGTGTACTACTCTTTCATTACAGAGAAATTTGCAGTTTGCAGGACTATGTAGGGAAAGACCACTGAACCCACATGTAGTACGTAGGTGTAGGTTGACAAATTAATTTCATGTGCCTTACAACTTTATTGGAGAAGTCATCTTGGCAATGGTAGGCTCAAGTTGTAAGATCTGAGAGGTCTGATGTCAGATGTCTTGAAATCCTTGCTTACTAAAATCGCACTAATTGATTAATCAGTGGAAAAATTCAGATTCTGTTTAAAAATCACCTCAAATTTCTTTTAAGTTAGAAACAAACAACTGACTTTTAAAATTTAGTTAATATTAGAAAGCAGAAAAATACTAAATTAATTTCTGTAAAAACTGGTCTTTAGCCAGCTTGATACAATTGATGTTTCTATTAATCCATAAACAAAAAGGAAAGAAACATACTGAATTCTTGAAGTAATAATCTGACTCCACCAAGGATTCTGGCAACACTCTGTCACTTGAAGAGGGCCTGAATTGCAGCCTTTGTGCCTAGTAGAGCACTGTCTCTATAAAAAGAATTGAAATCTGCATTTACATTAAATACCTCCGTACAGTTTCCACCTGAACTGCATTTTGTACCTATATGAGAAATCTGTATGTCAGATAGACACAACCTGGTGTAATTTATTTTAATCAACAGTGCTATGCAGATTGCTGTGTCTGACTCCCTTAGAGAAGCATTAACAAGGAGGTCCTTTCAATGAACCCTTGGGCTTTCAAAACTGTCTGATTTTTGTTTTGCACATGACACCTGTTTTGTAGCTCCTCTGTGAACAGTGCTTGCTTTCAGTTGAATGATGTATAAAAGGAATTGTGAAAGACACAAAAAAACTCTCAAAACTTTTAAAATTTTATTTTTGTAGCACGAGAATGTTTACAGATGTGGCGGTTTTTTTCTTCAAGATCATCTTTGACAAGCAGGGTTGTTTATGAATCTGAGTCCAAACATTGGCAGAGTAAGAAGCCTATTCTGCTTTGTCTCAGAGAAGACATATCATTGTGGATGTCTCACTGTGGAAGTGTTCAAGGCCAGGTTGGATGGGGCTTTAAGCAACGTGGTCCAGAGAAATACATCACTGGCCACGGCTGGGGAATTGAACTAGAAGCCTCTTTAAGAGGCCCTTTCCAACTCCAACCATTCTCTGTGACCCTGTATGTATCTTGTGGGATGAGTCCCTGTCACATATTATTCCTGAACCATCTTTGAATATAATCTGAAGTAGCAGCATTTCCTAGAAAGGAGCAATGCCTCCCGACTAGGGAAATCACTGGCAATTAACAGTCTGTACTGTGGCACACCAGTGCCTCAAGCCTGTGGCGTGGCCTTGTTTCATTACTTGACAAAATTCAAATATATCAAAACCATAAATTGTCTTCAACTTCTACGGTAATTTAAGAGGACAGATTAGCAAGGCCCAGGGTGAAATTTCATACCAAAATGAGAAGGAGGAGGGATGTGGCTCAGCATCATGTCAGTCACACAAGGTTTAAGGAAGGGATCCAGTTGTAGTACTTCTTATGTGTGAATCAGTGAGCAATTAGGATATTTAGGAGAGGGTAATCGGACAAGGGGGAACTTTAAAGGGGAAACCTGAATCTAATTTTAACCATATCAAAGCTGCATGCAATAATGAGTAGCCCTGTTGTTTAAGCAGAGACAAGTGGATATCTTTTTCTTAACCAGACAAGAATTTACTTTGGTAAAAAAATAAAATCTTCTGAAAACTCAGTAAGTTTCTGTTTCCCATTAAGATTTACCCTTGGGTCCTACGGTAACACCCCTGGGGGCATTTGCTCATTTGCCCTTCTGGAACATTTCTCCCATCTGTTTTCTCTGCTCCATTTCTGGCTGTGTGCGTGTACAGCACGCCATGTACAGTATGGTGTGTGACACACATTAATACATATAGATAGCCTTCTGCTTCTGACCTTACAAACTGTCCACTTCAGCATTGTCATTCTATGAAATGTCCAACTGCAGTCCAAGAAATGCATTTTAAATGTGAATGCAAACATTTCTATTACTGAAAACACCAACACAGCATTTTTTGCTTTGCTGGGATTAAGACCTTGATAGTTAAAGTTTCATTGGAGTAATGACAGTCCAAGGTTGTGTCCTTTGCAGGCATGGCAAAGGAAGAGGAGGCCTTTGATATGTCTGTGCTGATAAAATTAAGAAGGATTATTTCTTGCATTTGGTGAGATTATATTAAAAGTGAAAGAATATATTTGTTACCCATAAATATGTTAGGTCACAGAAACTGGGAGATATTTACATGTTGAACTGCACTACAGTTGTGTTTCACTCATGCTGAAAGTCTGATTTTAGAGAACAATTTGAAATCTGATAATCATGTAAATAAATGCCTCTCTCCTCAGTGAACAGCAGTCTTCTCATATGAACAAGAAAGCAGTTGCCACTCAGCTAGGGACACCTTAAAAAAAATAAAATAAAAGCTTTGTGATCCACAAAGAGAAACTCTCCGGAAATTTCAGCTTAGAAGGCTAACTCTGAATATGCTTCACTATGCTTCAGTCTCATGCTCTGTGAAATGGGGGTAATAATCTTTATTGATCTGTCTACCTTTTAACAATGCATTAAGAACTTAAATGGTATCTTTACAGTCTTTTGAACAGTCTTGATATATGCAGCTCTTACAATACAGCTTAGTAGCTGGCCTTGCCATTTTATCAGGTTCCCCCACAGGAGACCTGTCCTGCTTTACTTTATGGTTCTCTGGTCTTCCCATGCTAAGGCCTTCTAACTGGGCAAGTTTGGTAAATCGATGATGACTTCAGCACCTTCTGCTTGTTACCTGAGCTGCCATAGCTAATGAAGTGCCCTCTTCTTGCTCCAGGAATCAGTTTAGTTTTTCACCCAGTACTTCATGGTTGAGCCTACCTAGAGGAACATCACTGGGTGTGACTGCTGAAATAGCAGTCACTCATTAGGACCCTGTCACTGAGTAGAGTCATATAATGGCTAATAATGGAAGAGGGTCATGAGAGCCACCTGCTCCTCCAGCTATGCCTGAATTACTTGGATATCTTTGCATGATGCTTTTTTAAGAATGGATTTTCTGGAGTTGTTGTGTATCACCTCTAGGGCTTTCAGTAGGCAGAGATCTTCACATATCTCTGTTGCTCTTCACCACACATTTCATACCTGTATTCATTTTTTATCCATAGCAAGAGATTCAGTGTTGTTCTACTTTTGCACTTGCACAAAGCAACTGCTCTCTGCCCAAAAAACTAACTGGTGTTTTTACTAAACAGTTATTTTAGAGCTAATTTTACACTGTATTTTACAGGTTTCATTGATATAATATAAATTATTAGTTAAAATTAATAGGAATGTTATATGTTTTGCTTTATTTATTTTTTGGAGAACTAACTTGCTTTTGAGTTTCATTAACAACTCTTCAGCCTATTTTCATGAGGAAACTAGTCTGTATCCAGTGCTATGTATACTTCTCTTTCCATCCATTCAGCTCTCCATACCTACTTAATAGCTTTGAATCAGCTGATTTATTTCTATAAAATTTGTCAGAAACAAAGAGATCTAAAAAGATGACTGAGCCCCTAAATGGAATGGGAACGAGCAGACAGGAGGAAAACTACCCTATTCCTATCTCCGCTGAGGAAAAAGAAGGAAAACCCAGTCATAATCCGCCCTCTCTCAGCAGCCCAGTAGGTCAATATGTGGTCAGGTACACAGGGCAATTGGGATCATACTAGAGGGAGTCGAAACAAACAATCCAGCATGTGAATGCTGAGGATAAAGAGGAAGAAAAAAGGTTTCTGGAAAGGGCAGACTGGAAGTATTTTATGGGGTAGATGTTTTCAGGGAAGCTATGATATGTATGAGAAGAGATACGGTGAAGGAAATAGAGATGTGCTATGCTTTTTTATTATTTTTCCTGTTGCAACAATCCTATGACTCCAGCTTGGTATGTTGCTGTTTGAAAAAAAAAAAAAAGAAAAAGAAAAAGTTTGGGTTTAGTCCCAAGTTCCATCAGAAGTTTATTTCAGATTCTCTAGTGCTTGTAAAAAGAATCTTGCAACAGCATAACTTTTTCCTGCCTAGCAGCTTATTGACTGACAAGCTTTCTTATGACATCTGTTTGACATCTCATCCTAATATTAGTTTTAGAGGAACATACACATTTTAGGAAATCACTGTATTCTCAAGTCTGAGATGTCACAAGTGTCTCTTTCAGCAACTACTTGCCCCAGAAATGTTAGCTAACGTATTTTATCTAACATCAGCCCTTCTGTTGTGTTGTGCCTCATAGTTGTCATCCAAAAGCAGCTGCATTTTATGAGCGTATCTTAATAAGGCATGCCCTGAATGATACCAGTATCCCTTTGTTTCTTCCTGAGATCACATGGAAGTAATAGGCGGTCATCTAAAATACCAGGTATGAGAAAATCAAGTAAAATTACGTAAACCCTATTAGCAACATTATATGGATGATGTAGAAAGCAAGACAAAAGGTCAGATAGTTTTATCTATTCCACTCTGTGTTAAAAGGAATAGTGGAAACAAACTGAGATCCAGGGCCCAGCATTTGTTTCATACAGTCTTAATCCACAGTATTTTTGCTGCAAATGACAGTGGACAGTGCTAAAATGTACAGGTAATATGGGACATGACAAATGAATTGGAAATTCCTCATCGCCCCAGTAAAGGAATGAGTGACTCCCACCCTCAGTCTTTCTTACCAGTCTCTCTGGGCTTTTTTCACCTAAATTTGATTCAACATGCAGAATATAAGGAATTACGTGTGGCAAGTATATGTGGCATGTGTGCATTCTCCCTGTGTTGTTTCTTCCAGATTATTGGAACAATCCCACTGATGCCTAATCCAGTCCCGTCCAGCCAGGCAGCAGGTGGAGCTCAGGGACTTCAGGTGCAGCCGATAACTCCACAGTTATTGACCAATGCCCAGGGTCAGATCATCGCCACTGTCATCGGCAACCAGATACTCCCAGTGATCAATACCCAGGGAATAACACTATCGCCGCTCAAACCAGGCCAGCAGGTAAATTGTCTGTAGCCTGAATGATTTTCAAAACAGACACACAGAAATCTTCTTCTCCTCACAGACACTCTCACAATATCTCTAAAAACCCCCACTTCTTCACCATTTTTAATAAAAAAATTAATTCTGTCTGGCCTAGTGTATTACTGCATTATATGTAGAAATTAATAACATTGTATTATATAATTTATTTATACAGTCAAGGATCATCCATTTATTCTTTTTCTTTTATTTTCAAGGTTGGTATAGACCAACTGAGATGTTTTCTGCGGTGAAAACACAATAAGAATATGAGCCAGAGAAGACCCATCTGGCCTATAAAGTTCAGTTCCTTAGTGGTCACCTAGTAGACTGGGGCTTGAAATTATTTGGAACACGCAGGGAACAATGAAAATTATAAAATCATATTAGATTTCCATCACAGGAAAATCAGATATGATTGTGTATAATTGCATAGACAGAAAATACTCTGGGGAAATTATTTCTCAGTGTAAGGTAGCAGGTAGTTGACAGACTTAAGGATGGATCCAGTGACCACACTGAGGTCCAACTGTAGCTCTTCTTACAGTACTCTAGAGTAAAATCCATTAGTTTTGCCTACATCTGTAGAACAAGGAATTGTAGTCCCACTTTTTTTCTCTGAAAAAGGGGAAATTGAGGACAGAAAATACATCAAATGTGATGACCAAAGAGGTACTTACAAGAATGGCCCTCACTTAAATACTTAGCTTAGCATTCCTACTGCTGGTAGTGCTTTTTTGGTATTCCTGCTGGCATCTCCACGCACAGGGAGCAGCTTTTTGTATGCTGCTAAGAATCCCAGGTCACCTGAACTCCAAACTGATGATTTTATCTTTTTTTCTTTTTCAAATTTAGAAGTAGAGAACCAATGGTCCTCAACGTCACTTTTGTGTTTGTTCTGAAAACATGTCACATCCCATGTGTCACCTGCTTTTTTGCCATCCTATCCTCTGTAGTATCTAGCCTAGGCATTTACCAAAGTACTTGTCATTTATCTAACTCTATTTTCTTTAATGGGAGTGTACTTGCACTACCAGCAAATGCTTTTGCAGTGGTTGTATATACGTGGTTTCAAACAAAGCTGAATGGATCTGAGGGCAGGCTCCGTGTTCTCCACCACAGGAAAGCCTGACAATGGAATATGAAACTCAGCAGTTTACATTTGGTTTCCTAGGGGTGTGTGGGATGGGGTTATTTTTTTGACCCAGTCCCCTGAAGGGATTAAATCTTTCCCTCCATTATAGGGGGGGAAGCACTCAAAAGTCATAGCAATCCTGAGATCCCATTTGAAACTCATGAAATTTAGACATAAATAGGAGAATAAAGAACCTGTATTTTTGCCTGAGACATTCTCACATGCCGAGCAACTCACTTTCTGAGTCCTGCATCAAAGCAACCTCTTCCAGGCAATGTCTGCCACTAGTGTCAGTGGGCAGAGAGGGCACAAAGGTACAAGATTTTCTGCACAGCTCATGGCGCTGGGCTCACATAAAGGGACAAACTCTGAAAGCTGCAGCTTGCTGAATGAGTAGGGGTGCAAGGTAGAAAGCACTGTTTAGCCACATTGTGGCATACCCTACTTGTTCACTCAACCTGTGTGTTCATCTTCAGGGATCAGCTGGCAGAAATATCAGCCTGCAGAGAACTGGATATGTCCAAGAGCCATTAAGCTGGTCTGCCCAGCAGTGCTATGAAGGCAGAAAACATCATTTTGCCAATACTATTTTCAAAGGGTTCAGCCTCTGCCTCTTGCTTACACAGAGTCCTGACGTCCCAGGTGTTGCAAGAAGGGCCACCAAACAACACAGGCTCCTTACTTTGGATATGCCTTTCTTGAAGTTTAATAAAGACAGTGTTTATGATCAGGGAGGGGAAAAAATATAGTGCAAATACTATAAGAAAAAATAGTACAGGTTATTGTTTTTATAGGAACCACAGAAAATTATTTATATGTATTTGTGCTCCCTCTACTGGATCTTCAGGTTTTACTGAAAGAAGTGAGAGAAAATTTTGCCATGAATTTCAGTGGAAGCACAGATGTATGAGAACTAGATTTCTCATAGATATAATGCTGATGGACAGTGAAAAAAACAATTGAACTAGTGCTATACAAACAGTTGTATCATTTGAAAAGTGAATAGATTTGCTCAAAGTTTAAGGAGACCCTGGATTTATTTTATTGCCTGGGTAGAGACTTAGACTAACTGTGGCATTTGGCTAACAACAGCATATTAAGTCATAAAGTTTAAAATACCATTTTCAAAAGAACTGATTGAATGTTTCAAATCAGAGGGCTCAGCAGGAATTCAAAATATTTTTGAAAATGGTGTCACACAGCATTTGGTTGATGAAAGAAGCTTTAGCAGGGGGAAAGATTACAACACAAGTTTGGGGAAAGTTTTTAGCATGACATGAAGAAATAAATGCAGGAAATAAATAATGTAGTAAAAATGTTCCAGTTACAGATAATCCTAGTTGAACTTTCAACTTGTCACTTGAAACTAAGTACTGCAGGAGAAAAAGAGCAATGATAGTGAGCTACTGCTTGTTAGCCTAGTCATAATAATTGAATCTTTGTAAACTATTCCAGTTGCTAAGTAATGCATGCTAGTGCTTACTTTATCCCTGATGACTGAAGACTTAAATGCCTCCGATATTGTTAGTCAACTTTACTTAGGTAGACTACATGTGTTATTTATTCACACAACTTTTTCAGGCTTGACAGGCTTAAACCTCGATGTCTTCTCATGGAAATGAGTTCATAGAATACTTGCATGCAGTGTAAAACAATGTTTCTTTTTCTGCATGGTTGCTTTTCAATGCACACCACAACTCTGATGTAGTCCTGCTCTTCCTGTATTTAAGTATAAAGAGATGGTTTTTATTTATGTTCTTTAAACTACTCACAGTACGGATTGTTCCTCTTCAAATTATACCAGTAGGTAAAACTTCGGGTATTTTACTATTTTCCAATATTTTGCTAATCTAAGCAGCATCTGTGCACAGACCAAGAAATTCTCCTAGAAATTGCAATGACTTTCTAAAGCAGACAGCTGCTTGCACTCCTATTTCATTCTGTATCCTTTTGATCTCTGTTCAGAATCAAGTTTTTCTTTGCCTTTAATAATTTTTGCTGTTCATCTCCCAGCCCTCTCCACACTAATCTCTTCAAAATTTTTTTATCAGAACTGAATGCCATGGTCATGGGAAGGATGCATCCCTGTTTTACATAATGTGGTATTATTTTCAGCATTATTTTCTTTCTTTATCTCAATACAACCTAACATCCTGCTTTTTTCTATTTCTGTTCATTGAAGAGTTTTGCTTAATAAACAGATGTATCCACCATCATATATCTTTTCTTCCCTGCTTATTATCTTTTTGGATGTGAATCACTTTGCACAGATCTACTACCTGTCATAATGCTCCCCTGGCATGTTCTAAACAGGATTTTAAGTGTTTCATGGTATTCTGTACTAACTGAAGAAATTAATGTGTTCTTCCTTCAGATTCCACTTTACCATTATTCACTGTATTTCCTTGCTGGTTGCTAAAATAATTCAAAAATTTGGTATAAATCCTTTGTTCTCTACTTGTAATCTCCTTTCTTGAAAAAGAAATAATACAATTATTCTCTAATTTGGTGTTTCTTGCTTTATAAGCTCTTTGTGTCCCATAATAGAAGAGTACCTTGTAACTTTAACTTCTGCACTTCCTCCATGCCTCTCAAGAGGAATTTTGTCAAAATGGAGGTTGCATGGCTAAAGGTACATTATTTTTTAAAATGAATGGACTTGTTGTAAAAACTTGTTAGCATTGTCATTTATTATCAGATTTGAAAAACTTTTTTCAAGGTTTTCTTTCATATCACTAGCAACACAACCTTAACACTAGCACAGCTGACAGAAGAACTTGAACCATGAATTGCAGCCTTATGAAATTTAGGAAAGGATTCACCTTGCTTAACTTGATCATAGAGGAGTTAGGTATCTGGTGTAAGATAATTAACTGGATTTCCTGTATAGACATAGACAAGGAGACATATGCATGTCCAGTGGAAAACTCAAGATGTCAAAATAGAGAAGGTTTTGATAGGTTGAATCTCTAGTAGGTATCTTAACATTTTCATTATTTCCATTGACATGAGAGGGCTAGGGTAGCTATTTTAAGATTGTTAATTAATTCTAAGGTGAGCAAAATTGACTAAGAAGAATCCAGCTGCCAATGATCACTGGGGTTCAAACACATTCTTGTTTATGAATTCCCTAAACAGCTTTCCTAACAATTGGTGTTTTCATAACTATTTTCTTGCCCACACAGCACCAACTTCTGGACATTCCATTGTTCTCTGGTGTACCTCATGAAGCAGGTTCCCATCTCACTCTTGCCTGGCTCTTTCTATATACATACTAGCTTCATTAAATCAGGACTGTAGTCCCAGTTGTCATAAGTCTTGTTTTATCTACCATGCCTGCCAGAATTTTTCATCCTTCATTGTGTCCTAGAGCATGACCAGCTTTGGGCTTCTGCCAATTCTAACACAGTAAAATGAGCTACTAGGCAGCATCTCCCAGCACTTTCAGTTCCCCATCCTTGTTGTTGTTGGCTATCATGCTCCAGATTAACTGTTGAAAAGACATAAATGCCTCCCAGATGCGTCTGTGACAATTCTCGTAATCTGCTTGCCAAATTTCATGTTAGATGGTCTCTTTCTGCAGTCTCAACCTGCCACAAACACCCTACCATCTTGTTATCACAACTCCATGCAATCTCTTGTTATTCTCTCCCACTAAAATCTAACCAGCTCTCAATCATTTCCTCTCTGCAATGCTCCTATAGCTTTGATGCTGTCTTGTTTTATGAGAAATACACTCTTCTTTCTCTGTTTCAATATAGTCACTAAACTGTGTTGTCTCAATCCGACTTTGTTTTCCTTTTTTTTTTTTATGACTTTCAGTGATGAGGGTGACAATTTTTCTCGCTTCTTTTACCATCATCATTGCATAATTCTATTTCATCTATGGATAAATTACTAGATTTTTACAAGTCATGATTACTAGACTATTTACTTCTACAAGGGACTACATCAGACTTTCCATGCCACAACATGACACTTGACTTGTAACTTCCATCTTTTCCTGACCAGTTTTCTTTGTGGCATCAGCACTTGTAAGAGAAGGATATCTCAAAAGAAGTCGATATAGCTGCACCAAACCATTGGGAATAGGAAGATGATTTTACATTACCCGTGTCATTCTAAGCAACTGAGGCACAGAAAGCATAAAATGCTGTTCATTGTAGGAATATGAGGGTTACCTTTGAATTATGCACTTACACATTTAAAACTGTTACTATAATACTATTGTTATATTTAAATTATTAACATTATTAGTTTATAAATAATTCATAATTAATGATTAATGTACTGTCAATAATATTGTTACTATATTGACATTATATCCTTCCTGATGGGGTAAAAAAATTACTTATGCACCTGTGTTGCATATAAAATTATATCTTCTACAGAAGTCCAGCTATATTCTCAACCTCATTTAGCAAGTTGAAAGACCTTCAATTACAGTGTGCTTTGAAAGTAGTTGTGATTCAATAGAAAGGCTTTGAAAGAACTTCAGCAGATGCTGTCAAATTTCTGCCCCCAGTTATGTCTTCATTTTGGGCTGAGCACGTACTCAGCCAGTGTGAATCTAAAGACCTTTTTTATATTAGTTTCCAAATGTAGCTATTCTGTCAGTCTAAGCAGTGTGTACTGACAGCTTTTATACTATATGTACTATATTATATTGTACTATACTGAGAGAGAGGATGCTTATTGAGTATCAAATACGTTTCATATTCAGATTCATATATGCAGTTACTTGAATTTTTTCGGGTAAACTAAGTTAAGGTGATGGGGTACAATATTGGTGAAATACTCTGGCACAGTTTTTGAAAGGGATTTGGCATGAAAGATGGGGATATGTGTATTAACTTGTTCTTTCCATTTGCTAGAAGATTTAAGGAAACATCTTTAAAGCCCATGCCTGCTCACGCAGTATAAGTAGGTTTGAAAACAGACTTCATCTGCCATAGTGCTCTTGAATCATGCAGTGTCCTCAGCATACCATTACTCTTTCTCAAAAGCAAATGTATTTTAGGAAACATTTTAGGAAATGTATACAGAGCAGAGGACTCAATTTGCAGGAAAAATAGAAGCACGAACCACTTAAACTACTACTACTGTTAGGCATTATCATGGAATTTCAAAGTGTTTGGGAATGTCTTTTTATATCAAGATATTTATTTTTCAGACTTTCCATGGACTTCAGTCTTTATTAGAGTTATTGTCCATATTTCCCAGGGTGAACTAGCTGACATCAGAAAAAATTGAACATCTTTATTTATAACATAAATGTAATTGCTTAAGATGCATTTCTTGTTCTTTGTACCACTTCTCTTAATTTCATCTCTTCTGCCCTTTTTGTTATACTTGTCTTTTCCACCTCTGTCTTCTCTAATTTGTTGTGTTTCCTCGTCTTTCAGATTTCCTTTTCACTGAATCATACAAAAATAGGACTCGAAAGGATCTGAAGAGGTCATGTGGTTGGTCTCCTCCCCCTAGGCAGGATCAGCTGTCCCTATATCATTCTTGGCAGATGTTTGTCTAGCTTGTTCTTAAAAATCTTCAGTGATGGAGATTCCCTGACATCCCTAGGCAACCTAGGCCCCTCTCCTTAGCATTCCAAAGGTCTTCCTGATGCCTGACCCTAGCTTCCCTTCCCGCACTTAAAGGTCATTTTTTTCTTCTTTCCACTAAGTCCGTATTTTGCCCTTGCTGTTAGTCCAGACTCTCTGTAAAACCAAATAGCATCTCTGTTATGACACAGGACAACATTGTCTTACAAGTTTTCTAGATTTCCATGTAGTTTCTTTCTCTTTCCTTATTTTATGCTAAATACCTTGTTACTCTGTCACTAATATGCATCTTTCTGGATGCAGAGAATGACATCCCTGACCTCATAAGGCCTTTAACACAGAACTTCAGTCAACCATCCCAGGCATAGGAATATCCTACATACATAATTTAAGAACAAAATTCAGTCTTACAGATCTAATTAGCTCCTTACCTCTGCAATAAGTCAATACTACCTTCACTGTTGACAGCAACATGTAAAACACATGTAAAAGAAATACAAATAAGGCCCTTTGCAGTTTTCAGTTTATTCTTATAAAGTATTATGATGCACTTTCTGCTTCTCATATTCACTTCATCCCTCTAGCTGTAGTGTGCATACACATATTCCTGCCAGATACTGATCACTCTTGCATTCAGGCATCATCCTGTCATGTCTACTATATCCACCTACACAAAATGGCACTTACAGCAACTGCTTCTGTAATTTCTGTGCCTCCTTCTGTCTTTGGATGGAAAATGCGTAACAGTCATAAATATAATTCATATCATATATACATGTCCAAAATTGGGAAAAGTCAGCCATTGCAAGTTCAAATTCACTCTGTCACCTAGAATCCAATTCATAATCTAATTGTTGCCTCTCCTTAAGACTGTATATGGAGTGGAAATTATAGTGGATGAAAAGAGAGAGTATTTTAATGCAATTTCATTCCATAGATAATTATCGTTGTTGTTTAAGCAGGACATTTGCAGCTTAACCATCATGTCTGTAAAGCAGAGGGTGTCCTGGAAATTATGTAGGGAGTTAAAGATGGAATCCTCCCCCAGTCTCTGGTAAAGCTTTAAGGTGACTCTTCAGCCTCTTCTGCCCCATTTCTTGCTTCTCCCTCACAAGCAGTGAGTTAGAAACCAACCTGTAAATATCCCTTATATATTGTTACACCGAAGGTTACTGTGAATCCAAACTTCACTAGCCATATTCCTTTATGCCCAGCTAAATTTGGAGAATTTCTTATATTTGTTTAAATATTTATGGACATTCAACAAGAAAGTTCCCAAGCTTCCGGGTATTCCAGTTACTTTAAAAATATATGCATAGTACAAAACATATGCAGAGATTCAAACACTTCCTAGGTTCAACCATCATATTGTGCATGTGGTACATAGTGACTCTGACTGTGTGCGTGCCTTGCATGCAGAACTGAGAAATGCAAAGTACTCCTCATTCTAGAGCTTCCTGGAGTTTTATTGTGCACTGTTCAGTGACTGTATGTGCAACATAGCTGGAAATTGTTGGATTTGCTATCTTTCTGAGAAATACTGATGGGAAATGGTATAGAATCAAAAAAAATTATGGGTGGAAGGTCAAGGTTCAAGAGATTATCCAGTCCAACCTGTTGTTCTCAGGTGGAGTTGCTATTCCAGTTTTAAGCTAATTTGGTCCTAGCCACTGTCACAGAAACCCACAGATTCCACCAGGAATCTATGCCAGTGTTTCACTGCCACCTTATATAACTTTTCCCAACATCTTATTTGAACCTTCCAGATAACTAGGCCTCATTCTCTCCATTACAAAATGTAAGACAGAATAACTATCTCTTCTTTTCATTAGCTATGCCTGTATTCAATCTGTATTCAAAGCAGGCATCATATTCCACTTGGTCTTCCCTCCTTTAGAATAAACATGACCAGCTCATTACAGGTGTCTTCATAAGCCTCAGTGAACTCCCAGGCCTTCAGCCATTCTACTTATTTAACTCTAGTTGGTCCAGATTTTAATGAAGTATGGCACCTAGCTGTGGACATGGCATGCCCCTCTGCAGAGGTCTTTCCAGGGCTTAGTAGAAAAGAAGATGCTCTTCA
>VZTR01006293.1:22768-34903 GCA_013400775.1 Chaetops frenatus | reverse complement strand
GCTAGTTTTTTGAATACAAAACGTAACAGTTATTTCCAAATAAAAGATATTTTAAAATAAGTTCTCTCTAATCAAGGAATGCAAGATTTATCTCAACTCTTCCTGTCCCTTCCGTATGATCTCTTTGTATTGTCTAATCCTATTTGTATTCTCTTTTGTCTTTTTCTTCTTCTGAAATACATCCCTCTGCTAATTTCTTTGACATTCCCACCATATGTTCTCTTTGTGGAAATTACTGGTTTCCCCTCATGCTCTGAGACTTGTGTTTCCATGAAGTTCCTTTCTTCCTCCCAAATTCATTTTACTGTCATCTGTTACTATAAAATTAAAATGCCTCGCATAAAAAAAATTATTCTTCTTTTCTTTTCCCCTGAGCTCCACTCCATTTTCCATTATCAGTGTTTTGTCCTGCCTTTCTTACCCAATTTACTTTCCATTGGACCTCTTCAGCCAGCTATTTCTCCTCCTGTCTAACTGGGGAAATCATCCCCCTGTAATCCCTCCTGTGGCAGAAGTCTGTGCAACAGAAATTTGGTTTCTCCTTCAGGGTGCACTGATTTCTCTGTAGCAGCTCTTTCCCCTAACTATTAAAATCACAGCATATTTTCACTCAACAACAAACTCACACAGGATTTCCAGAAGAATTCAAAAGTGAGAGAAGTATTCCCTTCAGTAGGAAAAACCAGATTTCAATGCAAGAGAACCTGTGGATTTAATTTCTTCCACACTGCTCATCTACCTTCACCATCCACCAGGACAGCTGGTGGAATTTTAGCTGTTTTCTTTTTTGTTATATGTACCCATATCCTCTGAAATGGTCCCAGACAACCCTCTGACCTTTCTCCAGCACCCAGTAGTTTCATAGGCAGCCATCGTTTTCTCATGCAATAAGGTAAACTCAGAGTCTTGAAATCTATTACTGTAGATCCCAAACACTCAGTGGGTTTGGTATTCTCTATTTTCCTGTCGGCACTGGGAATCCTTCCCTCGGATATCCACTTAATTTAAAAAGAACCAGCTTATTTACTGTCTTCAATAAGCTACTCTTCCTAAAATATGAACTGCACTACATGTTCAGCTGTTCTGAAAGCTCGGCACTTGTTAACACAAAGTCCATAATCTCTTTGAATATGTTTATGTATGTGCATATTTAGACCACACAGTCTAAGACTGTATTGATGGAATTTTAGTGCAATACAATAAAACAGACCAATGATGATGTCAATAGAGTGGTCTTCATAGCACTATTTGTGTTTTAGGGAGGTGACAGAAGACAAGATCTGTGGATTTCAAAGGGCTTTGAATCACCCCCAAAGTAGAAGTGGTTCTGATTTCACACAAATGCTATTTTCCCTAGAGTTCAAGATAAAACATTTCAGTGTTTCAGTCTGTCTTTTAGTACCTTCCTGTTGCCAAAGATGCTATGAAAGAATCAAGCCTTTTTCTCAACAGATATTCCACTGTATACTACATTCTACTCCCATATTACTGAAGGGCATCAGAGGTTTCTTCCCATCTCAAGGAGAGCTCAGCCTAATATTTCCCTCGACAGAGTGCTGCAGGCAGGAACGGTCTTTCCATGATGCTCATTGTTGCAACAGTGCCAGATCATTCTAGATCCAGCAGAACTTGGCAGAATTTCTCCATAATTTCTCTACAATTAGTTTTCTCACTTCCCTTTGTTATCCCTAACAGGATATGTTTGGGAGGGGAGGATTACAAGTGCCAGGTGCCATAGTTTGTTACTTTGCAAGTTCTCTGGGAACACCTGAATTATCCTTTGTTGCATTCCTAATAGGCTTCATCAGAGGCCTTAAAGTAACAGAAGGAAAGAGGTGAGGAAAGTCACCATTTTAGTGTACTTTACTCAGGGGATCTTTTGAGGTCAGTATCATTTATGATGTTTAGTACAGACACCTAAAGGGCACATAAGCCTGCAACTCCATTCTGTCTCTCTAAAATTCAGAACTGGTATGCTAGATAGACTATATAGCATAAGCAGGAAAATTTCATGCTTCTAAAGGCAACTACTTTATATGCCTCAGTGGCCACTCTGACAGCACTTACTCCTAAACCAAACAATATGCACCCTAACTTTGTACTGAATGAGTACAGGTGACCACAAGTACAGCAGTGAGAACAGCAGAGATGATTCTGAGTGTGGACTATCATTGAAACAAGGTTCAGCCTATGTGTATTTTTATCTTTATGCATAGTTCATGTGGTCCCTGGTTGCATACACAAGAATTTTAAAAATATTATTGCCATTTGTCCTTTTTTCATTCAAGAAAGAGAGTAAATTTAAAGATGAGAAAGCCCTTTTTCTGTTAGCCCTGTCTATTATTGGACAAAAAGATTTTTTTATGGTATGTTTCCATCATAAGGAAATTTTACACCAAGCTTATAAACCCCTGAAAATAAAAGCTTTGCTACTGTAATGCTGATAAGCCCTCACTAGAGTCATACTAGCAGGACCCATTCTCATATAGGGTTCAGAATGGTAATGTAGTCTAGCACTGTCCTTGGACAACTGCTTGCATTTACAGAAATTGAGGGGCTATTGTGCTGCAAACTTTTCACCTCAGAGTCTGAGGAATGAGGTGAAGAACAATAGAGATGTCTCACTGGGACAATGGCTTCACTACATGCAGGATTGCACAACACTTTGAAATCTTCTACCATCTCACTCCCATGCTGTCTCTGACTTGGCAAACGCTTTCATTTAGTCAGGGATCAGTATCTTGGGGGGGAGGGGGGGAAGTTCCATTCTCCAGCTGTTGTGTCATTTCCCTTGATAAGTCCTAAATTGACCAGTTATCCTGCTCCAAAGGAGGTTTTCTGTGCTAGACATGCTTTATTATGTGTCCTTTCACGGACAAAGGCTTCTGTGTCAGTAAACTGCTATAGAGAGGAAGGACAGATTTACTCTCACAGCATCATAAGCATTATCTTCTGAGGGGCTAATGTAAAAGTAAAAAAACTGTGCAGCATTACTATCCAAAACCAGTGTTGCTGCTCCTTGATTATCGACCTGATGGGAGGCAGAATAAAAAGCTTGAAAGGCGGCTTCTCAGAAAGACATATATTAAAAGACAATTTTTAAATTAAGGAGGTTTTAAAGGCAGAATTTTTTTAGGTTTGTTCATTTGCTGGGTTATTTTGAACATTTGTGTGGCAGTTTAGGTTGGGTATTTTGTAAAAGGGAAGAAACAGTTGTTAATCTCCTTATCTGGCATTAACTTTTAATAAAGCACAAAGACTTGATTTCAAGTTAAAAATCCAAGCAGCTCATACATACATATAGACCTCCCCACAGACTGGAAATAAATATATTAACACCAACCTTCATGCTATGTGATAAAAAGGGAAAACAGAGAACATGACTTGTCAATCCAGAGAAGACTTTACAAGGCATAAATTGCATTTAGGAGCCCAGGCACTCTGGGGTGAACTGGCCTTTGTCAGGAGTTCAGCAAAGGCATATCTTTGAAAATATTCCACCTGCAAACTGCAGCCCAGTCAGCATCTCAGCAGTCTGGCCATGCTTCGTAACACACCTGATAAGGCAGGTGTGTTTCTGTTTGGGGAAGAAGAGAAACGGGTCAGTATTAAAAAAAATTGCACTTGAAAGTCTTGACAATGAAAACAGCTGTAAGCCTGTCCCACTGATATGCGATGCAAAGAACTGACATAATGAAAAAATATCTCAACAGATCCTCAGACAGCCACTGGAGAGGTGGATGGGGTAAATCTGGAAGAAATACGAGAATTTGCCAAAGCTTTTAAAATCCGGCGCCTGTCCCTTGGCCTGACGCAGACTCAAGTTGGCCAAGCCCTAAGCGCCACCGAAGGCCCAGCCTATAGCCAGTCTGCCATCTGCAGGTAACAAGTTACATCATAAACTCCACTTCTCTCTTTGTTCTTAATAATGATCTGGCTTGTTGTGAGGACCATGCTTGTGTTTGAGTCTCATGACTTTAGAGTGTATTATTTAACCTGATATTTAAATTAGCCAGTAATGTTGTTAACTGACATATAAATTGTTCTTATTGTGTACCTTAAGAGTGATTTTGGTCTCTTTTTTTCCCCTCCTTTTCTAAATAAGTGAGAAACAATGTTCCTGGCATAGAGACTTAATTCCATAGATGAGTTGGAGATCCTGCTGATGCTGGATAAGTACCAGCTGACCCTCTTCATACTGTGCCATTTTCTACAGATAGGGTTACTGAACAAATATTTCATGCTTGCATCCCTGCTAAGTTAAAACCTGTATTACTGTGGTTAGCACTTCACATAGAGGATGTTAATGATGATTTACCTAGGCAACACAGAAGGGGAAACAATAGCCTTCCTGCTATCTTGCAAACCAGCAGCTATTCATTTTTTATCACCCAAATATTTACTGAAAAAAACAGACTAACCCATGTATGCAAAGCAGAAGCAGAAATCTGTCATAATAATAAGAAATAATAATAAAGTCTTGATAGCATTAAAGTAGAAGCAAACGCCTTATATGCATGTATGTGTGTTGCAGTAATCCCATGTTTATGCATGAGGTAACAAACACACTTAGGTAACAGCTTTTTTCTGTTGGGCAATGCCTTATAGTCCTTCTCCATCAGTGAAAGCCAAGAAACCAATTCTAAGCTCATTTAAGTGGATTTTGTTCTTGGTGATCCATGAAATGCTCTGTCTTTTTATCTGCTCTTTATACTTTTAATGTATTCCCCATAGAACGGAAGTGTACTTTTCCTGCAGTTAAAGACTAAGGTTATAAATAACATCAGTATGGGGTAGTGTGCTTACAGCTCACATTTTGCTCAATGATTTTCCATAAAACCCATTGATTGTTGTTAAATACAAAAAGCTCCATAGGATCCTCTCACTTCTATGGTCTCCCCTACTGTTTTTTCTTATAAGATACCTCCTTGTAGAAAATAACCTTTATTCAGTCTGTACAAGGATACTACTGCTGGGAAATTTGTTTCAAGACTTGTATGTCGTTATACCAAACATGTCTTGCAGTAACAACACTAACAAACAATGCCAATGATATGAATGCTATTGCTCCCTATTGCTAAGGATTAATTTTGATTCTGGGGTTTTTTTTTAATTTCTTTGTTGTCAGTTGGTATAGAATGCCTAAAATGAGTGGAGTTTTTAGCAATTGACAATTTTTTGTAGCCTTAAGTTGCTGTTTATCCTACTATGCTTTAAAGGGACACATTGCAGTTTCCTTTATTTTTGTCTAGTTGGCTGTCTTCTCACTCCCTTCATCTACCTCTCACTTTGAGAAAACACTGGGGATGGTGAAACCTTTTACAGAGGGTTTCTTGGAGGGGCAAGTTGCTCAAAACATGAGATTGGGTGCAAGAGCTTGTCCCAAATACTTGCAAAGTTACAGTTTTTTAAATTTCCTTTGCCCGGCACAGATGGATACCATTTTGGGGTGTAATTACACGCTATGACTGCGCATTTTTTGTTAAGCTGCTTCAGTGTCAGCATGTGTTCCTCAGAAATAGTAGATACAACTTTTTTTTAGTTGTAACAAAAGAGTTTCAGTATAAACTCCAGGTCAATGGAAGGGGCAGTAAGGCAAGCAATTTGAACAACCAACTCAAAGAGAAAAGTAGATTCTCCTGGTGGCCTGTGCAGGTCCTATGAGTAACATGCTACATTTATATGTTCTGCATGCAAATAGCAGCATTTTGTTTAACTTGCGACAATGCATTTTAAAATATATCCTTCAGCCTGAAATATCACTGGACACCAAGGAATGATGCCTTGCAGTCAACACCACATTAAGATGTCAGGCACCACTTAAAAATTCTTTGGAGTATTATTATCTGAAATTACTCTTTGTCTTATTCTTTGTTTGTGAGAAGTGCTTTGTTTTTTGCTGCTTCCACATGCTGAATGGAAACACTAAAAATGGTCAGCTCCAGTCACCAAGTTTCTTTGCACAAAGGGATTGATTCAGTCTCTCTCATCTCCAGAGCACTCTGTGATTAGTGGTGGTGGTGATGCTTTAGCACCACCTGGGCTGGAGAGTACAGCAGCAACATCCAATAATTATTGCCTTTCTGCAGCATTAAATACCACAACGTGCAGAGTGGACAGAGCAAAGTGGGAAAATACAAATGAGTGGCACCAGAGGACTTGGGTTAAGGCTTTTTTATTGTGTAGCAAAAGAGGAAGAATTCAGTAAATGAAAGAAACAAATACTTATAAGACTTGAAATGTTAACTCAGCTCTTCTGCTTGTTTTTGAAAGGTTTAAAGCTTTGTGTGGCTGCTTTTCCAGATGTTTTATAATACTTGTAAAATCTGGTTTGGCAAAAGACTTTTGATGGCAAAATGATATATAGAAGACCTCATTTACAGGAAATGATATCATCCTGGTACAGTTTGCAGAAATCCCACAATAAACTCAGCTTGGTGCCACAGCATATTAGTAGACTGTTATGCTGGGTTTCATCTGGAAAACATGAGTCTGCCTTTGCACGTTGTGGGGACAGCAAGATAATTGCAAAGTGTCCAGCTGTTTCAGCTGAACACCACTGTGGCTATGGGAATTTTTTTTCCAACCCAGAAAAGGGATATAGCATTAACTTACAAACAGTGAAAATTGCTGAAAAATGGAAAGGAAACCTGATATTCAGAGGCTAGTATTTGCCATTGGTTTTTATTATTAAAGCTGTGGTGTTTGGATAACACAGGATGGGAGGCATAATAAAAGGATTAAGCACAAAGACAAGATGATAAAAGCAATAGCCTTTGATATCATTTCCTGTAATTAGACTTGGTCTCAAGGGTTTTGAAGGTCATGAGAAATCTGAGAATGTGATTCTTAACCTATATTATTTAGTGTACTTAGAATTTTGTTGTAGTGCTCATTTTGTGTTAGCTTAAATCTCTAGCTATATATATATATCTATATCTATGTATAGATATACTTATAAATATACCTATCTGACAGTTTTCATAATCTATTGTAAATTACCTCTGCCAGTCAATTAGTCAGGCAGGCAGGAAGTCCCACCCTGGCAGAGCATCAGTGTAAGACTCTTCTTTCTCAATTTTCCCTCAGACACACCATCCTGAGAAGCCACTTTTTCCTACCACAGGAAGCCCAAGAGAACACTATAGCTAGCAGTCTGACAGCCAAACTGAACCCTGGCCTTTTGTATCCTGCCAGGTTTGAAAAGCTGGACATCACCCCTAAAAGTGCCCAGAAGATAAAGCCGGTGCTTGAGCGGTGGATGGCTGAGGCTGAGGCCCGCCATCGAGCAGGGATGCAGAACCTTACCGAGTTTATTGGGAGCGAACCATCCAAAAAGCGCAAGAGGCGTACCTCATTCACGCCACAAGCCCTTGAAATCTTGAATGCCCACTTTGAGAAGAACACGCATCCCTCTGGGCAAGAAATGACAGAGATTGCAGAGAAACTGAACTATGACCGGGAAGTAGTTAGAGTTTGGTTCTGCAATAAGAGGCAAGCACTGAAGAACACAATTAAACGTTTGAAACAACACGAGCCCGCGACAGCAGTTCCTATGGAGCCTTTAACAGACTCTCTGGAAGAAAACTCCTAAAAGCAAAACAAAACCAAAACCAAATCACACAGAAAAAAAAAAAAAAACCCACACCAAAAAACAAAAACAAAAACAAAAACAACAACAAAAAAAACCCCCCACACCAACAGAAATGTGTCCATTTGAACTCTGTGAAAATACTTATTCATCACCCTTGTAAGTAAAAGACTGAGAAAACTGCAAGAAGGACAGAACGGTTTATAAATGTCCATGGGTTTTCCTATTTAAAAAAAGAAACAAAACAAAACTAAATAAATACAAAACATTTAGAGTGTGTGTGATAGAATTAGTTCCCAAAAAAACCGAAAAAGCCAGTTTTTTTTTAATGGACTTAAAGTAAACCAAAAAACTGCTTAATTTTTTCTGTATATTATGAAAGTATGAACACATTTTAAGGAAAAATAAAACAAACAAACAAACAAAAAAGAAAATAAAAAAGAAAAAAACCTTTTATCTGTTTAAAAGAGAATACAAGCCTGCCACCTGGAGGAGTGATTGTAGCCTTTCAGGTATCAAGTGCTGATACACTATGAAAACTATTAACCAAAGTCAGAAACATGGCATTGCAAACTAGATTGTTAGTCTACTCTATTATGAGTGTAAAACTGTGTTACAAATTTTTACATTTGTATTTTGCAAAGAGGAATACAGGATTAATTTCTCTCATGCTTGTTTGTACCCCCTGCAGGTGTGTACAAAGCCATTACATAGCAGTCACCTCATTTTCTTTTCTTTTAGTCAACAGTTTTGCAATCTCTTAATGTTTGGGTGCCAAAAAAAATTACTTTTTATTGTGTTTTGTGGGGTTTGATGTTTCTCTTCTAAGGGTATATGTCTTGGTTTACATCTCTTTTTCTTCTTTTTTTTTCCCTGGTTCTATTTGCTGCCTTCTCCCTTCCAGCTCATTCTCCATCCCTTCTCCAAGCCCCTCAAACCCAGTACTGTTTGAAGAATTTTAAAAAGAAAAGTGAATTCTGAACACTTTTATATTGATATGCTGAAACGCCATAGAGGGCAAAGAAGGATTAGGATTATGTCTGATGGACTTTTAAGCCCACAGTGAACATTGTGCTTTTTGTGTCAAATGCGTAGCTTGAGATTTCTCTGTCCTTTTGCCATGAACCTGGAGAGGTTACCAAAACTCATTATGTTGTATAAATATAAACTGCACACTTGGTACAGTACTGCATCTATATTATGGTTCCATTTGAAGCAATTTCTCTCCAAAGCCTGCTAGCCAAAGAAATTTCTTGAGGTTCTGATGAAAATAAATGGACAGGCTGAGAAATGATGAGGATGTTTTAATCGTTACATCACTATGGACAATTTCAGTGGTAGTGCTTTGTTCCTTCTGGCTTTTTTTTATGTTATTGATGCTTGCCCTGTTGACTTCTTTAGTAGGAGGATGTGCTTCTGCAAGTGTTTGCTGTGGCCACTGGCTAGACAAAGCAATCAGGACATAGGGAAAACCACTGAATATCCCTTGATAATGTAAGGTGGGTCACCTGCAATACGATTCAGGTGAACTGATTTTACTTTAAAGACAATTTATCTCTGTAGCTTCCTTTCTGATTGGACAAGCATCTGCTAAAATACTGTGGTCATTGGACCTACAAGCATACCAAGACTCAGAGGGAGAGAAAGGTGTTGCAGGTTCTTGATGGGGTGTGGTCTGACCTGTGAAGGTCATCTGCAATCTTCATCTTCTGCTCAGTTATGCTCAAGCCTTTGGGATTCAGCCCACTGTTAGAGTAGAAGCTGCATCTTGATCAGGTGTTCCCAAAAGATAACATCAGATATTTGGTTCAGCTCACTGTAGAGATGGTGAAATTCTGCTAGTATAACTCCTGATTGCATTCCTTGACCTCAGGATGGTTGTGCTGGATTTTTGGTGGTCTACCTAGGACGTGGAAAGGAAGGTCCTGAAGTGCTGGAGTCTTCAAATAACCCCTCTCTTAATAAAAAATTTTCAAGAACTCCAGGATAAAACCAAAACTTACTGAAAGAAATAGACTTTCATTGATTTCACTAGACTTTGAACCTGGCCCTTAGTATTTTATTAATGGGATTTGCCTTGTAATGTGGGGTATTTATTGGTTGGTTGGTGGAGCTTTAAGATTTCAGAGACCATCACCCGGGCCAGAAGCTGCTGCTAAATGCGATCGCTCTCAAAGGTCATTGTTGGAGCACACTAAGGATCCAACACTCCAGGATGGGCTCATGTCCAGCAAATACATTTCAGACTTTAAATTTCAGCAGGGTATGTTTAAGGATATCTTCAGTATTGCTTTTATGAGGAGGACAATGACACTTGTCATTGATTCTTTTTCAACTGTTGATATATAAATAACTGCTGGGGGAAAAACACCTCAGTAACCACAGGCAAATCGTGAGGGACAAAAAAGATGCTTTACCCAAGCTGAGCATGTAAAGTAGAGTCTCACAGCAACATCCACCCCTCTGGGTTTTCTTTTTTACCTTCTCTCTCCATAGATACCTATATCCACAGAAATATCTGTGTTGTCTATTCCAAATAACCCTAAAGTTGTCACCACAGTTCAATCTACATAACAATCAAACTACCACCCAGAAGCCAACAGGAAAGCAGGGATGAACAAATCATATTTGAAATCAGTCACTCCTGAAATCCTACCCATGTCTCCAGAACACTCCTAATTGCCCAGTCATTAATGCCACATACACAATTACATGTTCAGTCATCCTTAAGGCCATACCCTCCCCCACTCCATCCCCAGCATCAACAGCCTGGGAACAAAACCATCAACCATTCTTTGCCTAAAAACGAAATTTCCAATTCTCCCAGGGACTGCTCTAAATTCTGTGAAGAAAAATCCCTAAAGAAGAAAAGTTAACTAAACACTGTATGAAAGATACTAAATGTTTAAAAATGTGCTGGCAGCAGTTATATAAGCTCTTTTCTGTTCCAAAGTACATATCGGAAGGATGTAACTAGGACAGTGAAAATGTTAAATAAATTGCCAGTATGGAAGAAAAAATAACATTCATCCCACAGTCTTAAAATCATTCAATGTGCAGTGATTTTTTTTACAGTTTTCTAATTTTGTATTATGTTTTGTAAATTATTTATAAAGTGTTTTAATGCTTCTCATATTAATTTTTTTATACACAAATTTTTGCTATGAGGCATAAATGGTGCCTGAACAGATTCTTAGGAAGACAAATTATGTATGAGTCATACATCTTTGGGGGGGCCATAAATATTTTGTTTTATTTTGTTACTGGAAACATTTCTGGTTCCCATTTGTAAACAATTCTCATGTATTTATAACATTTGAATACCTTTTAATTTTGCATGTGACTAAAAGATGGATTGCTACCAGCAAATGAAACAAAAGTCTCTTCGGTCATATGTGAAGGTTTAATGGTTTTCCAATTTGCTGATAATTGATTTTTTTAAAATATATATATATAAAATATTATTTGAATAATGAACCAAGGGTTCACTTACTCTTCAGATTTTTTCTTTTTATGTTTTTCACTAAAAAGCTATTTTGGACAGTTGAAGAAATCAAATGCATTCAAATGGTTCCAATTTCTTTAAATTACTACTGAAAAAAAAAAAAGAAAAAAAAACAAAAANCTAAAGAAGAAAAGTTAACTAAACACTGTATGAAAGATACTAAATGTTTAAAAATGTGCTGGCAGCAGTTATATAAGCTCTTTTCTGTTCCAAAGTACATATCGGAAGGATGTAACTAGGACAGTGAAAATGTTAAATAAATTGCCAGTATGGAAGAAAAAATAACATTCATCCCACAGTCTTAAAATCATTCAATGTGCAGTGATTTTTTTTACAGTTTTCTAATTTTGTATTATGTTTTGTAAATTATTTATAAAGTGTTTTAATGCTTCTCATATTAATTTTTTTATACACAAATTTTTGCTATGAGGCATAAATGGTGCCTGAACAGATTCTTAGGAAGACAAATTATGTATGAGTCATACATCTTTGGGGGGGCCATAAATATTTTGTTTTATTTTGTTACTGGAAACATTTCTGGTTCCCATTTGTAAACAATTCTCATGTATTTATAACATTTGAATACCTTTTAATTTTGCATGTGACTAAAAGATGGATTGCTACCAGCAAATGAAACAAAAGTCTCTTCGGTCATATGTGAAAGTTTAATGGTTTTCCAATTTGCTGATAANAAAAGAGAAAACAAGGAAGCTAAAAGGAGCTAGGAAGGAACAAGTAGAGGCGTATCAAAGAACTCAAGCTATAACCAAAAAGAAATATGTAAAATGCCTTTACTCGTCTTCTCAATGCTGGACCAAAGCTCAATGTATGTAGGTATATGCACATTGTATAGATATGGCTAAATGTTGCTGACAATCTCGCAATACTAAACTGTTACTGTTTAAAAAAAATACAAAAATAAAACTGTTCATCAGTGTTTTACCTCAGCACTCTACTTGTACCCAGTTATTGACCAACATTCAAATAAGAAGATAAGAGAGGAAATTGATTTCCATGTCAATGTTTGACTGTAAAATCT
>VZTR01006293.1:0-11765 GCA_013400775.1 Chaetops frenatus | reverse complement strand
GCCCCAGAGGAAGTAGAAAAACAAACACCGCCCCCCCACCCCAGGAAGGAGAAAAAAGTTGTTGTCCTTTAAACCACAACACATAGTCACACAAATGCTAATGTTTATGTGAGTACATGTATTTCTGTATTTATATATGTACACACAAACATGCCATAGATATGGAGACAGATGCATAAAACTTTTCATCTGTAGCTAGTGTAGACACATTTGAAGTCAATGCTGAATGAATGTTTGACCCATTTAATCTTTGTCTACAGAACTGCCTTGCCATATTATTTTTGGTTTCAGTTGCATTTTAAAGCACTCACTCCAAAATTAGAACTGGGGAGGTTTCAGGCTTCAGAAGAAGCCTAGCATTTACTTGTCTCCAGAACAAGAGCAACCTGTACCCCAAAATAAACCATCCTAACAATTTTTCTTAATGCTTCTGGGTATTTTAAGGGCTCAGCAGCAGCAGTAGTAGCAGCAGCAGCAGCAGGGGGAAAAGTCAAGCATTTTTGATGATTCCATTCCTTATACCACACAGCTAATTATTTTGGAATAGGTTTTCTTTTCTTTTCATCTTTTCATTCCACACAAATATGGATTGATTTTTTTTTTCTTCTACCACTGCCTGCAGCAAAGTGAAATGCACATATAAAATAACCGTATAAAAGTCTAACAACTTTTTTCAAAGTGTTTTCTTACACATCCTCCTGGAAGAAAAATCACAGACTTGTTGTCAGGAGTGTGCAGGATGTTGAAAGAGGAGAGGGGATAGGATATTTGTACACCTGCCTAGATTCAGAAGAGTTTTAAATTAATAAAACTTCTTATGTTCTGTGAGAACAGACTGTACGTAGTTTCAATGGTTGGAAACAATGAGTGGGACTTGAATGAAAACTAGGAAAAATTATTTCTTTGCACATGTGTTGGAACTCATTAGCAAATTTTTTTTATTCCGTGATTGCTTTCTAAAGACATTTGGGGATTTTTGCTGCAGTGCCATCTTTATTGACCAAGTCTAAAAGTCAATCACTCACACTAAGTCTTCAGTGGTAGGTGCACTATCTTTACTAGCTACTTTGAGAGATGTTACATAAAGCACAAATAAGATAATTAGTGGAAACATCTTCCTGGGATGTAAAAGAAGCCAGCTACATGTTCAGATTTTGAATTCAGGAGGGGTCTGGGTTGCTTTCAGATGTAGTGGAAGAGTGCAGTTCAGTACTGCAAGTTATGGTATGAAATGGATATAATTCAAACATAAATTATCCTGTCAAGACTGTAACTACTGGAAATTACTCAAGGAAATCTCCACTGGTTCTGAATGATACAGACTGACAGGTGTTCTCTACTACCCAATACAATCAGAAATAATAGAGCTATTTACATGAAAGTACATAAATTACTTAGCTCTAGGAACACTGACATTTTTCATCCAAACAGCCACTTGGAAGGTTGTACAGAAGCATTAAAATTCTTTTTGCTTGCATTCTCCAGGCACCGCTGGAGAAAATCCCATGTACCTGCTCTGCCTTTACTTCCCAGAAGGGCAGATTTCCCTGTTATCCTTCCTCAAAAGCCTTTACAACAGCTTCCTTGCCACCTGTCCGAACAGGCTGGTACAGGGCACACCCCTGCAGCACTCACACACCAACCTCCACCCAGAGCACCAGTGACTGCAGCCTCCTTATCTTGAGGCATTTACAGTTTCCCCCCTCTCTTCCCAAGGGCAGAAGTCACTATAATCTTGGGCCAGATGATTCCTCTTGGCACCATGAATAACATTCAGACGAACACAGAGTGAGATAGAACAGGTCTTCAGGGGCTGAACGTCTGACAAACCAAAGCATGCATCCACTGATTGTCTTTGTCAGCTCTCAGTAGACAATGTTTTAACATTTACAGGTAACTGAATGCTGCCATTTCCAATACATTTACAGTAAGAATCTCTCTCATCATTAATTCTACAGACTTCTATAGATGTTAAAATGATGCTGACATTTAAAGCATCACAATCTAATATATGCAACCAACATAGATGTCTACACTGTAGAAAATTAAGTTCCACACTGCTGACAATTACTCCAATATCTCACAATTAGCATTTGCCTTGGTAAGTAACATATATGTGTGCACACACAGAAAACTGAAGAACCATTTTTAAAGTCACTTTGCTGCAATTTCTGAGCAACAAAGAGTTTTGAAAACTAGTACCTGTCTCAGGAGTTGCAGCTGGGGCTTAGGCATTACTGGGCTTTCTTCCTTCAAGAGAGAAAAATTCTGGCAGCCTTTTCAGGGTTTATTACTTTGATTTGGGGGTTATTTTCTCAAGGATGTGGACTTGTGCAAAGACCAGTCTAGTTCATGCCCCCACAACACCAACAGACCCTACTGTCCCTGCCCCTGCCTACAAGAAGCCCATTTTCAGCCCAGCCAGGGCCATCAGTTCCTGTCTCAGGAGTGCTGACATCCAGCTCCCCACAGTCCTGCTCTGGCACTGAGCTAGCCAATGGCATGGCATGGCATGGCATGGCATGGCCTCATATCCCATATCATCATGAACCTGCCAGACAATCAGATAGGAACTCAGCTTCCCAGCCTCCCCAAGCCTGCTCTGCTCAGGCCTCCCAGGGCTGATGGGACCAGTTCATGGCCAGCGAATTCCCCTTCCAGTCTCTTAAGAACTTGTAATGGCTGCCCCCAGACAGGTCCTTTGCAAAACGTTATCTTTGTTTTGGGAACTTTTTGGGTTTTTTCTCTCCCTTGGAGAGAAGCAGTCTGCCAATGTTTCACTTGGATCTTAGAGACTGAAACCACCAGAATGTTCTGAGGTGCTCATTTTACAATCAGAGCAAGAAACCTTTGCTTTCACACACTTGTCATGTGTATACTCAGAAATACCTGTATTGTTATACCAAGAAACAGGACTAAGCAAGAAGGCTTAATAACTCACCACACGCTAACAGGAGGGTAACTTTGAAGGGCATATTCCCAGTCTACTGAAAATACGAAATCATGATCCTTAGCACAGACCTCTGTTGTGGAGGTCATGGACAGACCCCCAGCAGAGAGAATTGCAGCAGCTTAAGATCTTGATTGCCCAAGAGCTGATTCACACCACCTTTTTGCTTGCTTTCTCTTTCATGTTGCACCCACCACACCACCACCAAAGCAAAGAAAAAAGTGTTTCAGCAGTCACATAGCCCATGACTCTGGGTTTAAGTGTATGGTAAGGCAATACAAGCTGAGCATCTCTGAGAGCTTACAGCTTCTTAAAAGGGCTCACTTCTGCTCCCACCTCTACTGCCTCCAGTATGTTTCTCTGGCTGTTCAGTCCTTCAGTCTGTTACCAGCTCTGATGCTCATCTAACTGCACTCGAAACTCACCCAGGTCATTGATCCAGGAGAAGATATGATGCATCAAGGGTACCAGTCAGTTTTACACTGAATTAGTAAATTGACTTTGGTTAACCATGCTACCAGAAAAGTATCACAGCCAAAACAAAACACAGGGGAAATGGGACTACTCTCCTTTGGCAGCTGCAAACTTCTAGGTAAGCTGCTATACATTGTCTAATTACACGTAAAGGTGCCAGACTGTTACATTATGGGGACCAGGGAGGAGACAGAAACTACTCTGACTCTCAGAGTGGTAGCAGGATGTCAGGATAGTTGGGACTGAGACGGGACCACTTTGGCAAGGTTTCTAGTTTGATTTATTGTTGCAGTTTCATGAAGATGTGAGAAAGCCTTCCCAGAGGAATGCAGAGGTCGGCCATAGTGCAAAATGGTCACAAGACTACAGGTTATAAGGTCCTTTAAAGGTTAATTGGCCGATAAAATAATGCCACATACATCTATTTTCATTTCTATACCAGTAGTTAATCAAACCTGTGATACATCTCTGTCACACTGTGGACTTTTTCATCCAATCATGTACCAACATACAGTTCTACACTACTACATTTTGAACTTAGAGCCTACAGGCACAAGATTTTGAGAACTTTCTGTATCTGGGATTCCAACAGCAGGATAAGAGGGATTTTATTAGTTGGGAGTCCCTTTATATAGGGAAGATGCAAAGGCTCCCGCCCTGCTCCTGCTTGGCTCGGGTTACAGCCAGGGCAGCTCCTTGGCCAGTGACAGATGCTGTATCCCATTGGCAGAGGTCTTTGGCAGACAGCTCAGCCAGGGGCACAGGCAAGCTGCAACACCGGACCTACCAGTGGTATGAGTAAGGTGTAAGCTCACATAAGTAAGGGCCCCCAACAGAGGTAGCTTGGTGCAATTAACTATTAAAACACCCCAACTAACTTCACGGGATTATAGTGTACTCTGACCTTTCAACCATGCTAGGATGAAGCAAGCGTGTTTTATTCCACCTTTGCTACAAACTCAATGCCAGTCCCAAGTCAGCAGTGCTGATGACATACAAAGATTTCTACCTGCATTCCTGAGCCCACAACTGTGGCATATTGAGCCATGAGAAACAATAGCTCTTACTCTGCAAAAAGGAGTCCTCAAGACAAGGGTATGACAATAGACTGGGTAAATAAAAGAATGAAATGTGAGGTAGAAAGACAATAGCAGGACAGGTCAAAAGGGAGAGTAAACATTTGGAGCTATTTGGCAGCGTATTTTTGAAATTATCTGTTTTGCTTTCCCTGTGAGGATTTAAGTCACTGGTTAGTAATGTTAATTAGCAATCAGAGTTACTAATAAGTTATCTTGAAATACCGGAGTACATACGAGTTAGGATAAATTGTAAGGTAATTGTAGACTTATGCCACACCACACCATTATTAAACTGGCTGTGACCACTTCATCATTACACAATATTTTCTTTACATGTATCATGTCATTAATTATTTCATTGTGACTATTACTTTCAGATATGATGCCATACCACAATTCTTCAGCAATAATAGAACACCACAGTGCAAGTCACTGCCTTTTAGCTGCAAGTTGACCTAAACTCATTAAATAGATATTCTTCTAAATAAATGACTCACCTTTGGTGTGACACAAAGCAAGAAAAGAAAATTGAAAGGATGCATACAAAAAAGTGTACTCTATTTTTTTGATCTTTTCTATTCCCTAACTGCCTACAGTGTGGGATATGCCACATGGTATATGCTCTTTGTATCCTTACATAGGGCTGATTGATAATAAATTAATAATATAATTTATAAAGTAGAGAATCTTAAATTAAGCTCTGAAGTCCAAATGCAGGTGTCTTACTGCGGCTTCTATGTGAAAGTGGAAAACAGTTGGTCCCTCACTAGTAATTTCAAAAGGAGTTGTTGTGGACTCAACCCTCTTTTAAATTAGTTTAAAGTAAGGATCGTAAATGCGATTTAATTTTTTAGCAACACCTTGCTCCCCTTATCATAAAAACTGGGGCTAGTTGAACATTATAGGTGCTGTGTGCAATACCCTGAATAAACACATGGCTGCTTGAAGAAAAGAATATTAGACTACTGACTCTGAGGTGTCAGAAATTTTTAAAAAGTGTCTTTACTCTGCACAGATACATTTCTTCTTTTAAATCTGAAAACAAGTAAGAACTCTTCACATAATACTTAATCATGCCCACTCTTCAAAGTGCAGCAGCAGGAGGCTAAGAAATTTACAGAGCTAGTCATTCTGTTGAACAAGAAATATATTTTTCCTGTTAAGCTCTATTTGAAAGAGTTAGACAAGACCTTGCTTTCTATTGATGGTATAGAGGTAAAGGAATTATTATCAGTAGTCATATTTTGAGAATTGGGAAACTTCAGTTTTGATATTAGCTCTGCCTGTAACTGCAGCATCCCTTCTCTGTCAGCAACACAGACCCTCATGCTGTTCCTTCCGAGTTTCTGTGGAGGAGATTTTGTCCACATGGAAGCATCCATACACCATTAAGGCCATAGTACAGGCCTACATCAAAAAATTACATCAGGGACTCATGTATAACATGTTGCTCTGTGAAGGTTTCAAGCACTATTGCTACCCTTGTCAATCAAAGCAAGACAATAACTACAATATGCTGGTACCACACGGCTGGAGTCCTGACAGAGGCCTCTAGATAAATGATAATACAAATAAATAATAGTGGAAGGGAGGCTTCTGAAAAAGAAGACTCACCCTTTAAGGGACAAGAAGTCTGTAGAAAACAGGAGGTCAAGTCCTGGACAGAAATTTAAAATTGTATTATTATTTTGATGGTTGGGGATATGATTGATTTTTTATTTTATTTGTCCTCTTTCCATTAGCTTTTTATCAAAATGAAATCTAATCACAGTCAGTTACCAGAGTTCAGCTGACAGATGGTAACTTGTTAAGGCATGGTTTTGTGATTGTGTTCATCATTTGCCCCAGTCTGTACCAGAGCCAGGAGCCCTCATCTGGTCTCAAAAGCTTTATTAATGTAATTGAATTTGTCTCAGAAATCACTCTGGCCACTTCTTTACTCCCATGGTGAGACATCATCTTCTTTCAGGTCAAGTTAATAACTGACCAACTAAATGGCACTCCTTAAGCTGTTTAAGTTTTGTCTTGAAGGATGAAAGATAAATTAGTCTAGAAATAGTTTTGTTACACTGACACTAAGCAAATCACTACACTTCTCTGTGTATATAAAGTTTAAGTACGCTTGAAGAACTGTCAAGTTACAGTGGTCCAAAATCATATTGTCCTTCAATCAAACCACAGCAACAGGCTTAGTGTATGCTCCTGTAAAGTAAAATACAACAGTTTAAATCTCCCTTTACTAGTTAACTTACAGATTAAACAGTTTCCTTAAAATGTAAACCACTATGTGTTACCTTGAAGTCAGACTGACCTAAGACTCTCTGTGGTCAGTTGGCACTTCTCAGCAGATAGGGATAATTGATTAAACCCCTCACTATTTCAAAGTGGCTTCACATGCTAAGTGCATTAACCATTTCCATATTTTAACCACTTGAAGGTTGAAAGGCATTTCAATTTGAGAATTTCTCATGGCTCTAATAAGCTTGATTCTTTTTCAGTCTGTCTAAAAGCACTAGAATTCACCTTTTGGAAGAGCTGCACAAATGGATGTGTCTTTGATGTGTTTAGAGCTACAAAAGTTTGATGTTTTCAATTAAAACAAGTGTTATTTACTTCTATACTTATGGGTAATAGAGCACTTTTGACTTTTACAAAGTGTGTGTTATTAAAGCACTTTGCTAATGTACAAAGGCACTTTCATAAAACAAGGAAGAAAGAAGCAGTCCTCTTTCAAAATGTCTCTGGAAAATGAGATGAAAGTAGAAAAAAAACTTGCAAGAAAAGAGTTCTTTAACAATAAGAGAGCTATCTTCAAATGTTCGTGTGTATGATTTCAGTCGTCATCTTTATGCCTAGAAGCACTTTTATAAACATTTGTAACAATTTAAACATATCCTGTCACTCAAAACTTTTCACACAAGGGTTCTTCACCCTAACCTTTTTGATGAGGCCAGAAAACACTTATCTTGTGGTTTCCAAGGTATTCCTGAAATAGTACAATGGAGAAATAATATGCTATTGTTAGTGCTCAGGAGCAACTATTACTGATTTATTTCTTAATATCATTACTGAAATTGTATACGGACATCTTATTTATGTGTACCTCAGTTTATTTAATTTCAGCAAACATTTTCTGTATTATGCTCTGGAATTGCAGTTTTCAGGAATTTAGGTCCTGATTCAGCCAGGCACAGTCTCTTCTAAAGACGTTTTCCTCTTCTACGCTTTTTGTCATCTTTTGAATTTAGAACTGACAAGGACAGAGATCCATTAACCAGAAATTTGCACAGATAGATCTGCAACAGATTACTGTCTGGAATGAAATGCAATTATTATATTATGGTTTAGGTAGACAAACTGAAGGAAGGACTAGTGTGGTTTTTTCCAAACCTTTTCCCATTAGGCCAAGAAAGGTTTTTCTATTTCTTTTATTCAAAGTAAAGCTGAAAGGCTATTTTATAGAGGGGAAAAATTATTTCTGACAAAATACCCCTCAAATTGTGATTGTCTCTTAAATGGTAAGGAAAAAGAGCATTCTTCTTCAGGTCATATAGCAATGTTTTCAGTAATGAAGCATTTCTAATGGAGAAATCATCAGCAGAGATGTTGTTACTTTACTGTAAAGACCTTTGTGCAAGACACTTAAAATCTCTTCCATTTCAGTTTCAGAATAAGTCAAAAGGATGGGCACCTTACCCACTATCTCTCAAATATATGTATCACTTTTCATCTCTAAGAAAGAAGTTTTAGCCTGGGAATGATGATTACACTGCATTATTTCACTTCTGCAGTGGTACCTTCAAAAACAAAAATGGTCCATCTTAATTTTCTGTTAAAAAACAGCACCTTATGGCTTCTTCACAGCTTGTCCCATCAATCCTCCTGTCTCTAAATGATTTCTCACTTTTCACTGGATTGTGTATTATTGTTTCATAATGATAGATTTTTCATTTTTTTTCTTGTTGGTATAAGTAGTCAAATAAAAAGAACAAACAGCTAGAACAGTTTAGTACAGAGCATGTAGAGAAACAGTTACAAAGAAGTTTGTCTTGTAGGAGAACTAAACAGTGAAGCTTAGCTACTGGCAGCTGAATTTCTGAGTCCAGAGTCAAAAAACACCTTTTTGATAAAGGATGCATTTTTATGCCTCTATGTGTGCCAGCATTTTTTTTAATTTATTTTTTGTAGAGTAAAATGTCAACTCATAAAAGCATCAGGTGCAATGAGAGATGCTATTATAGTTTATGTGTTATTAGCATCCAAGAGTGCTGGGGGTGAGAAAAAGGTGCAAGAGCAGCAAGGGACTGTTGCCATAAACAGGATTTCACAGAGTCATGCTTCTTTCAGAGACATCTCCACTTACATTACTTCTAAAGTTAGCATTATTTTTCCATTTGAAATAATCAGAAATAAAGCATCAGACAGTAAACACTACCCCAGTGAGCAACTGTGTTGTTCGGGTCTTTTCTTTCCCCTTCTCCTCACTCCCCCCACCCTCCACTACTTTGCAGAAAGAAAAGACACTAAAAGTTCCTTCTGTGAGTTGCCAAGGTGCTCCCAGACCATTGTGGAAAATCATTGTCAGGTTAAATTAGGGAGTACAGACTCCATGAGTGTAAAAAAATCAATACTTCATGGAAGATTGCTCCCCGGAAAATCTGTTTTGATTCCAGGATTAATTCGCAACCAAAGGCTTCTGCAAAATGACATGCCATTAGTCAGAAAATGAACACATTCTACCCTTGAAATTGGATGGAAATATGTCAGGTGATTGACCTATTCATTCTCTTCACTCTCTGGGCAGAGAGAGTAGGTGTGGTAGCTGTGAATTAGGCCCCCGAACCAGGTCCATTTTCCAAGCAGTAAAAAAAAAAAAAGGAGAAAAATTGTCCAATGTGAATTGCAAGTATTCTCTAGGCCATTGTTGCAAAGCTATTGCAAATGCATTCCGTCAAGGTAAATGCATTTATCTGGAAGGCCTGACTCTCTTGTGTTTTCTAAATCTCAGAATAAACCATACTAAAAATCTTAAAATAAAGCAGGGATTTTTCTTCTGAAAAAAAAGGCTTGCAATATTAATGACACTGTAAAATGTTTGCCATATAGAAAGTAACATTCCACCCCCCTTCCTTTGCTTAGCAGATTCTTCCACAAAAACTTTCATGAGGCAAACCCAGTGCTTGAGCACCTCTGGCTGTTCTGTGTTCAGGCCTCTTGAACAGTCCCAGTGGCAATCACAGCATTCAGCCAGGGGCCATGGAAGTGGACCCTGCACTGGCTTCCTGGTGATGTGCAGCCAGTGTGCTTCCTTGTCTTACAAGGTGCCAAGCTCTAGGACAAAAGGGCATTTTAATCTTTGTATTTATATATTCTGAGCCTCAACTATGTCTGCTTATACTGTAGAAACTGACTGAATGAACAGAAAGGTCATGACATGAGATATTTGTATTTATTTATCTTGTATAGAATTGCCAAGTTGAATCTAACCTCTTGATAGACAGGGAGTTTCCAGTGGAGAGAGAAGTTATGGGTAGCATCATTAGACCTTGTACTTGGAGCACGGGGAGGCACTCTATCACTCTTGGTGACCTGACTGGAGTGCACTGAGATTGCAGAACTTGCACCCAAAACATTAATGAATGCAAAATTGCCATGGAGATGCAGCTGTTTCAGAAAGAAGTCACATCAGAGTTTTATTTTTGTAGCCACTCCAAAAACAATACCAGCATGTACATTGTACTAGGATTCAAGTGATCTGGAGTTTTGCTAGAAAATCTGGAGAACCATTTATCAGGGGAAAATGCATACCTGGGTAGATTGGAAGCAACAAATAAAATCACCAAAAAATATGTCATCTCTGGCTGAATACTCATTAGCAGCCTAATCCATCAAACTTCCTGACATACCAGAGAAGTCATTCTCTAAAATATGGATCCTCTTTTTGAGAATTTTGGATTTGAAATTCTGCACCTACTATCTTCCATTTTAATTGTGAATCAGTATGTCTTGACTTTCTCATAAAGATCTCACAATAAGAGTTGAACTTCCAAAAAGCTGTAATTTTTCTGTCCAGTTCTGATGTTTCTTTCATTCAAACCTTTAATATAACATATTGTGTAAATAGTAAGTCATTGATGGTCCATGTGTGATTACCTGGAGTTAGTGAGTAAGTAATTCTTCTACATGAGGCCAATCTAAGCTTTTCAACATGACCATTAATATCTAGAGGGGAAAAAACTCCTTTCTAAGCAGTACCACAGGAATGATGATACCTGGAATGCCCAACTAATCTTTATTTCTCTAATGATTTCACAGTCTGTGTCTTCCAAGAAAACCATTTGGAATGCCAACACTGAGTTTAAAATCAACAGGAGACATTTCTCTCCCCAGATTACCATGATCCTCACTTTTCTATTGTAAGTGTGCACCAGACTAATGCTGTAACCTTCTGGTCAAGCATAGAGGATCCTGCCAGACATGTTACACAGAATTAATAGTTATTTCTATCTGGTGGTGTGAGGAGCCAATTTAGGTTTGATTCAGCCATTTTAGTTTGCCTCAACCCCGGTTGTCAGGGTTGTCAGAAACATGAGGGGGAAGCGTGCGTACATGTGCCACTTGCAGGGCGCAGCCAGGAGTGGGGGAAGCCTCGTCTCCAGAGGGGACTCCTCCCGGCAACACCTCACACGGGGCAGTCAGTAGGTGACAGTGGCAAGGGGCTTCTCCAATCAGGTCGGGAAATGTCTCCACCAATGGACAGCAAAGAAAGGCTGGACTGGGTCAATGATCGATCTCCTGTCAGCGGGCAGACTTCGGGAGGGGCCAGGGAGTATAGAAACTGCATCACGGGCTCGCTGGGGCTGCCTACTGTCCCTTGGCTGGCTCGCTCGCTGCCTCCTCTGCCCTGGCCCCAGCCTGGCTCTCCTGCCCTCGCTGGGTCCTGCTCACCCTCGTGCCTGTCCTGCCTCCCGGTGTCGCTGCCACTTTGCCCCCGCGTCCTTGCTCAGGCTGCCTGCATTCGCCCCGGCCCAGCGCCTCTCCGAGAGCCCCGCAGGCTCGCTAAGAGCCAGCCCAAGCACAGGCAGGCAGCGCGCACACCGCCCGCCGCCAGGGCTCCCACGGGGCTTCCCTGACTCGCAGGTGGTAACGCCCTCTTTTCTTCTCTGTCTCCTCTCCCTCCCTCTCCCCCAGTCTTTTCCATTTCCCCTCCTTCTTTTCTGTCTCTTCAAGCTCTCTTTTGTCTGGGCAGCTCCTTTTTCTTC
>VZTR01006280.1:48150-60849 GCA_013400775.1 Chaetops frenatus | reverse complement strand
CATCTGTGCTAATAATGAGGCTGGAAACCGTCCCCGAGCAGGGTTTTTAGATAATTTGTGCCGTTAATGCTGCAGAAGGACTTCTTGGCTTGTAGTCTCCAGCATTTCTCTCCAGGGCAGGCTTTCTGTAAAACCTTGAGTAGGCGGGATGGATTCGGGAGCTTTATCCGGCCAGCCCCGTGGTAGGGCTGTGTGGCGCAGCCCGAGGCAAATACCTCTCCTTGCTGCCATCTCACGGCTGTAATAGAAGGAAATACAACAGCGGGTTTTAAAGATTTTAACATCAGGCGTCAAGGAGTAAAGTGTCCTTCCGTTTTCCAGACTTCTTTTATCTTGGTACCATCGTACTTGATCTCTCCGTAATGCAAGCTGTGACACTGAAAATGATGCAATATTATTTCAGAATTGTTTACAGCGCTGAACTCCGGCTACAGCACGGCACTGGGCGTGCCAGTGCTACAAGCCTTCTGGTCAAGCTCCATAATATGAGATCGTACCTTATAGAGATTTAGTCTGATAACGTGAGAAAAATAGTTTGGGCATAAAATATGCAGACAGGCACAAAACCGTAACTCATAATTTGCCCTTTATAAATGTTCACAGCAATACATGTACCTCACTCTAGAGTGTTTTACCCCTGGGAAACAGTTGAGCAGGTAAGGAAACCACCAGAAAATTTAACCTCTCCTGGAGGCATTTAAGTCCTCCTAAAGTGAGCCTTTTCCCATAGTAGAAGCCTACTTCAGCATTTGTTGAAGTTCTCATTTAGACAAAGTGGCAGTGGGGGGTTGTTTTTAACTGCAGCATCTGGTAAGGTCAGCATGATTTGATGAGCAAAAATTCCAGCCTGAGGAGTCACTCACTGTGCAGTCGTGTTCCATTAAGGCCTACAATGACATTCGTTGATGTTAGTTGCCAGAAAAGCATAATGGAAGGGCTGCATTTGTGGATGGATTTTAGTAAGCATGAAGGAGTGTGTGGTTTCCGAAATACATATTTTCTTAAAATCAATTTGGTTGCAAATATCTATGATAGGATATTCAGCTCCAGTTAAGGTTAAATTTGGGGTAAGAAGAAACTGCATTTTTTAAGGTCTACAGGAGCACGGGCCTCAGAGCTTGTCCCATCACCTTTTTTTAAGTGCTGAACTGAACCTGACGTTCAGCTGCAATCACATATTGGTGACCAATGTGCACACCAAAACATAGTTTATTTTCCCTTGCCACAACTGGCTTTTCCAAAAGGTGACAGCTGAGGGAGGATATTGCAATAAACCAGAAAAACAAAGTACTTCTGGACAATGGGGAGTGGGGTTGTTACTGTACCCTAACAGTTATGAATTTGTAGTATTGGATCATCTCTCAACTCTAAAATAAGCTTCGTGAGATATAATACTGTTTGTAATTGGACTGAATTGGCCTCCATAGCAAAGGGCAGGAGGCACAGTGGCATTTGTAGCCATGAAACATGGCAAGATGTCTGGTCACAGGATCTCTTCTACATATATCTGGTGTTTTAAGAGGCTACACTCAGCTAAGAGTGAGAGAGAATATCATCCAAAGACCAGCTGTAGATCACTGAATCCAGAAAAGCTATTCTGAGCCTTCTAACTACTAAAGCAGCCTCCATATCTACCTTTGTTTGGGGTGTGTGTTTCACATAAGGTCACAAGAAAGCAGAACTACTGCAATGTTTGTCTGGTGCATGCTAGTGAAAAAGTGCACTTTTCTTGTCTCAGATGCAATAATTGAAGTTTATTTATCAAAATGGAGAGATGATGTATGCTTCTAAGATGCTTTTCATGTTAATTTGTGTTGCACACTGCTGGTGTAAATTATGATGAACCTTTCTTCATAAAATAGTTTTTAAATACATGACTACCATTGGCACATAAAACATAGCCTTTAAATACGTATTTAGCTTTCCGTCTTGTATCTCTGGGAAAATGCAGACATTTGAAAATTGAAGGACTTTGCAACGGGTACTCAAACCAGTCTTTGTGATGCAAACATCTACTGCTACTTTGTAATTAGATGGATAAAAAGCAAAGGAGATAAATGGTATCAAGCTGATTACTAGTATAAAGGCATAATTGTAGGTAGTTAGAGACCAATGAAATGACAATAATTACCCTATTCCCACACTGGGGATTTTATGGTGTATCTGATGAAACCTTCTGTTGAAACTTTCTGATTTTGAATTGTGTTTAAAAAATACCTTCTGTTGCTGCCTGCCGGGTTACGGCCTGCAGACCTGAGCTGCCCATAGCCCAGCGCAACAGAGCTGGCTGTCCTTTGGTGGTGCATGGGCGAGTGCTAGCTCAGAGAGCAGTAATCCAAAAGCAGTGAGTGAAGAAGAGAGAGAGATCAGGGAGACTCCTTGGATGGGCGCTCCTAAAGTTTATTGCTCAGAAGGGGCCTGGAGCCAAAGAGCCCCGAGCAAGGGCGTTACAGCAGACTAAATAGGGAGGGGGGAGTGGTCATGCAGGACCAATAGGAAAGGAGTGGAGGAGGTCTTTGGGGATAACAGATTGCCATGGGAACCAACCAGGGAGAAAGGGGGTGTAACCAGGCCTATGTGAACAAATGGGATACAGTTTCCAGTGGAAGGTTCTGGAAGGGAGGGAGGCACCAAGAGGAGACTGGCAGAGGAGACAGAGAGATCTCTGCTAGCCCTGGGGAGTGTTTTGAGGATTGACACGGAGATCTTGGGTTGTGGGAGGGGAGAACTAAAGGAGGTATTAAGGCATAGGAGGGGAGGAAAGATGAAACCATTGACAACGTGGAGAATTACCATCTTAGGGGAACAATCATAACTTGAACAGCTGTTAACAGAAAACTATACTGCAACAACCTTCCATCTTTCATGTTGGATTCTGTTGTACAATAGAATGTACGGTTATTTTCACAGAAGGGAGGCGACTTTTCTATGCTTTTATGACCACATATGTTCATTTGCTGCTCTACCCAAGCAAATGCTGTGGTGATTTAAGTCAGGAAAGGTACAGTCATCTGTGCAGATTAAGAATTAGTTTTGAGGGAGATGCTGTTCTGAGCTTTTGAAGGAAATGGAGAAGGGAGTCAGGAGGTTTAACTGATTTAATAACATTAACATATCCAATGTCAACAAGTCACCTTTTCTTTCCTTGAAACAGTATTTGAGGAATTCAAAGTTAAAAATAAACATCATCCAGTTTCTATGAAACAATAATGAAATTTTAGTATTTTCTCTAGTTCTGTACATTGCTGAAACACATTTCCAGTGTTTTCTATTTTCCCCCATATCTATCATGATTTTGTGATGGAAGACCAGGTATTTTTTAATAACTTAAGTGTGGATACTGGAGTGGTTATTGTTTGACTCTACCAGTTTATCTGTTTGAGTGTTTGCTGTGTGAACACAAGATCTGACTCCTGTCATGTGTAGTGCTAGATGCAGCTCTGGCTTCTGCATAGATCTGTGTCCTGTACAATGTGGTCTCACCATCTCTCTCTTGCTCTGTGGCTCCAGGTGTCTCAAAGGGAACTATTGAGTGTCTGGAGGCAGAGAGCCAGACAGAAGGCACTAAGCTACATCTTTTGGGGCTTTACATTCAAAGGATGGTCACATTATGGCTACTGCCTTGTGCAGTGGGACCGTTGTAACTGAGTGGTCCAGGGCCATTCCCTTCCCACCACATGAACTGAAATATTAAATATATGATTGACAGATCACTCATTTCAAGCCTCACAATGAATTTTTTGTTCCGACTGCATTAGGAAATCTTTTTCAAAATAGCATTATTTCATACAGTATTGGAATCCTTATTTTATACAAAAAATAGTGTGTAGTCATAGTGAACCTGGGCAATGTGGCAGTGCAGTTCCAGATATTTTGGAAATTACTAGCATTTTTTTCTTGTGATAATGCTGATATTAACAAACGTACCTTGTGAACATTGAACACCTCAGTGTTAAAGGGCTCCATCTTCTATCTAATTTAAAAAATAGAGTAAAAATTGTGAGGAGCTCTGTCTTCTTCTGTAAAAATACTCTTCCGACTATGCTGTCTCTTATATGATGGTTAGGGCATATATCAAGTATATATTCTTTTTCAGAAAAAAATCCAAGTGAATTGTACTCAGTATTTAGAGATTGAAAATAGTCTGGGGTTGAGTATTTGCTGTTTTCTGAAAATATATTTTCCTTTTTTTTTTTTTTTTTAAACAGGTGTAGCAGCTTATATCTTGGCAGACACAAAAGAGCCTATAAATACAAAAGGCCCAGTAAGCATGTTCATAGATATTTAAAAGTTTCTCCCTGGGCATTTGAGTGTTTTTCACTCCAGTAAGTGTTTTGACATCAGTCAGTCATCAGTCTTTTCCCCATAAGTGACAACCTGTGATGACAGAATTTATGAAGAGATTTTTCATGAATAGCAATGCTGGTTTTTCACTATAATTATTTATTGACATGTTAGATAAAGATTTTCAGTTACACAGAAAAATTGCTTCTGTTACAGTACCTTAGGTAACTATACATACACCTGTTTTTCAAACTTCTATCTTTTTCTCCAGTGTGATACCAAAACAGATGTCAATGGTTTTGCCAAAAAACACTGGGAATATTTTTGTGTTTTTTCTCCTTTTAAACTGTGGAGAACAGGTGAAATCTCTTATATGATATTAAAAGATCAGCATCCCTAGAGATCTTGCAGTGACAGGGTGCACATGTACAACATATTTGTGATGACATATTCAGCTGCAGGGGCAATAGAACACCACTGTGCTATAGAGTATTGAATGACTGTAAAAGGCAAAGCATCAGCTTCTTCCAAGACTAGCATTAGGACTTCCCACTGAATTATGCTTTTGAAAATCATATCTGAAGAATAAATGCTGGGCTTGTAATTGTTCCTTGCAGCAGCATACAGGATTTTACAGAAAGGTAGAACTGCATTTCTTATAGGAGTTGGCAGCAATTAAACTGTTCTTGTTGAAAAGAAGTAAAAGGTTTTCCAAGCTTGATTGTATTAATGATCTGTTCCTAAGGGAAATGGAATCTTTATAAATAACTATTGTGATGTTTATTGCTATCTTTAAGAAATCTGCACACTGTTCTTGCTTTTACCACTTTTAAGAGGTTCTTTGCACAAAAGAATACTAGCCAGGTTATTCAGATGCTGTTTCCTTCACAAAACACAGACCCTTTTAGCAAATGAAGTGCAGGAAAAGTTTGAAAGTGGTTAATATGCAGCAGGCAGTCAACCTTCCTCCATTTACTTGGGAGATTGCATCGCAGTCAAAATGTTTTAGCATCTCTTCAGCATCTTATGGCAGGATCAACGTGTTGGCTGTTGACAGCTGTAAACATGTATATTTGCATTCCGCTTCGAACGCTTTCAGCCCCTTTGCCTGCAGCCATCACTTCCTCTCTCGCCGTTCTCCGGCAAGGTCTGCAGTCCCTGTGCTTGCCTGCTCCGCTTCACCGCGGGCTGAAGGACACTCTCGTCTGAGCGGGTTTCTTCCCGGGGCGTGAGTCAGCAGGCAAGGCGGCTGACGGCATTGCCAGGATGGGCCACGCAGAGATGTGCCTCTGCAGTGACGCAGCCTTTGCTCACGCAGGAGTCACCAAGGATTTTTACATCACCTCTACACCAGGTGGCAACATATCTTGCTGCTCTGCTCGTGATCTGGTTTTAAAGGCACAAACGCTTATAACATGCAGCATTCTGCAGAATTCAGCCAGTACAGATCTGATCTCCTACCCCTCCTTTTTTTTTTTTTTTTTAAATCTGGTAAAGTATTGTTACTACATTTATGTCTTATGGTAATGTTGACAAAGGCTGGTTAAATTCCATTAACTGTAAGGAAGAAAACAGTTCAATTAGATGGTCTAAATGGTGTAAGAGCGTGCACTAAAGGTACCTTTTAAGTTTTAGAGAGTGCTGTTGGCATTCATTTTAAGATGCAAAATGCTATGTGTTACAACAGTATTTTTCTTCAGATTTTATGGAACCTAATTACTAAAAAATTGTCTCTGCTGATAAAGAAAGATTCATAGTATTTGAAGGACTAGCACCTTCAATTTAGACTGTAATAAAAACTTTGGTTGCTATTAAAAAGCCTTTCAAACAAATATTCAGATGCCTGTGACATTCAGGCTGAAATGTTTCGTGTGGTGTTCCTACTGCCAACTTAAGGCCTTTTTATTGCAGACATCTTCTGGGCTATTCATTTTGGATTCCCCTTATAGTTGCTTAAGGGACATCGGAGGCAGCCTCATCTGGAAAGTCTCCTAGTCCTTTGTACTCCTAGCAGAGAAGCAAGTGCCTGCAGTGTTCAGTTGATCTCATACATTTCTGAAAGGTCAGGTGAATCATACCACAAAAGTGCTTATTGCTCTGTTGTGACTATAGAATCTAGAAAACTAGTCCAAGTATCTACATTTTAGACATTTGCAATTGCTCACATGATTACAATCTTTTGAATCTAATTGTACTTCAAATGGAACTACAGACTCTCAAAGGATTTGATTATTAAGCCCCAGTTTTTTTTAGTTTGGCATCCAAACTCTACAAGCCTGGCTTAGACATTGATCTGAGTCATTCTACCCATGTTTTGGAGTAAGGAGACATAACTCCCACTATATCAGGTGAGAGAGAAATGTGGTAGTGCCTGTTCCACTCCAGTTCACTGTATTAACACTATAAAAACATAGTAAAAACAATATAAGGGAAGAGACTTTGTTAAAGGCTTAAGTGTCTTTTTCTTTGAGATTTGTAAAACAAATGTAAAAAGCAAAACATAGCTGTTTTTAAATAAAAGCTTTGTGAAGTATTTAACATGCAGGTATGTAAGCTGACAAATGAAACTTTTAGGGAAGAAAGTATTATGAAAGAGGACGAACGGGATGATAGAGTGTATGTGAAAGAAATGATACAGACAAAACCAAATCGTTGAGCGTGAACTGAAATCAGGGGAATAAAAGTGCTTATGGAAATTTTTTCATCCTTAAATGAAAGAAGAAGGAGAGGAAGAGATATGACGGTGTCTGTGTGTTTGTGTAGATAAGTGACAGTGTTTTGGGCAGAATGTCAAAAGCTTTGACATTGGAGTTTGACATTGAAGCCCAACATAACCAGTGACAGGGTGAAATGTAAGTGAATATGGGACTACTTTAGAATGAGTTGATTTATCAGCAAAGTCAGAGGCTACTGTTCTGGAATCCCACAAGAAAAACTGTGTTTTGCTTACTAATTTTTGGTATTCATTAGTTACTGCACAATAAAGTTTTCTTATTTCAAGGTGACTAGCAATTCTGGCACTCACAGACTATCTCTGATTACCTACAAGAAGATCTTGAGACAGCGATTGAAAGCTGAGGTGGCAAATGTAACTAAATACAATTGTTATCTAAATATGTATTGTTATGTACATAAAAACATCCCAAACCCTTCCCATACCATGTTGGATTTTGAGCTGCCCATCTTTACTTGGGAACAAGGTCTTCGGTTGTAGTAAAAACATGAGCTTGGTCTTTAATGATTGTTATCCCTTTCTCTTAAAAGTGCTAGAATTGAACTGGGAAAAATTCAAAGAAAGATAAAAAGGATGATGTAAATTGTGATGGTACATTGGGAATAGTAATCAGGCAAACCAGAGTTCTTTACTGTAGTGAAAAGATTGTTCTATGGAAATGTTAAAGAGGGCTAAAAACTCCAAATGATATGGAGGTTGTGTATTAAGGATTTCTTGTTTAGTCTCATTTCCAAAAAAAAAAAAAAAAAGAAAAAAAGCAGCTGAACATCAGTTGAAGCTAACAGAAGCCTCATTCAAAGCAAGCAAGAAGGCTTGGTTCTTTGTCTTCTTTTAGCATCTTCAGTATCTTTTTCATCTGTAATATCTTCTTCAAAGCAGTTAAGAAGGTCTGGTTCTTCATCTTGTTTTAGCATCTATAATACCTTTTTCAAGAAATTCCACAAACTCTACATATGTCTTCAAAATAGTGGATCATTTAGAGAAGAAACATCCACCAATATCTATAGAATAAAAAAAGACATCATGCCTGGCTCAGGAATTCTGAATGCTGCAAACTTTTGGAGGTTAGATCATTTGGTGAAGACTTATTATGTACTGTATTGTTCCCTTTCTACCTTGGGTGATCTTTTGGAGAATGGTTACTAAGCTTGATGAATCAGTAGCCTTTGCTCTGACCTAGAATCATCCTTATGTTAGAAACAAAGCCGATTTTAAATAATAATGGATTTATCTGGTAGTGTTAAAATAGAATTACAACAAAAGCGTGTAATATATATTGCGACATTTTTCAGGTAAATATATGAAATATATCAGATGGCATTTAAGGTAGAATGATTCCTTCTTCTTCTGTGTGTGAATTACAGTTTTCCTTATTGTTGTTTCAGGAGTCTGTGCTTAAAAAGGTTGAAAATTTTTGAGTATGTCAGTCCTGTAGCAAAACCAGTGAAGATTATAAATAGGAGACTAAGCAGTGAAGGGACATATTATCTTTAGCTCTGCCATTTTCTAGTTTCCAACTCTGATGTTTTCTTCCTCAAAAGCATCTATTTTGCTTCTCTTTTTGGTTTAGTTTGCTAGATTTTGTTTAATTTCCTATCTCCCACTTGCTTTAGTGAGCAGTAAGTGTATTTGTGCCAAAACCAAGAACACTGACTTCCTGTTTTACACAGTTATCGGTGTGTTTCTTTTATAGGAGAGCATATCTATCCAGCTGTGCCAAATCTGTGGTAAGTGCTGCAGTAATTCACATTTTCCTACTTCCCTCCTTCAGGACTGCACATTATACTTTCCAGCATGTGATGTGAATACAGATGGGTCTTGTGGGAAAGCGCAGCACAGTAATAAAAAATTGTACCTGGAGGAAGAAAACAAAGGAACACAACTGTTTACTTGTGTTGTAACTGTGTATGTAAGACTTGAGGGGAAAAGGTACCCTTTCAATGTAGTTTTCATTTTAACAGAATTACTGAATATGAAAGCATAGAAGTAGTTAGCATTACCCACCCTACAGTCTTGTATCTGTTTGGATGCAGAAAGTCAGAACTAAATTAAGGAAACTGGTATTCAAATGAAGACAAAGTGCTTATATTCGATTACATAGGTCTGTTAATATGAGAACAATAATTTAGAACAGCTTTAAAGGTATTAAATTCCTTTACCATCAAGCTCATACTCACTGAAGTCTATGTGGGAATTTCTTTTTGCAGGACTTGGAAACATACCACCCATCTGTAGGCAGGTATTACAGTTCTCCCAGCTTTCCTTTCCATTACATAATCAAACAATACTCAAAGTTTAGCTGAAAAAGTCTTCTCAGTAGACAGCCTGCAGAAATAATATACCAAGAGAATTTTTAAAAAGTATGCATAGTCTTTAGTGACTGGAGGATTGTAGTAAGAAGCAGACCTTTTAAGGAATGCCCCAAGTGGATGAGCTACTCTATTTAAATACAGAAACTGGGAAACTGGAATTAGTTCCAGTGATGTGTCTGACCCATAGACTATTGGTATGTGTTAATGCTGGTCCCTTTTTGGATTATAAATTGACTTTGATGGATTGTAGCTAGGAGCAGGTGGAAAAAATGGAGAAGAAGATGCAGCAAAGGACAAGAAATGCTTAAAAATGATAACTGCCTCATTCTGGACAAAGGCAGAAGGCAATGCAAATGCAACCGAAGTAGTTCTCACTCAGCAAAAAAATAAGCATGTGCTTCATGCTAATTTAGAAGACATTAATTTAAGAGTCATAAACATTTGGGATGAGATTTTGCTTGCATAAATTTAGTTGTAAAGCTCAGACTTACACCTGAGGTAGAAGCCCAAATATGTGACTTATCTTGTCCTAAATTAGAAATCTTAAATCTGTTGGAGGACACAGGTAACATCTAAAGCTAAATGAGAAGTATTCCACTCTTTGTTGAGGTAAGGGTGCCCTTACTGTGCTGTGGTGCAGGAAGAAGAAGATGAATGTGGAGAAAAAAAAGTTTCTTTTTTAGATTCAAGTTCAAAGACACAATATTCATGTTTTCATGGAATGTTACATCGGGAGGTTGATCACTCTAGATTCTTTAGCTTAACAGAAAGATAGTTATGTGTATTGGCTCTTCTAAGAAGGAGACAGCATGAAAAGGAATAAAAAAGCAGCATAGAAATTTGTGAGGAGGAGAGATATTGGACTGGAAGCAGCAGTACTCAGAATGACATTTGACACGGTGAGAAGCTGCTCTGCTGGAATTAAAACCTCCTTCTAAGGAAGGAGCCTCCTCCCTGTTGGATGCTGTGAGGTGTCTGCATCCAGCCAGTGAACTGCCAGTTCAGGCTGCAACAGCACATACCCACACTTGTGATGTGCATCTGTGAAGCCATGGGGTTCTTTCACACTAGTGTGTGATTCAGCAGGTTGTAATGAGCTGAACAGATCCATGGAAAGCTAGACCACCCACACCTCTAGCAGGAGATGTGCAAGGAGGGGAACAAGCAAGCCCAGATTAGGTGTGTGCACTTGTAACTCCTCAGAGGTCCTGTGAGAAAGATGTGCACATGTAACTGTGTTTATGTGTCTGCCATTAGAGCATTTTGGGTGGGTTGTTGCAGGAGGCAGTTTTTGTTTGTGTATAAGCATTTCGTATGCATCTAATATTGTGGTTTATTAGCATTTTGCTTACATCTAATGTTGTGGTTTATTTGTATTGCTGAATGTTAAATATAGAGATCACTGATTGCTGGTTAATTACATGCTGTTAATAAATCGCTTCAATTCTGATTTTCCCTCTGATAATATATCACATTTAGCAAAAGATCTCTGAGCTGGGTGTACTGTTACTGTAATAAACACAGCTGTGAAATACAGCATCACAGAAAGGAATGGACAAGGGTTTTGTTTAGCTGTTGAGTAATAGCAAAATTAATAGCTGAGTGATGAGTAGGTTTTGATATATGATGAGATCTTGCCAGTTTCTGAAATGCCTACCATTGAAACTTCTAAAATTTTGTCTATAGATACAAAGAAAAGATCAAGTAAGAGTCAGTTTTGTATCAGTTAACTTCAAGTAGTTCTTGAAGGATAGAGGGGAATCCTTCTAACACTGGGAGCTGGATTAAGAAATGGAAGGACAAGTCATAGTCCCTTCATTATGACTTGAGTGAAAAGGGAAGTAGAATAAGTGTTGCTGATGGAAATTAATACACCAAGAACATTTCCTGTGAGACATTATGCAAAGTGCTGCATTCTAGTTTTCTGGTGAACAGATTCTTCAAAGAACATAGTCTCAATTAGAACCCTGGAAATAAAAGAGGTATTTGAGTAATAACGGGAATAAATTTTTCTCTAGTTAGGTGACATAGTTAAGATATGTTTCAGTATAGTAAGTTCATAGGCTTTAGTTTTTAAAATGTTATTGCAATTTTTATTGACTTAGAGATTTAAACTTCCCCATTTAGGACACTCTATGCAAATAGATTTTGTTCCTGAAGACCTTCATTAAAAAATTGTGAAGTTATGTGTATGGTAAGCAGAGACTGTGATCTGTGTTGACTTTTAACATACTTTGAAGAAATAAGACACTGTATTAAATATAATTGTGAAGCATGGTTGTGCAATCTGTACATTAATTTTTAGTTGTTAAGACAGTATTTGCAAGACTGCATCTTGTTTTTCTTCATTTTGCCTCATGCTACAGTTTCATTATTTCAATTTTAGTTCTTCAGAGATACTGATATGGCTTGCATAANTTTTCTGATTTCTCAGCTGTAGCATTGCATCAGTGCAGAACAGTTAAGTGTTATCATCACTTACATTATATTGTAAGAATATATGACATCTAGATACTCTTTGAGTCTTTTTTGATTTTCTGTATACTGAATGCAGGTGAGACATCATACTGTCAGCTCTGTAGCTCATTTTATTCCTGGTACCTAAGGGACAATTTTTAATATTAAAGTGCTTGTATGTTATTTTATATTTAATCAGAGATATAGGTTTGGGTCACCCCTTCAGTGATACAGACTCTACAATCATAACTATGTCTGTTTAGACAGGCATTGTTTTTTTATGTACAGAAAATAGTGGTTTCCTGAGATACTCCTGCCTATCCTTACTAATAATTGATAAAAGGAAGGAGCTAATGTTCCTGACTGAGAAAATAATTAGGGAGCTCTGGTTGCTCCTTGATCTTGTAATATGTTTGCAAAACACTTTGCAACCTTGCTAGAAAACATACTAATATGTGCAACAAACTATCTCTATTTGTTAGATAATCATTATTCCTAACAAGTAATCAGATCCAACATACTTTTTCATCGTTGTCTTTTTATTTACTGCTTCCACATTCAGATCATGAGCACCATTCAATGAGACCAGCATCTAAACAGAAGGAGAAATGGTAAATTTGAAAGGACAGCTTAGGGACGCCAATCAAATGACTGACTCTGCTCATGGCTGGGAAACCTACAAGGGGTATGGATTCTTAATTAGTGTCTTTGAGAGCCATTAACTCGTCTGTTCTTTTTTAACCTATCCTGTATTTCTAAAGACTTATTATTCATCCAGGGCTATAATTTGTTTGATTGAGTAGTTGATTTATTGCTATAATACATCTTCCAAAAGCTACATTTTTCTGTTTTTACTAAAAATCTGGTGGTATCTTACCTTAACAGAGCAGTCCTTATGAAGTTAATTTCATA
>VZTR01006280.1:33865-44679 GCA_013400775.1 Chaetops frenatus | reverse complement strand
CATAGTGAGCCAGAGCTCTACTGGTACAAATACCTGCAGTGAGGCATCTGGCTGTGACAATGTGCAGCAACTGACTATGACAAGACTCAGACTTGTATTCTTTTTTCTTCTGAATTGATGTAATTGCTGGGTGCTTTTAAATTGTTTCAGTCTAACACTTGAACAAGAGAATAATGAAAGAAGATGCACCAGTCTTAACTTTTATTTTGTTGGGATTTCTTTTTTCTCAACAGAACATTTTTTGGTAAAAAAAGAATTTTATTGTTTTCTTATAACAGTAAATGGAAAAATACTTTCAGCTATTTGGGCTTCCAAAGAAATGCAGTTTTCTTATGTAAAGGCATTTTGCTGAAGTGATTTTTTTTTTTTTGTAGAAAACGTGTATTCTCTAGCAGGAACATCTGTGAATTGAAAAGTAGGAAGGAGGGGAAAATGTAAAATCAATCCCTTTTAACAACTCTATAAATGGTAATTTAAAAAAATATCGTATGCCTTGCAATGTCATGAGTAAATACAAACTTCTAATCATTGCTAGAGGTGGTTTTCACATGATACAAAACATGAGGAGAAAGAGAGACAAAGTTGTGATGAGTCCTTAGTGTTTTTTTCTTTAATTCCCCTATTAACCTCTCCAGTTCCTTCCTTGAGTGTAACTATATGTAATTAAGTTTTTGGTGCAAGTTTTTAGCAAACTCTCTTATCTTCCAAAAGATGGTTGAGTACAAGCTGCCTTTTAAGAGTAGCTCCTGAAACAATCTGCCAACCAAATTATGTTCATGGACCTGTTTGGAAGAGGTACAGGACAAAGATCTTTTATGAGGTATTTTAGGAGTTTGTACGGACAAGTATATTCTAGTGTTCAGGGATATTTCTGGTTGTTGTTAAGACATAATCTTCAGCAGATACCAAAAATCACAATATTTGGAAGAAGTAAAAGGATAAAAACCAATTTCCATTGATCACACACAGCATGACCTTGTACTGGAAATCAGAAGGAAAAATATTTCAGTATGCAAATTTTTAATCTTTTTTATTTTCTTTAAACTTAAATAGATATTGAGATGAAGGCTGATTCTTGGCAGGAAAACCTGAATTGATATCACAAAATGGTGAGGCTTGATGCTACATTACAAAGTACAATTTTATAACCACTATATGTATATATGAGAATGCACCATAATCTTTCTACATGTAAAGCTTAAATAGAAATTACAAGTTAAATGTTCTTTATAAAGGGAAACTCATAGAAGCAAAGGATGCATGGAACTCTGGAGTTCAACCCATGTAACTCCTAAATGTTTCTTCAAGGTGTAACTTGCAGGCATTTGCACAGCACTAGCTTCCTGTGGTCCCTAGGACCACGACAGAACCAGGTTCTTCTTCAGTGCTCAGTTTTGCACATAGTCACCTCCAGAGACCAAAAAGCTCCAGTAAAGGTGAACTGTGTGCTGTGTCCACAATGAAGCAGAGAGAAGTATATTCCTGTTTTCTGTGTGGCTGTTTTGGGCTATAAAAGCAGATGAGCATCCCTAGAAACTGCATGTTTGCCCCTCAAACTAATGAATGAAACCACTTGTCAACACAACAAGCTGAAAGGACTTTCCACTATTCAGAAAAGCACAGCTAAAGAGATACCTTCTGATGTAGCAGTTGTTATAAAATATTAGATGAGAAACTGGAGTTATCTAAAATTTCGGAGGTCTGTATGTGGAAGATGGAAATTGAGTTGGAGGTTTTTAAAATCTATGATATTGTTTAGCTCAGTAGCCTGTTCCTAACTTAATGAAAGTATTTCCAAATCTGATTATCTAAAGTTTGATGGTTTTTTACTCAGCGGATTTGAGAGAAGGCTTAAGAGTAGATATAAATACACACCAAGCACTGTGGTGCTTTTAGTCTCCATCAACATTTCTGCTGTGATCAAGGAACAATGTAACATTGTCTTGGACACAGGCTTGGAAACATAACCTTGGGTGTTTTAAGTATATTTTAGCATATAGTGAAATTAGGAAATGGTAGTTACATGGTTTCCTGTTACAGTGCCTTTATTTAATAATTACCATTACAATAAATAAGTCTGTTATTTTTTGGGATTGGCAATTTTTCATCTCCTTAAAGGAATGTTTTATCCTTGGTTGATAGCATATTTAGGAAAGTTTATAACTGCATGTTAATGAAAAATAGGAATATTTTGTTTTNTATTTGTATATGGAAATTTTTAGATATGTTGAAATATATCTGGTTTCTCACAGATTTTCTATATCTGGAAAATTTCCTCCAGGCACATATTTTTCCTTAAGGAAACTGCATTTTGCCTTCCAAGGAAACTTGGTTTAAGACTCAAATAGATGCTGAAAGGTTCTGGTCTTCAGGATCTCACTGAGCACCATGGCACATTGTATTTGATGTTACTCGCAGCATGAAAAGTGTATCAAATCGTTCCCTTAGTGGTTGAAATTCATAATTTACAACAATTAGTGTATACACTTCTCTAAGTATCCCTTAATTTAATCTTAAGTGAAACACTGGGTTTATAGCCCTAGACGGAACCTTTTGCACAAAAGGCAGTTTCAGGGAATGTGAAGTTTTGGTTCAAAGAGTGAAATAAGATTTCCTCCTCAAGGCTTTTTTAAGATCCAGTTATTAAAATTATTAGGGAAATGTCTCTGCCTGAATTAGGTGCGAGTGAGACCATATGCCAAAGTCAGCATGGATTTTTATTTAACAGTAAATGTGAGGGAGAGAGGGAGAGACAGGAAGAAATAGGAAAAGGCTGGGAGGATGGGAAAAGAAAGAGTGATGTGCACATTCAGTAGTCGCACTTCATGGGTGCTGTTGGCCCTCTTCTTTTGGACCTCTCACCTCGAAGAGATGGTCATTGTCTTTGTCAAGTCAAGGGTGGGGGAACCCCGTGAAACAAAGAATCCACTGAGTTGATATTCGCTCATGTACAGGTGGGAATGCTCAGGTGATTTCCCTAACTCAGGGTATTTTACACTGGGTGATGTAACACTTTGGATCACAGGACGCTTGGAAGCCTTTGACAGTTTATAACACCTCCTAAGACATTACAGCTGCCTCTGACCTCAGGGAAGTTGATTTAATTACCCATCAGAAGGGGTGAATACTTTCAGGCTGCATGTGAGGTGCTTGTCCAGAGGGGAGTCTTCACAGTGAGCCTCTGATGATGGGTGTGCATGACCTCTGCACTTGAAAGGTTAAACATGGGTTGTTTGAGTCATTAACCATTAACAGACCAGTGTCTCACAGGCTTATAAAGATGATGTTAAAAAAAATTTGTGAACTGTGGGGTTCTGAAATATATTTTTTCATCATTTTAAGTATGTGCATTTTCAAACCCATTCTTTAGTCATTAACTTCACAGCAGTTTTGCCTTTGAATTGTCTCTGCTGAGTGACAGTATTTTTAATCCATGGTTAATGGTTTTTTTTCTGAGTGTAGTTCTTCAAATTTCAATACTCTTAATGTTGGTCTACTTACTAAAGTACAAATAAATCTTTTCACCATTATTGTGTGTAGATAATAGCATAGTGTTCTCTTCATATAAACTATACTTAATCTGTTAAATAAACAGAATCTTTAAAGTGAACAAGCAGTTATAGTCTGATATTAGATGACAATATTTTTGCAGAAATCTGAAATATCTGTACCCCAGAGCCTGAAAATGCTCAGTATTTGTGTTGTGTTGACTATGGCTCGGTGTCTCACCAGAGCTTCTCAATCATTCCCTTCTCAGCTGGACAGGGGAGAGAAAATATCACAAAGGTTCATGTGTTAAGGTAAGGACCAAGATAGAGCACTCACTGAATACTGTTATGGGCAAAACAGACTTGAACTGGTGATATTAACTGAATTTATTGCTAATCAAAACCAGATCAAGATAAGAAGAACTAAAATCCTAATAACACTTTCCCTCCCATGCCTCCTTCCTTCCCAGCTCTACCACCTTCCCCCCAGTGGCACAGGGAGACAGGGAATAGGGGTTAGGGTCACTTCATCAAACGTTGTTTATGCCTCTGGTCAGGGAGAGGAGTCCTTTTCCTGCTCCAGAGTGGGGTTCCTCCCACGGGAGACAGACCTCCACAAACTTCTCCAATGTGAGTCCATCCTAAAGGCAGCAGTTCTCCATGAACTGCTCCAGCATGGGTCCCTTTTCACAGGGTGCAGTCCTTCAGGCACAGCCTGCTCCAATAGGGGTGAACTGCCTTAAGCAATAGATCTGATGATAATAGTCCCCTTCAGTCATGAAAACTGTCTTTTATTTAGCACAGAATAAATACAAACTTTTTTCCCTTGGTATTAGTAATTGTGAAATTCAGGGACTGGTCACACGGAAATGCGTGACAGGATATATGGATCAAAAAAGTCTAGGGTTTATTTGTGCCTTTGGTCAGTTCAGTATCTTATAATTGGGATTATTAGATTTAAATTTATTGGCTCATTTTAAATGAAAAGCATACCAATACAGATCTTTTCTTCTCTGTGTGTGTCTAGGCACTTTTCTCAGAACAATTCCTGCATTGTCCTCAAGGCCACGCTCAATGCAGGAATCAGACTACAAATGCTAGGTCAGTTTTTTGAATGCCCAAGGGGATCTGTGTGTTCAGACAGTCCAGTGGACTAATGCACTGCCAGTCGAGGTCTGCATTTCCTCCCTGCTGCTAATTCTCTCCTTAAGTGAGCTTCAGAGAGCCTCCTGAAAGCAGGCTAATGCGACCCGGGCTGAAGGGTGCTCTCAGTCAAGGTCTGCAGAAGAAAAGGCCAAAACATAATTGCACTCCCCAAACCACTCTCTAAATCTGGTGCTTGGATGTTCCAGAGATTGCCTGACAGAAAGGCCAAGGACAAGAAAAAAGCCAAATGAAGTTAAGATATCTGTATACTAACTACAGTTCCTTCCAATGTCCTCTTCCTTTTGTTTTCCATAGGGAGAGAGTGTCTTGGAGATCAGTGATACAACCTCTGAATGGGGCCTTCTGAGTGGGGCCTCTGAGCCATTATCAATCTGTCTGGGGTGGTCCTAAAACTCTTTTTTCTTATCTTGTAAGAAAGTACAGAATAGTAGCTAGATAGGAAACCAAAACCAGTAAGCAGTCCTCTCTGATAGAAGAGAAAGTTGCTGAAGAGAGTATAAAAGAAAAGCAGTCGTAGTTGCTGACTGCTGAGATAATTTATCCTGTATATTCAGTATTTCCACCTTTGAAGATAAAAAAGTGCTGATATTTAAATTGCTAATATTAAATAAATGTTGGAGTAAAACTGGCAAAGAAACATGCTCCTGGCTTCCTTTTTTCCTGTGGAGAAAGCTGAAATCCCTTGGGGAAGCCCTTACTGAGATTACAGCCCTAAGGATTCAAGAAATTGTCACGTTGTTGATGGCCAAAGGTAATGAACTGAAAACACAAATAAATGTTTTTCAGGAAAGCTATGCAGCTGTGACACCCCTGAGACAGTGCCTCAGGAAATGCAATCCTCTTTTGAAAAGTTGAGGAGTACTGCAGTNTGCAGTACAGGACATCTCAAGGATTTTTGATTGTGTGCAGTGATTTTAAATATTGGACTTCTTCCTTAAAGTGAAGGAACTGGACTTGGTGACTTTACTGGGGATAATTGCTCTTCACGGTGGATTGCTAAAATTTGATCTAAAAATCCTGTTTGTCTAAAAATACATGAAAACAAGAGACACTATACAAATAATGGAATAAGAGAAGGCTTCTACATAAATGTAGAGGGAAGCAAGCAGACTAAATAGCCAGTGATCTTGGAAGCATCAATATATGAAGGAAAAAGCTAGGCAAACCAATCCAGAAAGTAAATAATAGAGGATTATGGAGTGAAAAAAGGAAAAACATGACATGGAAATGCAGTAATTTTATTGTTGCTTATATTTTTTGAGAGAGCTTTTAATTTTCTTTTCTACTGAAAATACCCTGTGCTGATAGTATTTGAGTAAAGAGTTTCTTCCTTTTGTTTTTATGAAGAAAGAGAGTACAATTTTCTGTATTAAAAACAGCTGTCACAGCTCTGTGCCCAAGAGGTGGTGTTGGGGTTCTGACCGATATGTGATGAAGAGTGAGAGAGCAGCACTCAGTTGAAGGACTCGGTAGAAGCTTTGGCTAGGCTAAGACATACCTTCAGAGTGTGTATCTTACATGGGATTTTACATTACCATTCTAGAAAATGAATCTGACCCAGTTAGGGAAACATGTTGAAAGTTACACAGCTCTCATTGCTGGTTAGGGCCAAACCTGGTGTAACACTGTCTCTAAGTTGTGGACTTCCACAGGGAAGATTCATGTGAAGTCAGGGCAGAGGTAGGGGTCTGCCAGTGCCCATCTATGCTGTGGCCCAACTACACACACATGGCTGAGGATGGAAGTTGTTAGGTGTCTCATAACATGTGTGCAACTTTGCTGTGAAGACCTGGCAGCTGGGCTTTGTTAAGTAAGTAGCAATCTCCCTGTCCCTTTGGAGGACTTGGGTGGACAGCTCAGTTGATCCTCTAAAAATATTCAGCATTCTGTTAGCTTTGAGTCTGACTGTGTGAAAGGGCTGTATGAATAAGCATTCTCCACTTTGGAGGATCTTGAGTCCACAATTCATCATGTTGTTGCGTTGGATAGTTGGAAGAAGGGATTTTGGGCCTCCTAAGTCATTTGCACCCCTTTCACAGTTGCTTTCACAGCACTGGTCTGGCTTGTGGGGACAGAAGCATGGGTATGACAATAGACTTCTTAATGTCTTGGTGTCTTTTGCTAAGGCATCTAGAATAAATAATACCAGTACCTGTGTATGAGTGATTAGGGCTTGATATTTTCAACAAAGGGTCTTGATTAATATTTGTGCAACTCATTATAAACACAGTCATACATCCACAAGTGTGTCCTATTTAGGCATGCAACATGTAATGTGCGATGCAATTAATTGTGGGGCAGTGATGATTAAGCAGCATAGGATCTTTCTTCCAAATTGTACGCTGCTGTTTATTATTTCTGGAACTGCAGTTCTCTTTCCTCAGTCTGATTCATTCTGAGTCATACAAAACACATTCTCATTGAAATGGGGTGCACAGCAGCAAACGCTGTCATGCTAGTTCTGCACCATTAGGTAATTGTTTGAGTCTTTTCTAGTGGAGATGTCTGTAGCACAGGCAGTACAAAAAGACGAGGACAATGTGGGTGTCTGGTGGGAGGATTCAAAGTCAGAAGAAAATTACCTACTAGAAAAAACTTCAGCTTGAGCTTGCTTATTACCAACTTGACAATGTTTCAATTTTAAAATATTTGTGCAATGTAATTAGAGGTACAGAAATGATTGTTCATATGCAGAACTAATCCTCTTTACTACAGTGAAAAATGACCGTGAAGATTCATCTACTGGGGCTAGATTTGGGGCCCAGCTTTAATATTGGATCAGTTCTTAAGGCAGACATTATTGAAATGGTATTTGAAAATGTGTTTCAGAAATCACAAAGTAGGATGTTTGGTGATTTTTATTAGTTAACTGATCAGTTTTACTAATAACAGCACAGCAAGTTCTATGCATTGTTTTAATCTTTCAATCTCATTCAGTAAGAATTTTAATAAAGCATATTGTGATTGACAAAGTGTTTGCCTTCCTGTGTAAAAGGTAGAATTTGAAGCAGATAGCACTATAATTAATATACTTTAAATTGATTTCCTCATCTACTGTCTAAAACTCATAAGCTGTTTACTCAGAAACAGGCAGCCTTCACTGCTCGAGAGATATCAGATTAAAGAAAACAGACACCTAAGATAGCACATCAGAAATGGCACAAAGGGAGGTATTTATGCAGAGATGAGGTGCTTCCCTCCCCCATGCTGTGAACAAGTCAAGAAGAATCATTACAAATAGCTGAAAAATCACCTCTTCCCTCATCTTGAGAGAAGAAGAAAATGTCTGGGTAGCTGATTTGGAATAAGAAGTATAGGGAAACAGAATGGCTGACATGAAATATGCTTTATTTTTAAAGCATTGGTTGAAGTACAGTTGATTTGATTTGGTAATAACAGAGGCTTATGTTAGAAACATGAACAGAACTGCCTGAACAATAGGAAGGGGCCAGTTACTGTATTAGTGCAAAATAGTCACAACACAACACTGTTCACTAGTAAAAATATTAAAAGTAAAAGTAAATATAATTATTGATTTTCCTTTCTTGAAAGTGAAGTACTATATAGAGATAAAATGTTTAAATCTGTTGTTGTACATGTAATCCTTCTCTTAGTTTTTAAAGTCCCTTTTTTATTTGAGGTACCTTCTATGGCTGTGAATTATGAGAGTGTCCTTTTTAACTGTGTAGCTTTCAGTAAAATCCATTATCAGTTCTTTGTTTGAATTCAGTTCACATCATCTTCTCATAGGCTATAAAGAGACTCAATCTGTTCCAGAACAGTAATCACAGTCCATTAAACTCTGTTCCCTGTAGTCTTTCTTCCCAGTTACTTGTGATACTGTAATTGTGTGTGTGCCTGTCTCTCTCTCTCTCTGTGTGTGTGTGTGTGTGTGTGTGTGTGTGTGTGTGTGTGTGAGAGAGAGAGAGAGCGTGAGAGATTCAAGTGCCTTGCAAAATTGACACAAGGATTTACCAGTCCAAGCAAAACATATGTTTGTCTTTCCTTTAGAATGATGATAATTTCCCTGAAAAAATTAACAAGTGTTTCACTTCAGTCAAAAGAACAGAAAAGCACCCACAGTTCCCCCATCCAAACAAACCCCACCCTGGAGGAGTAGATTCTCATAAAACTGTATCTGAAAAAGTAATTCCTCTATTAACTCTTTAGTGTTCTTGATCACCAACCTAATCTGCATGCCATGAAGAGAAGACAGAAAAATAAAAGCCTTTCATGTTCACTTCAGAGATAACAGAGTTCATGATCTAAAAGGTTGTCTCTGTAGATTGAAAGCCTGGTATTTTTCTGCCAGATCAAACCTGTTTGGTCTATTCTAACTCCATTGAGTTTTGCAAGGCGGTAATAAATCCAGTGTAAGATCATAAGCTTATTGACAGATTCAAGTTAAATAAAAAATACAGTAATAAAGGATGCTAGATTAAAGTTGCAGCCCTATGTGGTTTTCAATGTGTTCTCAGTACAGAGGAATGAAGTACCTAAAAAATTAATGTCATCTGAGCAAACTGATCACAGAAGTTTAGAGAGCTGCCGAAGAATATTTCCGGTATTTTTCCATGTATACTGTGGAAAGCTTTGAAGAAGCTCTTTATTTAGCTATGTAAGATAAATCTGTTCAAATGATGCATACTGAAAAAATTAGTTTTAGTAGAATGGTTGATCTGATTAGTATTTTAGCCCCAGCTCATTCCTATATTTGACTTGAAATGAGCAAGTTATGTTTGGTCTCAGTGGGCTGGTCACATACAATTAAAATCTTTACTTGTTTTGCTGTGATGATACCAACGTGTTTTGTAGTTAACAGCCTCAAGCCTTATCAAGTCTCAGTGATACAAGTAGGTCCAAAGCTTGCAGTGTGGCTTGAGGTCTTTGACCTGTCCTGTAGCCTGCTTTTTCCTCAATCTGCTGGACACTAATACAATGTTGTTACAACCAGCCTTAATTTCTTTTCAAATTCAAGAGAAAATACTTAATGTTTTGATGGAAAAATTATTGCAGCAAGTTTCAAGGGAGAGCTCTGATGATGAATGACGAAAAACTGGTCAAGAGAACTCCTTAGGTGACCTTTTCCTGCCTTATTCTGCTGGGAGTCATGGAAATACCTTGTAAGGTACCAAGCCAGTTGGAAGTGCCTGGAATTAATGCTATTGTCCTTTTTGAGGAGTATTGGCTATTACAGAACAGAAAGGAGCTTCTGAAGATAATGTATTGTGAGTTGCCATAGGTGTTTCTCTTCTTATAAAAAAAAACATAATCAAAATTACAGTATTTATGTCTTCTTTTCTTCCCTAAATAAATGGTGTTTTCTAAAAAAAAAATTGAATTCTTTATTCTATTACAAAAAAGAAAAGTCTCTTTTATAAAAATATTTAGACAGTTGCCTTTTAAATGTCAGCTTTGATTTCAAGGCATTTGTTTTTCAGCATTATTTGACTGTGAAATAGACATAGTAATTATTTGGCCTGTTCTTCCTATTTTGTTCAACAAATTTGCTTAATAGAAAATTGCATAGCAACTTGAAAGCAGCTGTACTTGCTGTGTGTTTGGGTGAAACAGAAAAGATCTAGAAAGAAAACAAATGTATGCTATACAGTGGACAGTTGTACTCTCCATTTATTGGCTCTGGGGTAGTACTTTATGAAAACCAAGGAACATAGGGGTTTATATCTTAGAAAGTATGATTAAGATAGCTGTGAATAGGGAATTGAATGAATGAATGAATAAGGAACTGAACATGGTCATTTGTATTGGTTTTGCATGGCCTGATTTTGGTAGCAGAGGGACCACAAAGATGCTTCCTGTGAAAAGCTGCTGGAAGCTTCCATTACGTCCAGCAGAGCCAATCTCTGATGGCTCTGAAGATGGACATGCTGCTGGCCAAGGCTGGGCCAATTAGAGGTATTGGTAATGCCTCTGTGATGACATATTTAAGAAAAAAATCAAATTAAAATGCCCAGTGGTTTTTTTCTAGCCAGAGAAGAGGAGGAGGTTAGAACATGTGAGGGAAACAACATGGAGACACCAAGGTCAGTGGAGAAGGAGGGGCAGGAGGTGCTCCAGGAGCCAGAGCCGAGACTCCTCTGCAGGCCCTGGTGAGACCATGGTGAAGCAGCTGTGCCCCTGCAGCCCCTGGGGATCCAC
>VZTR01006273.1:28307-38856 GCA_013400775.1 Chaetops frenatus | reverse complement strand
GATTAAAGTTTACTCTTTCAGATTTTTGTTGTTTAGATATTTTTTTCCTCCAAAGTTCAAGGAAGAAAGGAGTGGTTTTGATTTTACTCTATGAGCCATGTTCTAACTCAATGAGTTGTGCATATTTCTAGACAGACAAAGCACTTCTAATCTGCCTGTCAGTGACTGTCAAGTTCCTGCCACTCTCAGTGTGAAAATCAGAAGGAATATCACAAACTGATGCACAGACAGACAAAATAAACATCTAATTTTCAGTTTCAAACTCATCATGTAGCTCCCATTATGTATTTTCTCAAGCAAATTTTTACACTAAATGTACATATATGAAGAAAAAAAGAAAAATTATTTAAATACATTACGTGAAAATTGAACTAAACTATTCACAACAGGACAAAAAATTGTAACTCTCATATTGACTCCACAAGTCCCTTAACTCAGTACAGGTTAGACCTCTAAAAGGGAAACAAACTGGGAAAGGCAAAAAAAAAAAGAAAAAGAAGAAAAAAAAAAAAGGAAGTTTGAAAGTGTCTCTGCTCAGTAGACACAAGAAGTTCATTGCTGTTTTAAGGCCAAATTATATCCCTTATTTGTCCAATCTCCATATCTTGCGGACGCTGCTAATGTTATTCTTTTCTCCCCATTCAGAATTAATCTTTCTTTTTGATTTGCAACAAGAAAATCAGATTCAAGTGAATTTTCATAGTGGAATCATGTAAAGAGATGCAGTTCAAAAGCTGCACATTTGATCTCTGAATAACAAATAACTTCTATGACATCCATTCTTCAAAAATATAGGTGTGTATATATGCGCGTATTCATACACATATAGTTTGAAGTCAGTAAAAAGGAAAAGGTATTCAAGTCAAATACAATGTCTAAAATTACTAGTAAAATGAGACTGTAAGGTACAGTGCTACATATTACAAGAATCAAAAAGATCATCAGTTTGAAGGAAAAGATACACTCATAGAACTCTGGGCAGAGTGAACTGATGCCAAACAAGACTGAAAATTCTTTATGCCTCTATGATTTTCTCAGCTTTCATTTCCACTGTTCACTCTGAACCTTCATTCTTTAAGCAAGCTTCTCATCATTAAACAATCTGCTTAATTTTATCGCCTGGATGTGTGCTGGAATTGAGTTACCCATTTGTACTCATGGTAGAAAATTATGCAGTTTGTTCCAATAATGGAATGCAAGGATGTTATATGTTATCATGTTATAATTATTTTATTCACAGGAAATTCTTATTCTGACCTAACATAGTGTAACAACACCAATGGACACAGTATCTAGAGACTGCTAGGAGAAATTAGTTGTAAAGAGCTCAAACTGAAGTGAAACTAATAAAACAATGCAAAAGCAAGGAGTTCACACTAGCATTTTGGTCATGAGAGAGGTTTAAAGTAAAATATTTCCTTATCACGTTAGAGCTGTGACCTGTACAAAAAATCTGACATACTAGGATCACCAGTCCAACTGCAGCAATGTTTTCATTATGAAGAAGGCAATATAAAGGAATTTATGCAACAACCCATTTTTTATGCCCAGGTTCTGAGGAAAAAGAACTTACTAAAACCTCTGTGACCCAAAATCTCCTACCAAAACTATGCAGGCAGACTTGTCCTTTCCCCACATGGAATTTGTTCAGTTATGAGGATGTTCTTCATGCAGGAAATGGTCAGGGTGAATATGGCTAGCAGAAAAGAGTTCTCTCCAGTACTAGGATTCATATACTGACTATTATGCCTTTTTTACCCCATTTGTTCTGGGTAACTGTTAATAATACTTATTCCAATCTTGAAACTGTTGGCTAACTATGCAGAGGAAGCTCAAGAGCTTGTAAAACTCATTACAATTCTATATAGGTACAGTGACCTTGCAAGAATATGTTTTATATGGAAGAAGTACCCCACATTACAGATGCTATCACTTGTGCTTATCCTCAGCTGTANCTCTTTTACATCAGAAAGCAAGACCTGCTGGAAAACTAAGATCTTATTACAACTACCACAAATTCTTTATACTGAGGTTCAAACATGTATCATATTCCATCAATATGCCAGCTTCTTACTGGACAATAAATGAAAACTAGAAAACCTAAAGTTTCTTAAAATTATATTTTTTAACCACACTAGAAGCAAAATATACAGAAATACAAACTTCCTGAGGATTTTTCTAGAGATATAGTTGTTTGTGACATGATAAGGACATCATCAAAAGATGTTCCTCTCCAAATTAAGAAATAACTATAAAACTATAAACTTAGTCTCTGAAGGTGAACCTTGAATTCAAGAACAAAAGAAAAATACACTCATAAAAATTATGCAAGGACAAATTGGCTCGGTTTTATTATATGCTCAATGTGACAAAGGATGTCTCAACTGTAAATATGCAGGTTTGATTAAAATCATGATGTAAAATTAAATAAATTTTAAAGTACTTTCAAACCTTGTTTATATTATTAATAGTACCGTGAAAATAATACCATTAAACACGGTATGCAATAAAGCACATTTAAATGTCTGAGATATAAAGGTTACTTCTCATTTATACCTTATTAGATGCTTCCCCTTCTTCCATAACACTGTTCATCTGGCTTACACTTCATGCTCAAGTCATGCAGATTGGAGCTGACTCTCAATTACACAAAGTCTTTCTCCAAAGATGACAGATCAAATACAGTAGAGATAAAATACATCAAGGTTTAAAATAGGTCCGTTCAGCCCCACTGCCACTTCATCATGAAATGATATAATTCACTGATGCCTCTGCCTAGCCTAACATATGCTCTATTCACAGCCTGCATCACTCTTCATTTGTAATTCTTTCCCTTTTTCCCCCCTCATCTTGTAATACTTTGCTTGGTTGAAGACAAATACTGAAAGGAAAAAAGAGTATTATCATATGATGACCTGTTCCAGGGTGTTAAGTTCCTGTCAAGGTTTGATTTTAACATGGTGTATTGATGACAGTACATGAATTCAGGCATCATGTCTGGAATTAGACTATATTAATTATCACTTGAGTGCAGTAGGCATGAAAGCGCTGTTTCATTGGCTAAAAGGATTTGACTGAATAAAAATCCATTTCTCATCTGGTTGCTTATGGATAAAGACATTTTTTCTCTTTGCAGTGGATTTTTCTTTATTAAATATGATATTTATAAGATTGAATAGACTGTCTCATTCAACCACAGATATAAATATTTTTAAACAAAAATATTAAATCTATTTTTGTTGACAACTGTTTATATATCAAAGTTTACACTTTAGTCATTAGATATAAAATATAAAATGTATATACAAAATGCATATGTATGTTATAAAATATTATTTTATAACACAAAATTGTGAAAGATTAATTGTTCCTTTATAAAAAATTAATTTTTATAAACATATGTAGTTCAAAAATATTTATGATTTTATTTCCAGTAAGAAAGTGCTTTTTTATGTTGGGAGCTGTTCTTTATTTTCAGGTAATCAAAAAATGAAGTTTTTTCATTTTTCAAATCCTAGGTCAGTGTAAGCTAGCTACCTAGAAAAATTCTACTTTATAGCCCTTATCATGTAAACCGTAACTCATCTATAGAAAAACTGGAAGGAGATCCGAACTTTCAAGTGTAAATATCCACAGAGATAGGTAAACTAGCATATGGCAATATAATGATACTAAAATATTTAACAATGTAATTTTTTAAAATTTATCATTTTCAATTACCACCCAGAAATATGTCTTTCTCACTTTATGTTACATGCTAGCTGCCTCATGCATTTGCATTGCCATAGCGAAGTGCCAGGAAACATCACCGCATGATGGCCATTGCACAGATGTTGCTCGTGGTATATAAATTTTCTCTTAGTGTACCAGTGATTCTTCCACCCTCTTTTTAGCATCCAGCTGTGCTGGGAGATGATGCTGGGGCAAACGGAAGCTATAAGAGTTAGACTTACTGGAGAGCAGTGTACTCTAACTGCTAACATCAGCTGCGGGTATGCAGGATAATTAGAATTATGAATATTTTTATTAGTTATATTTAATCAGCCATGCACCTTGTATATATCTACAGATCTTTCTATATCTGTATTTATAGTTTTCCTCAGAGACCCTAAACAGAAGAAAACCATATAATACTGTTAATTTTTAAAATCATGCTCTACGATTAGAAATGTGAGGAATTGAAGAAACTACTCCTTATTTTAGTAGGAATCAATTAAGCATGGGTAGACCCACCAATCAACAGCGTAATAAACACATCGAAACATTCCAAATCTTTTGAATCTTAGCTAATCACAGTACTGAATTGTCCTACCTGACCTAGGTGACCCTAGGCATCAGGTGACCCAAAATCATGTATTCCGTGTTTCTCTCTACATCAAACCATGCAGGTTTGCCATCTCTTCAAGACCCGCAGCCAGAAAATGGAACTTCTGCGTTCTCTCCTGTTTTACAGCAGGGGAGGGATGCTGGGTCCCTTTTAAAACGGGGAACAGGCACGTGAAGCTCTCTTTTGTTCTCTCCAGGCTCTAGAGAGTTCTGCCAATACTTCCACCACTGCTGCCTGCCGTTTGCCAAGGGAGGGGGGCTCACAGCTGCCCACCATCATGGATCAGAGCCATTCTGCAAGTTCCAGCTGCTGCCAGCAGTCCGCCAGTGCTTTTTTTACCAGCGCATTGTGGAGAGAAAGCCTGCCCAGCCGCGACACGGTGTCTGCACCAGCACCCCGGCAGCACTGACCCCTTTTGAACAAAAACAGTTTTTCACAGGTTTTGTTTCTTCCCTGCTCCCTGTTGTTTTGTTTGTCTGGGGGGAGGGAGTTTGTTTTCTTGAACTGGGGAGGCCTGTTTGCTCTGTTGTTTCCTTTGTTCTTTCTGTCAGTCCCATGATCTGGACCAGGGCCTCTCTGCCATCTTGTCGATGTCCTCTGGCCCACGTGGGCTGCCTGGACAGCAGCCATCTTGTTTTCTTTCTTCCTTGGGGGACCATGTGACCCAGCAGCTTTGTATCTCTTGGGTCTTGCTGGTTTCTTTCAGTAAACTGTTATTTTTTTCATTTATATGTTTTTGCACTTGTCTTTCCTTCTTGGTAAGAGGTTGAAAACAAAGGGAAGGTAACTTATTTCAGAGTTTCTCTCCTACAATCAGAGATCAGCTTTAGCTAGTTCTAAAGAATCATTTTAAAGGGTTAAAAATTATAGCCACTGAGAGAAGTGCACTGAATTATACCTTCCCAGATGTTTCAATTAGCAATAAGTTGAGGAGTTCCTCTAAAGGGATAAGCTAGATGATGATGCTGATTAAGGTGGCATCAGAAAGGCACTGACAAATCACAAAGATCAGGTAGGAGACAATATCTTGTACTGCCATAGCAGATGATACAGAAATTTTTGCTTTTATATCAGGTAAGTTTTATGGACAGTATTAAAGCTTCAAACAAAGGATCATGTGGGATCAACAGTTAGTGTTCTTCTGTGTTTGGCAGGAAGGAGTAGTCAGCCTATTTGCACTTTTTCCTTTCTACTACTTGATTTCCCTTCCCTTTTCAGGCCACAAATACCAGCATGCAGTAACTCTTTGCTTACTCTTGTCTAGCAGGTAGTGATTAGTTCCTCCATTCCTGCAATCCTTTCCTAAGCCTCTGTCTTCTCTCTCTTACTACCTTTGCCCAAGGAGCTCGTTCTACCTTCCCTGAAATGACTTTCAGACCATGACTGTATCTGAGCTATGCTGAGCACAGCATAGGTGTGATAACAGCTGAAGCAAGAATTACAGTATCCAAGAACTAAAAAAAATTACCAGCGGTAAAAACATAAGGTTTGGTCATTTTCAGAAAAAAGTAAAAAACCCCTCAAACAGAATCATGTAAATGTGTGGGGCAATGTTTTTGTAATTTTGGAATATCTGAAAGACAAAAAAATCAAGGCTGCTTTCCCTTCTAGAGGAGCATAGCATGACAAGTGGCAGATTAGAATGATTATGCTTGCTCTGCCTTCTCCATTGCATGAACCCTACTAAACAAACTTTTGTCCCTTTCCTTTTTCTCCTCCAGTTATTTGGTTTGTACAAATTCTTTGTCTTACAGTTCTTGCACATTAGAAGCCAACCGCTTGATCCCTGCTTTAGGATAGTATCCACAGAAAAGTATGATGTGAATGAATGGCACTATTCATTCAAGTCAAAAAAAAGCCGGAGAGCTTACTGTACAAAAATGAGATTGATTGACAACAAAACACTGCACAGGTTATGCTAAATCAGGGAGGCTACAATGTGGGAATGAATGAATGGGAGCTGTGTGCTGAATGGGTGACTCACCACACCTACACCCTGCAGTGAGGTGCTTGCAAATATCTTAAGAACAGCCTCAGTAAAACATCATTATGCCCAATGGTTAAGCTCCATCAAACCCTAGGAAACTACAGAGATTGTTTTAATACTTCTAAGTGTAATTATGGGCATTGTTTTAAAATACTTTTCCTTAAATACCAACTGCAATCTGCTACCTCAGAAAAACTGTCAGTAGAGCTCCCTGCTTATTTGGATGACTCAGTAATCAAATGAAATCACATTATCTTTGATCTTTTCTTTACAGTGATGTAATAAGGAAACTTATGATTTGAGAGCAACATCTTTTAGCTTGCAGCTGTCTTCTATGAATATTTACAACATATCCATCTTTGTATGGATAATATAATCATTGCTTCCTGATGAGAAGTAACACATTTTTGTATCTTTCATGAAGTAAAAGGCACATGGTACTCAACAAGCACTTCTACAGAGGCTTGGTTTGGGGTAAGAAACAAAAGTAAGCATCCATCAAGACAGCCTAAAAGGAAACATATTCAGACTGCTTCAAAATGTCTGAACCCAGTACCACAACAGTGGTTGTAGAAACATTGAAGAAAAAAAGAAAGATCAAACCAGGAATAAACAAGAACAGTCAGAACTCATCCTTATGGGACCTGTCCTAGAAATGAATCTGCACCTGAGACAGAAATAGACCAAATCTTCAGGGCTCACAAAAAATGATGTACTTGAGATGCTAATCATCTAGACTCTACTGAATATACTAGCATTGTTACTAGTATTGCTATTAAATACACAATATAAAAAAGAACTCTTTACCAGATATATAATGAAAGAGAAAACATGCCATCAGTGTCCTGCCTGCAGCCTAGATCAAAGGACACTCCGATTTGCAAGTGGAGCTGGCAAAGTCCACATAATAAATTTTCTTCTGAATTCTCCTCCTTGATTCTGAAGATATCAGATGCTACTACTTCCAACATTTTGCACTACAGGTGAACATTTGAAATTAATTAATCAATATCTATACAGAAGGGAGGGCCAACACAGAAATATTTAAGACACTAATTACCCCACACAAATGAAAACTGATGGCATGTATATGGGTCTTTTGCCCAGAGTATAATACACATTTCACATGTAATACATGAGACAGACAAGTACTGTGTTTTTATGAAATTCAGGTTCCTGGCATGTTTCCTTTCTTATGCTTAAATTACAGTTATTTAAAGCTGCTTGTTTTTGTACAAGTTATTTGAACTTTTTATTATGATTCAAGACAGTCACATCAATTCAAAAATATTTCAGCCCTGTGCAGGCAGGTGAATAATGACCGTTTGTGGACACTTGTTCCTCTGACACTTCTGACTTATTAGTATAGTCTAACAATATAAAACTTGAAGAACAATTAAATGATCTGAAAGTTATTCCATAACGCATTAAAAGACTCTTAATTTCTGCACTGGCTAATGAGAGAAAGATGGGGATGATTCTTAAAGATTGGTAACACTGGGTAGAAAAAGATTATTATTTCTAGACCTGGTATACTTTAATCTGCAGTGAACAGGCAACAACCCTTAACAGAAACCTGCGTAAGTATGCAGCCTACATCAGGGATGTTTTGAATTCCAAAACATAATCTGAGATTTTATGAAAAATGTACAGGTTAAACATGTCACAATCCAAACCAAAATATCTGTCCTGTTTTAAATGTCTATCATAAAATTATTTGCAAGTTGATACTATTGCTCCTAATTTTTCCCTAGCCAGTCCTAACAAAAATGCATGTTTTACTGCTTCACTAGTAAAAATTCCAAAGTTTCTTCAATGAAACTGAAAAAAAAATGGTGGAAACCATGACAATTCTTAAATAGTTATGAAGACCAGAACAACAGTATAGGAAAAACAAGAATAGAAATCAGGCTGGTTATTCAAGAACTTATTGCATAACTTTGCATGGTTAAGACTTATAAACCTTAGAAATAACTCATCTCACACGAAGGTAACCAAAAATTGCAGCACCAAGATCAGGTTGAAAACATCACATGCTTTTACCTAAACTATTCCTATGAAGATTTTCAAAAACAAACAAACAAAAAGACAAATGAAAACCCAAAAGGATTTCCAACATTTACAGAGTTCAAATTCTTCCACAATTTATTATTTACATGTGAGCATGCCTTCTATAAATGCAAATCCTTACTATTAAATCATTGATCAAATCAAATGTGCCTTTGGCCATGAGAGGTCTGTATCACTCAGAATGTCACTGCTAATGAGCTGTCTTGAATTGCAAACAAACAGAAGAAGAACTTCTGAAGAAGTTTATGCATCTGCATTCTTATTTCCTTGCTTGGCATCTTAAAACTTTATAAACTAACTTCTGCCTCAAAGCCAGCAGACGGATGGATCTAGAGGAAACGCTGGACTGTCCAGTCCTCCCAGACAGCTCGACTGCCTGGAGCATGGTGTTATTAGTGCCAGTGTTTAGGGTTTGCTCCCTCCACAGGCCAGTCACTTAAGTAGTTGGACTTCACAATACTGTGGATCCCTTCCAACTCAAAATAGTATGTGGTTCTGTGACCTTTTAAAGAGATTATTCTCTCTCATATTAAAATAATGGCCAAAGAGTATCCTCCCCATGAAACGAAAATGTCATGTGATTCAGGATTGACCAGATATCTCTGATTTAAATATACTCATTTATTTGCTAGAGATAAACAGTATTAAGCCCAGCAACTAAGGAGCAAGAACCTACTGAATAAAGTAACAATGGCCTAACCATAACTCTAATAACCAGTTTGCATGTATTTGGTGACATTTCATAAGCAGATACCTAAATGTACTGATATTTTATAATGAAAAATTGTGACAAATTCATGCACAAACAGCAGAATATCAAAGCAAGGATGCAGTCATGTTTCTCAAAAGCTGAACTGAAACTTCATTATAGGGAAAGATTACTTTAGATTAGCCTCCATTGCATATGTGGAGGTCTATATCAGGGAGTTATTGATAATTATTTTTTTATCAATCAGGACAAGTTTCAGCTTACACCACAGTCAAACCAATTATGCGAAACTATCATTCTATTCTGAGTAGAACAGTAGAAGAGTATTGAGGAAATTGAACTTGACTATTCTCACAGAATTGTTTTCTTATATTCTAATATTTTCAAAGTTCCTTACATTATCTCCTCACATAGTATTGTGCAATAGAAGGTTTCAGTTCAGTATTTGTCCTGCTTACATCTTTCTCCTTTAAATCTGGGAAACAAATATCAACTACTGGTACTGGATGGAATAGTCAACCTATTACTTCAGGAAAAAAAATCTTTCCTTTCTATTTCAAAACTGAAGAATTGCAAGAATGAAAGTCTGGCAAAAATACACTGAGAATATACTAATTCAAGTTAACTGTGACTCACCATTAACCTTCCCTTTTTCAAACGAACTCCTAAAAAGCCTATTGAAAAGCCAAAAGAAATGGATCTAATGAATAATGTTATAGACTCAGTGCAAATGGGACAGGCTAGTGGCTCTGCTGTGTAATTTTCTGTTCTGGTGCAGAGGGCTTGACATTCATATTAATCTTGGTATGTCTCTACAAAATTAATGCTATTCCCATAACTCATAACAGTATTGACTATAAATAATAGTTATCACTTTTAAGAGAGCTTCATGAATTTCTAGCTAACTTACTAAAATGAAGCGAGTAATCTGTCCTCTATTACTAGACAATATACTAAGTTCCAGAACTTTCTGTTCCTTCTCATTTCAGCATGCACCACCCATTGAATGATTTGGGACAAATATCACAAAAGGAAGGACCTATAGTCTATTGATGATGCTGCAGTGCTGCCTATCCATCACCACCTACAGCTATATCAATATTGTCTATCAGCCAGTCAGTGGATGAAATCAGATCAGAAATAGAGAGAGAATGATCTGTTTGGAGGGGAATGAAGAGCATGACAGATGTGCAAAGAAGCAGCATTTCAAAGGATTCACAATGAATGTACAACTTCCTTTGCTTTAAGGGAGACATACATAATATTGGTTAATTCAAATCAGATTAGAATTCTGGGATTTTTCCCTGACGCAAAGTTTCAACCATTACCAATGCCTTCAGTTTCTTGTTGCTAGGAAACTTCTTCCAATCCTGGTGGACGATCATAAGATCATAGGAAAATTCAGGTTGGAAGGGACATTAGGAGGTCTTTAGCTCAACCTGCTGCTTAAAGCAGG
>VZTR01006270.1:57197-81137 GCA_013400775.1 Chaetops frenatus | reverse complement strand
TGTTGAACTTCATGAGGTTCCTGCAGACCCACTGTTCAAGCTTGTCCAGGTCCCCCACGATTGCATCCTGTTCTTAAGGAGTGTCAACTGCACCATTCAACTTCATGTCATCTGCAAACTTCCTGAGGCACTCAATCCTGCTGGTCATTACTGCATTTGTCCTCTTGGTCATCAGAGAAGATGACAACACAGCTCTGAGCTTGCCCATCCGGATGCATACGCTGATTCCTTTTGGTGATGGAATTGTTGACACGGTTGTTAATATTAGATCTGCTAGAGATATGATCATACACAAGATGTGGGAGCCTAGCCTCTAAACTCAAGCAACACTAAAGGGGAATAATTGTTTTTCCATTCCTTTTACATGTTAATCCTCAGAAACCATACCTACATCGCTCTCTCTGTTTACACATTTTTCCCACAACAGTTTTGGTGTGGAAATGGCTGAGACACAAATGTAATTTCCAGGCAGATCAAAGTGTCAGCTTGCATCCAGCATGGAGAGGCCATGCTGCATCCAGCAGGGAGAGCCACGGAAAGACCTGGCCCTGTCCTCACCTGTGTCCAAGTTGCTGTTACAGATTCCCTGCTGGCAAGGTTTGTAGCTGATGTTCAGCTGCTCTTTGCATCTTTTAATATAAATGCTTATCTTTAAAGATATGGACAAAGAACCCTTAAATATGATTCCAGATCTCTTGCATGTATTACAGAGAGAAATAAAATTGAAGCCAAGTTTCTTAGGCTCAGCTGAATTAGGATCAGAATCAGACCAGTATTAACAACTTTGAATCCCCAAATACACAAACAAATTTTGCTCTATATGTAGCCATATGGAAAATAAAGAAAAAAAAAAATCACATGGTTTATAATTTGCATGGAAGTTCTGCCTACTTGCACTTGTACACAAATGAGCAAATATTCAGTGTCAGAAAAAATGACATAATTTTGCTTGTAAATTACACTAAATTGGGAAGGAAATAGTGCAAATAGAGATGATCTGTGAGAACAGAACATTTGCGAACAGACACAGAGAAATGAGGCTGAGGTCCTCCTGAAAAAAATTGCCTGGTTTTTTTTTTGTTGTTGTTGTTTTTTTGTTTTTGTTTTTGTTTTTTTTTTTTTTTCTCTCTCTGTTAGGTTCGTGATGGTTTATTTAGACTGAGAAGTTGCTTAAAAATAAAAGGACACTGTGTTCTGGTACAAAAACTCCTGGTGCGACTGTGACTCAGTGAGATGAGCTGAGCAGGGTGAAGGGACAGGAGTCCCCGCTGCGGTGTCCCCTCCGCGCGTGGAGCGCGGGCGCGGGAGGGATGCGCAGCTCGGCAGGGATTGCGGCTGGGTGTCCGCGGGCCGGGCAGCGCTCGGTGCCGGGCAGCAGCAGCACAGCAGCAGCAGCAGCAGCAGCACAGCAGCAGCAGCACAGCAGCAGCAGCAGCAGCAGCGCACCAGCTCCGCCGTTCTCTCCGCGCACAGCGCGCTGCTCTGGCACGGGCCGCGGCGGAGCTGCCCGCAAAGCCCTGCCCGGGCAGCGGGGCACAGCCGTGCCCCTGCCTCTGCGGGCTCTCTCTGCGCATCCCCTGCAGGCACAGTTTGCTCGACTCGTTGAACTGGCTCTTTCTGTCTTGGGGGGTTTTTTTGGTAAACTCAGAATTTCCTTCCTGATAAAAAACGAGCGGCGGGCGCCCCGATTGGGCGTCGGGTTGGGGAGGATGTGACATCAGGCACATCTCTCGCTTGGCTGGGTCGCTGGCTGCCGACCAGGGCAGCCCGGGAGCTGTTTTGGTAAATCCCAACCCAGGTACTCGAGTTTCTGCACAGAGAGCTGCCGGCACCACGTCCCGGGCTGCTGCAAGGTCTGCTCGAGTCGTGCGTGCCGAGTCTGTTCCAGAGAGCGCTCCGGCCGCTGGGGGCTCACCGGGAACCATGGAATTTGAACTCTGGAAACCAACCACAAAGTGAAAAAACAGCAGCTGGGCAGACAGCGCTGACATGGATGATGAGAGAACAAATCAGAATGCCAGCAAATCGCAAGGAGTTGGAGGCCAGGCGTCTGCAGCGTCTCCATCCAACGCGCTGATGAGCGGTGAGTGACACTCCTGCCTGGCCGCAAGCCTCAGCTCTGCCGGAGGCTCCCCGTGTCCTGCTACAGGGCAGGTCCACAGTCGCTCCCGCAAAACACCCCCACGCCTTTGCAAGGCTGAGGGCATTTAAAAAAGCTGTTTCTCTTTGATACTGAATTTTTGATTGTTGTTCTTTTGTATCATAGAAAAGATGGTTTGATTTTGTACTGCACTTTGTGCAAGCAGAAACAAATAGAGCACTTGGACCGCAGCACACTGAAAAATAAGTAGAAATGTGGCTTCTTTGACTTAAATTAGTGCCAGCAGGAAGCTCAGCACTGGCTCAATTCCTTTCCTTTTTCTTTTTCTTTTTCCTTTTTCTTTTTCTTTTTCCTTTTTCTTTTTCTTTTTCCTTTTTCTTTTTCTTTTTCCTTTTTCTTTTTCTTTTTCCTTTTTCTTTTTCTTTTTCCTTTTTCTTTTTCTTTTTCCTTTTTCTTTTTCTTTTTCCTTTTTCTTTTTCTTTTTCCTTTTTCTTTTTCTTTTTCCTTTTTCTTTTTCTTTTTCCTCTTTTCCTTTATCTTTTATCTTTTCCCCTTGTTTTTAAGGTGAGCAGACCTTAATGTTTGGGCTGAGCCACCGACCCTACTGGGTTCTTCTGCAATGGCATTGTTGTGACCAATGCTGTTGTGGGCACATAATAGTGAACTGTTACTTTGACAAATGGCCTCACCCTGGTCATTGCTCTGTATCTGACCCAGAGCCATTGAAAATATGACATGGTGAAAAAAGACAAGTAATTTAACTTACTGTCCTTAGCTGGATGTGTTCCATGTGGCTCTGTTTCTATGAAGTTACTGCTTCATCTAATGGCGAGTGCAGAGGGAATGAATGGTATAAATTCAGAAAATGTGACTTTATACTGTCCTTGCTCCTTTCCTGGGCTGTTCAGGACGTTTCCATTAATACCAAATAGAAAATTAAGACCATAAACCACAATGCAAGGCTGATCAGTCTATCTGCAGTGTAGTCTGTCTGTCCTCACGTGTGTCATGTATGTACAGCCTGAGGCTGGGGTGAGAGGGAAGGCACAGTGATAATATTATTAACAGTGTGAATAGAAATAGTCCTCGAGATGAGCTCCAGCAAAATGGAGGGTGGAAGGAGGAAATCCCACATGTCATTTGGTCCTTTAAAAATGAGAGTTCAGTCCATTCCTTTTGTGTCTGCCTGTTCCTTAGCAGAGTCAATAAGCTCTGCTGGCAATTTCCTGCAGGAATGTATTTGGCTCAGGCTATGTATGTCACAAACTTTAAGGAACAGACTTTGATTATGAAAAATATCATTTGTAATACTGTTCTATATAATGCCTTAGGCATTTGTGTTTGCAAATATGAATGCCAGAGCATACCTTCACTGGAAGGACTTCAGAGCCCCTTTCAAGCTGCACTATGTGCAAGAGGCACGGAAGGAAACCAGCCTGAGGACAGGCATGGAGAGTGCAATGCCCTCACAGGGTCAGAGGTTGGAAAAAGTTGCTTCAGCCATCACCACAAAAAGCAGTGCTCTAGAGAGGTCCTGTGAGAGCTCTGTTGGGCCCAGTGAGCAGTCAGAATCCGCATGTGTGCGTGGTTTTTGCTATAAGGCTCCCTCTGTGTACACCACCCTGCCAGCATCACATGCCCGAGGGATGGCAATGCAATCAAATATGATCAGAGGTTTAATGTAACCCCTGGGCTGGCTGGAGTTTTCTGCAGTGCAAGGGGAGCTAAATGGCCACTGAAAGCCAGTGGGATTTGGATGTCTAGATGCTGAACTATCGGGGTCTGATTCAGCCTCCCTGTGGACTAAGGTGTGGGTAAATTTCAAATTTGGACTAGTGATCTTATTTCTCTGTGAAAGAGCAGTTGTACACATTTTTGACCATTGGAGTCCTTGTTGCAGTGGTGGTACATACAGTGAGCACAGCTGTGTCCCCAGCATACACCGGCCTTGCTACTTCACCTGTAGCTCTAGTGAGCACATTATTTTGAGCACAGTCAGAAAAGTCACTAAATCAGGATTTTGAAAACCTGTGGTCATCTGGAACTGGCATTTGCTTAGTCCTTAATAAAATATAAATACAGATATTTTATATTCTAACAGTGTGCCTCCTGTGAAGTGTAAAAGAGGGCAGTGAGACATGGAAATCCACTGCAGCCTCCCTCCTCTTCCAGGCAAGAAACATGAGTTCCAGCCTGGAGCAGGCAGCAAATAGAAATATAGTCATTTGCCAGAAGGTGATGCCCTGGGTCAAGAAACTGGGGAAATCTACCTTCCCTTCCAGGAGGCTTGGCTCCCTGGCATTGCTTCAGGGTAGAGATGTTTGCTGCAGATAGAGATGCAGGAGATACAGGAGATAAGGTGCAGGAAAGACATCAGCCTGGGGCCTTGTAGTTCCTGGCAGAAGATCTGGAATTACACCACTGCACTTAGTCTTCAGTCAGGCCTTTAACACCCCTCTGCTCAAGGTATCCAAGGCTGGAGTGATGGACTCCATAGGACTCCTACCTGGGATAAAACTCTCAGTTTCTCTCAGTTACAGAATTCCCAGCTAGATTACCTAGTGTTAGCACATACCTCTTTTATTTTTCACTGACATTTATTTCTGATGCTTATATGGTCAGTCTTTTAAATAATTGTTAAGACTTGGAAAATTGCAAGCTAATGGCCAGTCCACAGATGGCTGGTCTGTCTCTTTTTAGAGTTTTAGTAGAAACCTATCTTTTCTCAAGCAAGAACTGAATGGATAAAATCCACACATGGTTATGTCCCTCTTAGTAACCAGAATTCTGACATGATGATGATATAACAAGTTGGTACAATGCACATGTTTGTATAGGCACAAACGCCTGCCAATATTTGTGTGGCCAAAAAAAGTTCAAGTTGCAGCTCAAGCAACTTGTACTTCAATCTCGATTTTTAGAATTTCTATAGACATACTTCCCTTCCAACTCATGCAATTTAGGCAATGGCATTAGTTTCTAAATGGGGAGAAGCTTTTTACGTATCCTGGAAACATAACCTACTGTAAGACAGGCAGGATCAGCAAGAACAACTGCACAGTCAGATAAGCATCAATTTGACACACATCACTTAGAGCAAAGCTATTTTAGTTAGTTAATAATACTGTGCTTTAATAACTGTAGCCTAGTTTGGCTATCCTTATGAACCAGAACCACAGCTTCTGAAATTGGCTGTCCATTTACTAAAGCCAAAGGGTATTTATGAACCTACTGAAACTGTGTAACTGTCGTGGGATGCAGCCCGTGGAACACAGAAGGAGGCAGGCAGAGCTCAAATCATGCTAATAACAAAGAATACAAATTTCTTTAAAAGCTAATTCATAGACTCATAGCCCAGTTTGGGTTGGAAGGGACTTTTAAAGATTGTCTAGTCCAACACCCCTGCAATAAGCAGGAACACCTTCCATAGACCAGGTTGCTCAGAGCCCCATCCAACCTACCTTGAATCTTTCCAAGAATGGGACCTCTACCACCTCTCTAGGCAACCTCTTCCATTATTTCACCACCTCATTTTTTATGTCTAGTCTAAATGTACCTTCTTTTAATTTAAAACCCTTACGATCATCAGCTTAAGTGCAAACATTATTTTAAAGAATTACGGTGCCTTATTAGGGTTTTTTGCTGAAGGCAGACTTCCTGCTGTTAAGGATTCCATTCCATGCATGTGCTCTATTATAGCTCCTGAGAACCTCAGCAACAGTGTCTTGGTCATTGGAGTTTTCTCTGCAGTAAGTGGAAAGAGAGTGGGACATCTCCAGAGAGCAGCAAAATATCTTTCCACAGAAGGTTGTGTGAAGTGCCCTCTGTAAAGGCTTCCCTTCCTTCCCAGGGGGAACCTGGGACACTGACGTAGAGCAGACACTGGGTTTTGAATGCTGGGATGTAAATATCTCCCTGAGGGATTATTGCTGTCAGTTGGCTCTGAGCCATAAAATCTGTAATACTGAAGATCTCCCTCTTAATACTTGCATGGTATATCCGTGCTGTACCTCATTTACAGATGTACAGAGACCACAGCTATTACTTAAAATGCACCACTCACACCAAACACTGAAAACTGAAAGACAGAATCAAAAGGTAGCACAATTTGTCTCCTTGTACTTTGGTCCCTTCTCTTGCCCAGTGTTGCTGATTCTAGTCCAGCTCTGAGCAGGGGTTAATGACTGATCAGCCAAACCCTCTTCAAAACATATTCCTTTCGAGATAATTGGTAAAATGTATAAACTTTGTAAAAACAAAGGCCCTGGAGATAATTCAGAGAGAGGGACAAGCTCAGCCAGAGCCAGGTGATGTTCTGCAAATCCTTCTCCTATCTTCTGAAGGGGAGCACAGCTGTGCAGTGCAAACATGGGATGAGTTAAAAATGCACTCAGAAAGAAACTGTCTTCTTGTCTGTCTCCCTCACAGCATCTGCTCCAAAGAAATCTTGGCAGCTCCAATAAAGTAGAAGAGAGGTCACACAGTTGAAGTAAAGTATGCTAGTGAAATAGAGTCTTTAGCCTTTTTCCTGTCTTTGTTTTTCTGCAGACTTTGTTTCAGAGTGGTCTCCTTTACATGAGGCCTCTATCCATGGGCGTCTGCTTTCTCTGAAGAAGCTCATTGAACAGGTACCTCTCTGCTGGGTTCACGTGGTGTCTGCAGGGTTTGTTCAGTGGATAAATGCAGTCAGTGCTTTACTGTGAAACTTCCAGGATAAGAAAATCATGTTAACCAGGCCACAGTGAAATCTGCATGCAACAGGCTTTTTAAATTTTTTCTACAATCAGTCCCTTTCCCAGCACAGGCTTTGTGCATTAATTTGATGATGTATTGAACTATCCTGGGATACTTGAACTCTGGTAGAGGTAATGGAACTCTGATCACTGGGATCTCTGGTTGGCTGAGGGCAGCTCCTCTGCAGTTCCTGTGCATGTCTGTGAGCAGGTTTTCGTGCTGTATATGAGAGCCAGCTCTGGACCCAGGCACAGGTCTGGCTGAGGGCTTAAATTCAGTCACCCAGACATTTGTTTCTAAAGTGCCTGAGCATATCCCAGGGCCCTGGTCCCACTCCAGAAGGTCAGGAATTGATAGAAGGGATTTCACTGCTTTGTTTCTTCAAAATCCTTAGGTTTAACCTGCGAAGGATTTGATGGAAAGGGAAGGGGCATTGGAGACTCTTCCAGCTCAGTCTTCTGCAGCACCAAGATTGCTAGAAACAAAAGATCTTGCGAAATCAAACCAACGTTTCTGATGTATTTCTTTCCTTCAGTGGGTGCCTTAGGCAAAGAGCAGAAAATACTTCAAGAGCGTTTCAGGATTCAACCCAGTCAAACAGTCACAGACTCAGTGGGCAAGAGGTCAGAAGGCTTGAGCAGTGATAGAAAAAGGCAGCAGTCATGACCCTGGAAAGAACTCTAGTGGCATCTTTTCATCATTTTCTTTTATTTCAGACTTTGCTGTCCACCGTGTAATAAAAACCAAATCCTGCTGAGTTCCTAACAGGATGTAGTGTCCCACTGGACAGTCCACTAAGCTTTCTGAGCTAGTTTGCAGTGTGCAGAAGGCATGACCTCAGGTACACCATGCCACTATCCACCCCATCCAAAACATCACAGCCCGTTCATCCCCTTCATCTACTTATATTTTGAGATGAATAGCTCCAGGCAGTTGAGGAAGGTCTGATTACATAAAGCTGCAAAGACAGAAAGGGGTTTTTTTTAATTGTTGTTTTTTGTATGGGAGTTTGGGTAGTTGGTTGTAATGACATTTTTCATTATCTTACCAGGGGAGTGATGTTAATCTTGTTACAGCAGACCAGGTGTCTCCTCTCCATGAAGCCTGCCTAGGGGGTCATGCTGCCTGTGCCAGTGTCCTGTTAAAGCATGGTGCTCAGGTGAGTAAGTGATGGACAGACCACAGTCTCTAGTGTAAGTATGTTGTATTACCACACTCTCATGCTAAGTGATGTCATGGCAGAGTATCTCTGTGATTTCAACCCTGCACTTAGCTCTCTGCTTAAGGTACCTAGGAAATGCACTTCCTAATAAAGCAATCCAAAAAGCAGAGATTTAAGCAGCAGTTATTATTGTTCTTTAGATGGGGATGAAATGTTCTCATCCTTTACAAGAATAAGGGGAAGTTCATCTTGTAAAGGGTTTATAATCCCACAGCAGTTAAGGGTGTGTTTTATTTTATGCACACATTAATACTATTGTTAGCAGTATGCAGTCTTAAGTAGAGGCATAGGAATGTTGGGATAAACTGACAATAAAATGGGAAAAAAATTGAAACAAGATGCAAGTAAAATGGTGAAATGGTGTCTCATGGCCACTGCCTTTCAAGCTAACCCCAAATTATAATGAATAAGAAAATTAATTCATGCATATATTACCTTACCATATATTACCTTTCAGTTTAAAATTTTTAAAAAATTAAAAAATAAGGAAGGGCTGCATACTTTCAGCCAAAAATGGATCATTTCAGGAGAGGTCTATGGTTAGGTGTGTTTCAGCTAAGATAACTGAGAAATTGCCATACATTTATCTTGGTAACTCCTGAGAGACCCTGGAGTGGATCTGATCAAGAAGAGACTTGGAGGCAATTAAAAAAAATACTTTTTAAATTATCACTTCAATGAAAATTTATAGTCTTCAGAAGCAAGGAGTTCAGAACTGAGGAGTTTTGGCATGGAATTAAGTGAAAAACACTGAGAACCCTATTTTCTGCTGAGAAACTGGTTAGTTGTCATCAACTCAGAAATGCCGAGAAGACAAAAAAACTTGCTGGATTGTGTTATTTTTCCCCAGGTGAATGGAGTGACTGTTGACTGGCACACACCACTGTTCAACACTTGTGTCAGTGGCAGTGTGGCTTGCTTGAATTTACTGCTGGAGCATGGAGCCAGCCTGCAACCAGCCTGTGACCTGGCATCCCCCATCCACGAAGCTGCTAAGAGAGGTAACCCCACAGGCATCAGCCCTGCTTTCCCTGTTGCTAGCAGCGTGTTGAAGTGGAGGAGAGAGATAAAGAAGATCCTTTTCTTGGTTTGGGTCATGTAAAATGCCTTGCTAATTGGTTTCATCATGAAGGGTGCAGTTCTTCCCACCCCTATTGCTCATCAAGGGCAGGTCAGCTCAGCTGTCAGATTCTCTGAGTTCACGTGGTGACACCTGGAAGGGGATGCATTGTCCAAGTCAGCTGCCTACGATGTGGACATTTCAGGGAGATGTCTGGCTATCTTCAAAAGGAGTGGAGAGAAACATGCAGTGATTCATCTCATCTTCAATAGACATCTGAAATGAGTCAGATGAAATATGAGGGCTTTAGCCCATGAGGCTTTAGCCTGTTTTGCTGAACGTGGCTTTGCAGCTCCTGTTTTGCTGGCTGGATCCACTGGAGTGGATGAAAGAATTACACTACCACCTCTTGACAAAACATTGACTCTTTGCCAAACTACACTGCTGCAACAGAGAATTTATTGAAAAAAAAAAAAAAAAGCCTGATCTCTGTGAGTTGACTCTTCCTTTATCCCTTTTAAGGTCATGTGCAATGTGTGGAACTCCTCGCATCCCATGGGGTAAATATAGATCACAACATCAAGCACCTGGGTACTCCTCTTTATGTAGCATGTGAGAACCAGCAACTGAACTGTGCCAAGAAGCTGCTAGAGTCAGGTAAAAACAAAAGTAAAGAATGGGGTACTTTGGTTTCCTGCAACATCTATCTTTGGATTATCTTTGTGTCAAAGATGTAGAGGAGCTCCTGCTTTGGGACCAGGAGATGTTTTACTCTTAATAGCAGCCCTGGTTAAATGTGGTAGCAGGGTGATCAGAGTCTTATCGACACAGGAATTCAGCTTTATAGCTCCCAACAAAATGATGCATAATCCTGGATTTCACATGGCTGATTGTGCCTGGAACAAACTATCCTTACCAGTATCCTTGCATGTGATGATGCACTTATTTGAAGTGGACAGGAAGAAATTTCATTTTTTAATTTTACCTCCTCTCTACCCAAAACAATTGACTCAGCCACTCTTACATTTCTGCAAATATATTTTAATTTCCAATGAGTTAATAAAAAGTTTCAGACGTTTCCAACACAGAAGAAGGCTCAGCACTATTTGCTTTGCATCACACAAACCTAGCTGTAAGTCTGAATGCTTGGATAATTACACAAAACCATTCCTCGTTATCTACAGTAGTACAATTCTTCTAGCCAAAGGGGCCAGGTAACCTAAAGCAGCCCCATAGCTGGTAAAAAAATGATGGACCAAAAAAGCTACTTTAGAAAAAACAAGCAAAAATCATATATATCACCTTTTAGGTCGATCACTATTTAGTACAATGACCTTTTTTGGAAAGAAGTCAAATAGAAATTAATCTAAATATTAAATGGCAACTATTTTCTTTTTTCTGCTAATTTTTTTTGATGCCTCCTATATATGGAAATGTTTACTATGAAAACATTATAAATACTTTTGAATTAGTTCTACAGAATGGGGGAACTCTCATCAAGGGTGCTTATGCCCTCCTCTACCAAGGACCTCTAGAACTTTTCCATCCTTGCATTTTTTCCCTAACAGATACTCTGGCTTTTGGAAGTCCCACCAGCTTAAGCTTCCAGTACAGAGCACATTGAAATCTTCCATTTATTTTAAGGGATGGGATGCAAAGGTGGGCCATAAGTGGAACTACACCTTTGTATTGCTTCAAGACATCCATGGGCTGGGCCGTGGGTGAAGGACTTCTCATGCACCATTCCTCTGGGATCATTTTCTTAGTCACAACCCCACTCCTCAACCAGTGAGAGCTGTGCTTGTGCAAATGGTAGCATCAAGCCCCCATGTAAAGGAGTCCAGCTCTGGGTGCAGGCTACAGAATTTATGTGTTATTCAAAGAAACTGTAGCCAGTGCACTGAATGCAAATAGGCTACTGTACCTTCATTGTTCTTTTCATTATTCTTTGCCCTCTCCTATTGTTCAGGAGCAAATGTGAACAGCGGCAAGGGCCTGGACTCCCCTCTGCACACAGCTGCCAGGAATTGCAGTGTGGAGCTGGTGAAGCTGCTGATTGACTTTGGAGCAGACATTTGGGTGAAGAATGCTGAAAACAAGAGACCAGTGGAGCTGGTCCCACCTGGCTGCCCTGTGGGCCAGCTGTTCCTGCAGAGAGAAGGTGCCCCTTAGAGCTTGTTTCAGGGAAAACCCACACAGACTATTTCACATGGCTATGGTATTCCAGGCTGCTAGCACTAGAAAACTGGGAATAACTGAGCTTGCTTCCATTTGCTGACACAGGGACATTGTTCAAGTGCCAGAACATAGTGGTGCACTAACAGTGATCATGGTAAGAAAAATAACCCCATCTGAATCTCCAGATTTTGAATCCACTGCATCAGGAAGCAATCACGTTAAGCTTGACATTTAATGCAAAATAGAGTTTGGGGTGAATAAACAAGAAAAAGACCCCTTAGAAATTAAAGGTAGCTTTTTTCATTACCTAAAGCTTTGAATTTAGTGAGAATCTGTCATTTGCCTTGTGTCAGACAGCAGTAGGCCCAGGAATGTTCCATGGAGTGTGCTGACAAATGCAGCCAGCAAATCACCTCTGATGGGAATTGAGGCTAGGTGGTGAGGGTGAGTATGGCATGCTGATGCTCAGAATTGTCTCAGAACAAATGCATAAATGCAGATTTGCAACCCAAGAATTTTCAATGCAAATAATACTAAAAAAAGTATATGAAAGAACTTGGTTTTTAAATCTTTGCCCTTTACTTTTATTCTTGGGCCAAGCTTTTACATAGATGCAAAAGTATCTTTAAAATGAAAGGCTACGTGATTTTTATTTTGGATATTACAGAAAATTGCACAGGAATGATATAAGGAATTATATATTTATATTCATTTATACACTAGGCTTTCTTTAAAGACCAACCTTATGTGCTAAATAATAACAACAGTATCATACCATAAGCTTAAACTTTAGGAAGAGTCTATTTTGTACCTGTAAATTAAGTAGTTCCAGGTAATTTTATTTTATTTTATTGATTATGAAATCTTTAATGAAGCATGGAGAGAAATGTTACTTATTATTGAGAGAAATTAGAATAAGATCTCTAGTGTCTACTCATTTCTGTACTTGTGTTCTCCCTTAGATTTTCTCATTCAGTAATCAAGCCATACACATTACTAAATAATCTGGATTTTCATTGTTTTAAACAAATTGGTGATGGTGCAGTCCACACTAGTTACACATTGATGAGATTGTTGCCATAGAAAGGTGAAATTGGAATAACAAAGTGATGAATCAGGCCCTGCTTGTAATAGTAATGTGAAAGTAGCATGGAAACAGCTGTGCTGTGCATGTTATGCATGAGCAACAGAAATTTGTTTTCCCAGCCTAATCTATGGCACACAGAGCAATGATCTTTTTGAGTTCCAGTCCCTGCTGCATTTGATTCCTGACTCCTGTGGCACTGCATGTGTCCTGTTTATTTGAGATAGAAGAACATTCCAGGCACGCCCTGAGGAGCTGGCCTGAGAAACGCTGCTCGTGCTGAGCTGACAGCATGGGCAGTGAGGAACTTCCCTAAGTGAAATTCAACAGTCAAAATCAGAAACAATAAATGCCTGAAGGGAATTTTCCTGTGGAGTAGTATTTTTTCTGATGTTCTCCAATGTGTCCTTCTCTGAGTGGGGTCATGCCTGTGGACAGCTGATGTCTGGCTTCTTTGGCTGGCTGAACAACTGTGATCTAGGAGAGTGGTGCAAGAGCTGCTCTCCTGCCCTGCTCCTCTCCCTCCACACCCCAGCTGCTGGAGCCCTGCAGCCCACGGCCAGGCAGGCTGCAGGGAGTGTGTCTGGCCACCAGAGATGAGTTGGTGAGCATGCTGACCCAGTCTCCCTCCCAGGACTGGCCCAGAGCAGGTGCAGTACATGTGGTGGTTCCCTTCCTAGCAGTCCACCATGCTGCTGAACCATCCCATACCCTGCTTACATCTCAGGGACACTCCTGCACGTGGGTGGGGGAATTAGTGAATGCTCCAAAAATGTACTGTGTCTTTGAAGAGTGCTTGTGTTTGCTAAATATTTTCCAGTGTAGTGTCACTGCTCTTGTTTTGATAAGTCTTTGTGGTTTGGGTTTGGTTGTTTTTCTTTTAATGGAAGTTTTTGGGTTTTTTTAATGAGATGTTCACAGGCAGAGCATTTATCTGTGGGGTCAGAGTTAAGCACAAATGCAGTGTAATACTGCAAGAGTTTAACTAGTCTCATATGCCTTGTTTTGTACCCAGGGACAAGGTAACAACTCATAAACTCTCTCCTAGCAGAAGGGTGCAGCTCTTTGCATGGCCCTTGCAATAGCACAGCAGCTTTCAGCCTTGCCAAGCTGCTGGAAATGTGGTGCCTGTACAAGGGAAGTCTCAAAAGCTGATCCAAGCTGCCACCTCACCACATTTTTGTTGCATCCTCCCTTCCTTCCCTCTGCTCTGCAGGAGGGAAGGCACCTAAACCATCCCTTCCCAGCTCAGTCACCTCCCTCTCACTTCCTGCAGTGCTCTTCTCGTGTCCTCCCCACTCCCTGCATCCAACCCCTTCCTCAGTGCCCATCTTCTCTCCTGCCCTCCCACTGCCCCCAACACCCTACACACCCATCAGCCCTGAGGAAACGAAGCTCTGGAGGATTGAACATTGACAGGTGCTGCAGGCAGAACTTCACATAGGTTCTTCCTCTTGCTGAAAAGGAGAAGTGACCCAAACAAGTGTATAATACTATTATACTTAGATTTTTTGTAAAGTGACAGAGATTCTTTAACACCACTCCCATCTATCAGCATGGGACTGTTAACCTGGAAGGTTTAAATGAAGAACTGTATCTTTACAGTGTATCTTTATAGCTGTACCTGTATAGTGTTTGCTTTGCTTTGTGTTCGTCACTGTTATGAAATATGTCTGAGGAAAGCAGTGGACTGAACACTTTGATCTCACTGGGGGAGTGAGAGGAGGAAAGGGTTTTTAAAGTAGCATCAATCATATCTTCTCAGATAGTACAAAGTACATTTGTGCAGCTGAAAAGGGAAAGGCTGATGATGCTGATGCCAGTTGAGTAATGACAGGGTGCTTAGGCAGGGACTGGATCACAGGTGAGATGGTGTCTTTTGGGAGTTGCAGATTTGACTTTTCACTGCTGAATGAGAAAGCCTGGTGAGAGGTGGGTTGCAGAAGGTGGGTTGCACAGCTGCTGTTCCAGGTTTATAGTTTTGGCATCATAAAGCCATGTGTGTAACCTCTTCCCTGGATCTTCCTCCAGGGCCACTATCCTTGATGCAGCTGTGCCGCCTGTGCATCAGGAGGTGCTTTGGATACAAGCAGCATCAAAAAATAACTGGACTTCTCCTCCCAGATGAGCTGAAACATTTCCTTCTCCACATTTGAGCCTTTTCATGTTCAAAATGGTGCCTTTAATAACACAGCAAGGTTTGTTGACTTTTTTCATCACTAGTGTTGCCACTGCTTGCAATGATAATTTATGGCAATTTTTGGTCTCCAGTAACGTCTAGGTCTAAGAAAGAAAGAACTGATCAACTCACTGCCATCACCCCCACCAAATCCATTTGGAAAGAAACAATCCTGCATGGTTGCATGGTGAAGCTTGGATATGTGATGTGAGAACCCCCTTGAAAGCACAGAAAATTAGCACAACATTTTAAAATAGATCTCTTGATTCTCTGGCACGGTTTCAGAGGTCTTGTGGTTGGCAACCCCTTACAAAGAAAACACATATCCCAGCCCAGCACTAGCAGCATTTCATGTAAACATCAGGCTCAGCAGGAGAGCTAGAGAGAGCTTTCTCTGTAAGCAGTGCTCATGTGCCTGTCATCTGTGAGGGCTGTGCCCACATCACCACGGGTAAGGGGAGGGAACCCAACTGAACCCACTTGCCAAGCAAGGAAGGCCCTCAGGCAGAAGTTATTTATTTTCTAAGGATATCACTGGGCAGACAGATAAGCACCAACCAACAATCATCTGCATCTAGGCCAGCATCTGAAACAAGAGTTTCTGCCATAACAGCAAGTAGGTCACTGCTGATGGCAGCTCCCTACAGGGCAATAATAATGGGGCAAAAGTTTTTAATCATCCATTAAAATCAATTGCTCCTGATACTTTGAGACACAGAGGAGCTGCACTTCCGAACTAACCATGTTCTCCTTGTAGCATGTCATTTTTCAAGGACACAGGCTAACAGGCTATCAGTAGCAGGCATTAAGTGTTTCCTTTTTCTGCCCTGAAAATTAGGTGATATTTCCTAAGCATTTTTCAGCATGCATCAGAAAAACAGCAGCTTCTACACTCCCTCTCCACCCAAAAAAAATAAGAGTGAGATAATAGTTTTTTATTGGAGAGTTGCTACCTCATTCATAGCATTTTCCCTGGGAGTGGTAAGAACAACGCCTCTAACGTGTGGTCATAAAAGAAACAATGAAATCAAAGTCCATTTCAAATTTAAAAAACCAGAGGATAATTTCTGCCCCCTGCTCAGTTGCTGAGCAGTTGACTCAGTGTATGACATATGTGGTTCTTATTCCACTGAGGTCATAAGAACAAATTTTTCCTCCAGCTAAATTTTAACACTGGGCATTTTTCTTTCCTTTTCAGACATGGGTCCTGCTGGCACAAACCAAAGTGCAGTTGTGACCCCTTGGGTGCTCCCCTGGGGATATCAGCTGCCTGACAGATGTTGGAGCAAGGATGCTGGGACTCCAGCTCTTCTTCCCATTGCCCTGTTTCCTCTTGAGTTCTAAACCAAAGTGCATCTGCATCAGCTGGGAGCAGCAGCACACCCACGGCCTCCCTGAGGGGCTGCCATGTCCCCCTGAGCTGACGGGGCAGCCACGCACTCCGGTGCTTCTGGAGATCCTTTTTCACTTCGCTGTGGACACTCTCTAAGAGTGGGCTGGGAGTGCAAAAACTGCTGACATCACTTACACCAGCAATGAGAGAGACAGAGTCCTCATCTCAGAGGTGGAGAGACTGGCAGCCTTCAAATCGATGAAAGGTTATTTTGGTGTTCACCAGTTCACCAATGCAGGCAGTGCCAGCCTTCCCTGTGCATATGGGTCGTTGGAGAGGAGAGATCAAATGCTGCCTGGATGCTGGTATTTCACATAAATCACAATTCAAATCCTTATCTGCACAACATGACTGCTGGCTGTAGGTATCCAGTGTGATGGTTTGATTCCTTTGTGCTGACCAAACACAGTGCAGTTCTGTTGGGTTTGTAGGACACCAAATCATACCCTAATGGGATAAAATGACAAACACAGTCAGGTCTGTAACTCCTCTGGTGGTACAGACACATGGGAACGTGTCACTTATCTGACCCAATTTGTCACACATATTTGAGCCATGTAAAAACTAACTGGTTTGTTTAAGATGGCCTTCTATATGATTTCCCTCATGCCCAGGAAGAAAAGTAGACATCTGTCTTCACAGAGTTTGAATAAAGGCAGGTGTCTGGGATGGGAAAGGTACATTCTTCTAAAATCAGTGTCTTGGTTAGCTGAATCTAGGCAAAGAATGGACAGTGAACCTAGTGCCTAGCTTTTGGAGATTAAAGTGTGAAGAATCCCTGCTTTTGTGACACAGTGGAAAGCTAGAGATCCATCTTACTATATTCTAGATGACGAAGGAACATTTTTGTATGTACTACTTTTACTTTTGCCTTTAGGCATCTTATTTTGTAACTTCAGACAATGGGTTTATAGGAGTAATGCTAATGCCAGGAGGGAATTGCTCTGAGAACCAGGTGAGGGTGTTGCTTCCAGTTTGCTTTTCTTATGAAAATTTCATGGTATGACTGTGCTTACTTGAATTCCTCAGCCCAAGCATAATTAGGATGGATTCTGTATACTCAGCTTGTATGATCTCAGTGTGTTTACTTATTTATTTTCATAAAAATTGTGATCAACACTGGTGAATTACAGCTTTATGCATCAACACTTATCCAGTTATAAACTGTAAAAGTTGTACAATATGCAAACTGAATAAGCTCATTATAGGTAAGGTTTGGATTTATTTTTATATTTGAAACCATTCAAAATGTAATGCAGGACTTAAATGATTGTCAGGAATATATTTTATCAGATTCTTTGCTATTTTTGTGTTAATAGTTTGATGATAGTTAAGCCACAATTTTGTAGGGTATTTTCTCAGAAATAAATAGTTCATACCCTTTTGCTTGTTAGTTTGTTTTCATTCCGTTTTTAAATGATAGCCCTAATTTTGTGGATTGACTCATACTATGGAGTTTTGAATTCTAATTTCTTCCAATCCCACCTGCAGGCAGGTAGTAAACAGAATATTTCCTTCAAATATAACTATAGTAAAGATGAGACTAAAATGTGAATACCATGTGAATCTTGCCTTTTGTTGATGTTTTAATCTAGACCTGGACTCCTGAAATTCCTTCTTTGCACACTTGGGGGGTTAGTGAAAAGGAGATAGAGATTCCACAAAGCAGGAAAAGATATAAATTAAGATGTTCACTGTCTTCAGCTTGGTTTGTATTTGTTTGGATTTTTTCCTTCCGTAACGTTTTTTTATTCCGTAAATAACCCTTATTAATCTTCACTGAAATTCAGTTAAGGCCAACCCAGGACAATTGCATAAATTTGTTTCTCCTGCCAACTCAGCAAAGGGTACATGCAATGTTCTGGTGCTCTTGTGTGTTTGTACACAGCAGGAACCCGTAACTGTGAGTGGGAGAGGGGAGGTCCCTGTGTGGTCAGAGGTCCAGCAGGTGTTTCTCACTGCCCTTGGGTTGGCTGGTGGGCTGGGCAGCTGTGGAAGGACAGTCATTCCCTCTCCATTAGATGCATCTCTGGGAGTCCCTGCCCACAAAGACCAGCTCAAAGAGTGAGAGCAGTGCCAGCAAATTGCTTTGCAAGGTGTTGTTACTGCTGGGTACAGAGCTGTTAATGGAAACTGTAGAACTAAATCAACATCTCAACAAAAGAAAACAGTGGGTTTAAGCCAGAAAATGATCTTTTGTTTTAGTGAAATAAGTCTGGTGCAATAAATCTTTGCTAGGTGGGATCAGCCACATCCCAGGACACAGCTCTTCCTTCTGCAGTTGTGTGCAAAGTTCCACAGCTGTCCTGTCCATTTCTTGTTGTTTTATATTTTCTCTTAACTGGAAACCACAGACATGCAAATCTAGTAAATGTGACACACGACTTTGGAGTATATGTGGAGAATGTCCTCTTTCCTGTCCACTTTTTTTCAAGATGACTAAGCAGGAAATAAATTTTACTTTACTAGCCTAAAAAGAGGGGACACACTAGCTGCAAAGGAGCAGGTTAGTGGTGAAAAAGAGAGTATTTCTACGACTAATATGGGATATGCTCAATTCCCATCAGACTTATGGCCTTGAGAATCATGGGTCTGAGACTTGGTGCTTCTGAATCCACTTTTTCTTGCTTAACACATGCACTGTATTTGTCAAAATGGAGGCTGCCTTGCTCTGCAATTCCAGCCTGAATCCTGCTGGCTTTGGATAAAAACTCCCAGGAGTTATTTCTATGCATATTGAGAAATTATTTGTCATTCCTTGACACATTGCTCAGCTCACTGCTCCAAGGGATACTCACTTTCATGTACACAGGCAACATTCGATGCAAAACTGCTCTCTAGGATGCTTAGGGGAGTCCACTTTTCTTTAAAATGACAGCAGTGAACTATTGCTGGGAAATGTTTCAAATTCTTGTATCATTCAACACAGTAACCCTTACTCCAGCCCTACCTCAGTGCTGGAGAATACCTGGCTCATGTCACTGTGCAACAAGGTCTTGTCTCTTCTGTGCCAGGTAAAGCCTTTCCTTTCTGAACTACTTCTCTTTGCACTTTCAAAGGTCTTGAAACTCATTAATCATCACTGATTCAAGTGACACAGCACTAGATTCATGGCTTTAGTGACTGTGAAGTAAAATTGAGTTTGTAATCTGTCAGCTGTCTCACTTCACAGATTAAAATGTGGAGTCTCTGGCTTTTGAAATCCCTGGAGCTTTTCTTTCTGTGGTTTGTAACACACAGTGGTAGCAGCTAAAGCAGCTCTTTGTCTCATGAAAGCACTGACTCTGAATCACAGAGGTTCATACAAACTTTGGAAAGATGTTATGAATAGCACAACTATAGGGCTGTCTCATTGTCATCGAGACTGCACTTTTTATTACCTTATTTTGAGGAAAGGGAGTTGCAGGGTTTTTTTCTCTGATTAAATAATTGTACCAAAACAGGGACAGTTGGTGTTGGGAATTTCTGCATGGGGCAAAGCTCCAGCAGCTGCTTTGCCCTCCCCAGGCCTCTCTGAAGGAGCATCACCCCTGTGCTTGACTCAGCTTTTTCACCCTCTGGCCCAGCATAGAGACTGAGACTGACAAACTCTTTGTCCCTTCCAACTGTTTATATAACATTTTTCCTGTAAGTTGGTAGGCAGAACCTCCACTTTGCCAAGTCTCAATGAGGACTATGGACATCCCTCTCTGAAATAACTCCATTCACACCCATCAGTTCAGAGTATTTCTGCTCCTCAGAGAATCATAATGGTGAGAACAAGGTGTGAGCACATCCTGACTTCACTGGGGTTATTTCTGTTCACGTGTCCCGTAGAAAAGATGGAGCACTGCTCAGATTCTGCAAGTACCAGTTCAGTCTCTCTGTTCACTGACCACTAGAAAGGCATGGTTTTGTCCACAGCTCCCACTCATTTTTTCAGTCAGCCAAACAATCCTAAACAAAACCTTTCCCTCACAGAGCAAAAGTTAAGAAGTAGCTTTTTCTCTCTTTCAAGCTATAATTACTTTTATTATTTCTCAAACTAGAAAACAAACAAACACAAACCCAAACAGTTCAAGCCAAGTCAAGGAAATTGTTCATTTTTCTTGCAGAAACAGAAGAAAACACATGAAAAATATTCTCTACCAGTTGGGCTATTGGGACATATTCGTTAGAGGCGATGGAAGCCAGTTCAGATTCCCTCCTAGAATGAAACAAATTCTTTCCCTCTCTTTGCCATCCCTGGTGCTTTGGAGATATATCCTCCTTGGTTTTGGTGACTCTAAGCCTTTCTCTTACCCAATTTACCCAGCAAGACTGTACGACTTCAGTTCACTAATGTTCTCTTACTGATTGTGCCTCAGTACATAAGAGCATAAAGCCAGATGTTTGGATTAGGGTATCCCTGGGCAGGGACTGGCAGCCACGGGTGACTGAAATGGGGTCATGGGACAGGGGCAGCCCCAGGGGGCTGCCATGTGGTAGTAAATGCTGCTGATACCCTCAGGACCTGGACATCTGGGTAGCCATCCATGAGCAGGGCAAGAGATCTATTAATCCACCACATATTTTGTGTATGCCTAATCCCTCCCTCTTTGTTCTAAAAGAGTTTCCAGTAAATTTTACATAAGAAAATGAGTAATTGTTTCTTAATGTCTCCTCATTACTCCCTTGATAGTCCTCTCTCTCATCCTTCCCTCTTAGCCTCTCTTTCTCCCAGACCAGACTCCCAGCCTCTTTAGCCACTCCATGGACCTGGGTGACCAAAATACTGTGATTCTGTCTGTAAAACACATATTCCACCATCACTCCCCGCCCACCCAAAAAAAAAAAAAAAAAAATCCAGAGTCCAGAGCCACCCAATGCTTCCTGGCTTTTTTCCCTGAATGCCTTTTACTGTTTTTGAGACACCTGTCTGTTCTTGGTTTATATAGTCAGACATCTTAGTCCAAAAGAAATACCTAGTGAAAATACCCTCGGCTCAGTTCCTGAAGGGATTTTCCATATGCTCCCTACTTTCAGTTATTCCATAAAAATTATTGTAGTTGTTTTGGATGCCTATCCTGGATTAAAAGGGGACTGCTATGTGCAAAACTCCAACAAAGGACATAGCACAGAGAGCTCTTCTTTTCCTGAGATGTGAAAGAAGGGTTGTGCCTGATCCCTGTGCACAGTGTGGACTTTCTGTCTGTTATTCCGTGTGCCTGGACAGCTGAGCAGAGAAATGGACAGGCAAAGCATTTCTTTCCCATTAAGCATGACAGAGAAAAAGCCCCCAAACCCCATGAACCAGGGCTGAAAGACAGAAAATTGAGAGACACGTGGGACAGGAGTAACTGGACAATTATCTGTCTCGGAAGACTGAGATGGGGATCTGCTGTCTCGCCCCTGCCACAGCAGCTCCTTCCCCAGCGCTGGCTGCTGCTGCCCCAGGCACAGGAGCGCTCTCGGGGGAGGAAGGCAAGCGGCAGCAGCGCTCCTGCCGTGGGGGCTGCCGGCCCCTCCGCCTTCGCTCGCTCCGCAGGGCAGCTCCAGCTGCAGCCAGCAGATGGTAGCGCTCGCACACATCTCTGCAGAAAAGTTTTGCCAGCGGAATCACCAGTGCAAAAATCGAGCTAGAAAAGACGTGACGCTGGCAGTGAATGCAACTCCCGTGATTGCCATTTTCACCTGCGAGGGGTGCAACTTCTCTTTTTTACTGTCCTATTTACTGCCCAACATTTGTACATCGATTGTCTGAAAGTGGAAGGATGCATGCAGTGCTCAGGGTTTGTCTTAGAGGATAGATTAACTGTCCTTAATGCTTGTCTTACTTTATTTTGTGAAGTCCAATGGTTTTACCATTCATATATACTGTGAAGAAAGCACTGGAGGTCTGAATAAAATGAATGTAAGTGCTCTTCAGGCACTGGTTGTCAATGACCTGTAATTAGAGGTACTTTGCAGCACTCCCAGTCTTTGAAAGGCCTGCTTAGTTTTTTTACACAGCAGCTTGCTTAATATATTTTTCTTCTAACCTCCATTAGCACTCGACAGGAAAAAGATCAGTTCCAGCAAATGGAACATCCGTACCTTCTGAAATTACATATAATTAACCAATTAGAAACAGAAATGTGTCTAGATTTTCAGAATGAGTGCTTACTGGTGTATAAAGCCTTTCAAAACCCCTTCTCTCTTCCAGGGAAATAATTACTGTCACTGGCTTCCTAATTTCACAGGCTGGCTGTTATCACTTTCTAGACAGCAGCTCTAAGCAAGAGTCCTTCCCAAAATTTATTTCAGGTGATATTGATCCTTGGAGTCTTCTCCTAAAGATCACGTAGCACAAAACTTTAACAAAGCCATTTGGTGTCACTGCCAGGGCTTGTCACGTCTGTGCTCCATGCTGTGCAGTGACTGATTTCAGGGAAATGTCTTATTTCCATGTCCTCTCTAAAATGTTTTGTTATCCCACTTCCCACAGTCTACAGCCCAGGAGATGTATGCAATGCATATGACAATCTAATTCAGCTCCATGTCATAGAGATCAGTGCCTTCACATGCTGACTGCATGTGGGCTGTGCCTCTTAGAGTGTAATATATGCTGTGAGTTATTATGGCAGACTTTCACACATCCTTCCAGGTAAGGTAATTTAGTAAGACATCCAAGTGTCTGCGTTTGCCTTTGCACAAATGGGGGCAGCTACTTTGACAGTGCTCTCATTTCTCTGAATCTTCTACTGGAGCTGCCTAGAAAATTGCAAGTATCAGTGAGTAAAACATTAGGGGGTAGGAATGGCATCACCAACTTGATGTGTTTGTGCTACTTCTGTTCAGCAAATTGCAGCTGGTGGGTGTAAATATAGAGGGTGCACAGCTCCTTCACCCGTCTCTTCTGACTCCACAAAAGCCATGAAGAAAGGAGAGCAGTGCTGTGCTTTGCTCTCTACCACCTGTGTGCCTCTGGAATGCCTCTGTGAGAGGGGAATGATGCAAGCACTGGTTCATTTAATATGGGTCCCATCTTAAATTGATGCATATTTTAATGCAAAACTCCAGCCATGGTCATCCTGAGACTGCTGTTTCTTCAGCAGAGCTGTATTTTGTGTGCTGGTTGGTAATACAGTGCATGAGGTGTAGAAACCTTGCTTTGTGTCACACATCAGACTTTGAAGATATTTTGACTGACAGTAAAAAACATAGTGGCTTAAGTATCATTTTGGCCTTTCCAGACTTCTGTTAAAGTGCAGGTATTCAAATATAACCAGAGGGGAAAAAAGAAGATTTCTTGGTGGAGTTTTGTACAAATTGCTTCTGTTCTCATTTCTGATTATTTTAAGCAATTTTCTCTCCAAGATCCCATTGTTCCTTTCCCTAATGCACTTATTGACTCATATCTGTGGAAGCACCTTGCCTCCTGGCTTCTTTTGCTGGCTCATTGCTTGTATTTATTGCTGCATTTTTCTGAAGCAATTTCATTAAATTCTGCTTTATGGTTATCACAGAAATCTGCTGTTAGTATACAGTGCCCTTTCATGTTCAGAGGAAGTGCAAGTTCATTCTGTCCCCTGAATTTTATTAATCTCTTTCAGTCATTTAAAAATGAAAAAAAAAAAAAAAGAAAACCCCCAAACAGTTAAGTTAGTGCAGGATTTGCCTCTTTCCATTAAGAGCAAAATAAAGCTAATTTCCTGCAGCTTTCTGCTTTGAGCTATAAAGCTTTGGTGTGGATTACTTTTTTGAGAGCTATTATGATTGTCCACAGGCAGAACAAGTTCAGTAAAATATCAGCTTCTGAATCTCCAAAGAAACATTCATTGGGGAAAAACTTGAAGCTCTTTGTTTGCAGCATTTTGTAGTTAGTTAAGAGGCAATTATATAACCTTCATCTCATGAAGGGTGACCGCTAGCATTAGTATTTTTAAAGCACCACAATTATGAGGCATGAATGTGAACACTGTTGAGGGAATTTGAAAGCGTTTTTGAAAGCAAAAGGCAGATTTGAAAATTAAAAAAAAAAAAAAAAAA
>VZTR01006270.1:40115-57187 GCA_013400775.1 Chaetops frenatus | reverse complement strand
AACAACAACAACAAAAAACCAACCCAAAAAACAAACACACACAAAAAAACCCCAAACCAAAACAAAACAAAAAACCAAAACCAAAAACAACAAAAAACCCCAAACAAACAAACAAACAAAAAAACCCACCACCTAGAAAAAGGGGAAAAATAACAGCCCAAAGCTGAGAATTATACATTGGCTCAAAGGTACTTTTACATCCACATCCAGGACAAAAAAAAAACCAAAATAGATACCTGTAATTTTTGATAGCTATTGTTGATGTTCCAAATGACACTGTCACAAAACTTCCCTTGACAACCAGATCATCAAAGCTATTCAGATGCCATAGTACAGAAATTTTGTTTGTGCCAGAGTGTGAGGGTGAGGCCCAATGGTCTCATTCGTGACCATCCCTTAGTCTGGTGGCATGTACACTACCTTATACCTTATCCTGTTGCATTTTCAAACACATCTCATCAATTAGCTTCAAAGAAATCCCCACATTCCTCTTACTCCACAGTGCAAGGTGTACAGCTCTACCCTTCATGTCCCTGGCAGTTCCTAGATGTCTTACAGTGAGCTTCCATGGCTCCTTCCTCCAGTGTGTGGGTGACCTGAGGGTTGGGAGTCACAAACCTGCCCTTGCACAGCAGCATCTCATCCACATGCAAAGGCAGTGCACAATGAAACTGGAATTAAGGATTCCCTGCAGGGGTTTCATGATTGCTAAAAAGGAGCTCGTGGTAGATTTGGCTTCACTGAGGCTGAACAACAACTGGGTGCCACAGCACAACCTGGTTTCTGCTCCACACATTGCCAACATCAGGCACCAGACTAGGGAACACTTTTTCTTCCTTCAGACCACTGTGACTGGATGTCTTTTTCATAAGGAGGAAGGGGGTTACAAAGTGGAGATTTATTCATTTACCTGAATCTCAGCCACCAAAGAGGCAGGATAATGATGTGTATATACACCTGGAAAAGCAGGATGGTCCGATGGTCAGACTGCAGACGTTATTCCAGCAACACTGAGATTCATAGGCTATTGTTCATAGCCCTTACCTATGTAAAGAATTCAAAGGTTTGGTAACCTTATTTATCCAATAGGTGGGTGAGCAAGGAAAGGGTGTCAGAGTGCTGTTAAAGGAATCAGAACAATTTGGCAGTTTTGTTTCATCAAGTATTGGCTAACATGCTCCTCCCGGAGAAAAGCAGTGAAAACAATGTAGGCTGTCCTGGAGAAGGGTGTCTTGCACTGCCTTTACCAACTGCTCTGTACATACTGACAGGAAAGATACATAAACATGGAGTTTAAAAAGAAGCACCCATACTTGATGTATTTTCTCTACAACCAGTTTGATTATCAGTAATTTTCTTACAGTTACAACTGAAATGAAGCTGCATATTAAGTACCTACAGTGTTACACAACTTTAAACAGTTGTGGAAGGAAATTATACCATAAACCTCAAATGGGCATCCAAAATTAGGAATCTTGCTGTGACTCTGCTCCTTGATTGTACAGCAGACACTCCTTGCTGAGGAGCTACAACAGTGCATTGACTAGTGTTTGTGTCACAGCACAGTGATCAGCCAGAAAAGCACTGGATGGAATGAATAACCTTATCACCAGTGGCTTGAACAGCCCACAATGAATGGGGCAGAGTGCCAACACACTGAGCAGCAGGAGGGAACCACACTGCTCCACACATGTCTGCAGTGACAATGCAGGATCTAGGGGAAAAGCAGCTATCCTACAGTTAAAGACCACAGCTGGATTCATAGGTCTAAGGACTGAAGATAAAGGGACAGCATCATTCCCAGCACTGACCAGCTTTATATGGATTCATCATAAAGCTTTAGTTATTGTGATTGTAATTAACTGACATGGGTTAGTAAGAAATGCACTAAAAAGGAGGGGGGAAAAGGAAGAAATTATTTTGAATTATTTGTCTTGCTTCATGTGTGTTCAAAAAAATAGACTTAAAGGAAAGAATAGGGGTCATGAAATATTGGTGCTGCCTTTCACAGTAGTATTCAGGTTAAGTCCAGTAAACTTGCCACCACTAACATCCAAAGCTCTCATGTCTCCTAGAACTTGGTCCTTTCCTGAGGGAGACCAGCCCAGAGGGTGACTGGGTCCCAGTGCCTGCCTGGCAGGGTGGGTTGATCTGAGTGCTTACCACAGCCCCTCACAGAGAAGGGCAGGAGAACCTCAACACATCTGTTTAATGGCCCACAGTCCCTCCTTTTCTTTATCCTTGGCTCATCTCTCAGCTTCTTTTTTTTTGGCACCTGAGACATGTCAAGGATGCACACACTGCATGCAGTCCATAACTTCTGAAATAGATGAAAACATATGGCATCTTTCAGATGCTATTTAATTTAACAGTTAACAGTTAAGTAATGTACAATAATGTTGTGATGATTGTGGTAAAGACTAACTCATTTTCTCAATCTGTAAAAGCATGACTTGGGTTTCTGCATTCTGTCACTTTGCTGAGCTGTCAGGAAGGAGTGAGAGATGGTGTGTAACCCCAGTAAGTCTTTTGTACATTACAACTTCCCATGCAGGTAAGCTTTGAAGGAGCTTAGTGCAAAAGCCTGCAAACCTTTTCATAGTTTTCCTTCTATTGTTCTCCTTGGATGACATGAAAAACAAAAATTGGGCTAAGGTGATTTCAATACTCAGAGACATTAATGTCCTCATGTCATGGGGGGCAGATCACCTCTTCCTTAACAGACCATAAGAAGTTGTAAGACTTCTATCAAGGACACGTAGAAGTCACTTAACCGGAGAATTGCTGACACTGCATCTATCTTCAAAAAGCAGAACAGTGTAATCTGGGCAACAAAAGAATTGAAATGTCCCTCTCCCTCCAAACAACTGTCCTTGGTATTACCTGAAATTGCATAGGGAGATCCTTTAGTGGTTGAGGAGGTACAACATAAAAAACATCTTGATTGTCTCAGTTACCCTGTGTCCATGTTTTTCTTCTGCCCTTTCTTCTTGTGCCTGGCAAAAAGGTGACATCGTTACTGTTGGGAAGTTTGCACTCCCTAAGCAGTTTGAGATCTGAGTCATCCTGTGGGATGAAGAGCTTGCTGAGTAACCTCTTATCTGAAGGGCATCCTTTGTAGGAAAAGGACTGGGATTGTGTAAGATGTCCAGTCATGAAAGAGACTCTTGAAGGTGGCATCCCCAAAGACAAATTGTGAGTCACACTGGTTCCTCTGCTGATCTCAGTATCATAACCATATCACTTTGGACATTGATCTGCTGTTTAGGTAAGTGTGATTCATGGGGTTGTTCAAAAAGGTGGGATGACTATTTTCTTTCTCTTCCTGTGGGACACAGATTAGATAATGCCAACAAAAGCAAAGGCAGAAAGGAACTTACAAAATTTGCACTTTTTAATAGCAGTCCTCAAAGGTTTCTTTTGAATTTATCAGGAAACATGAAACACTTGTGGTATAGAACACTCTGCAGTGCCTGCATCCACTGCTCTTTTTGAATTCTCTGGTTTTGGGAAAGCAATTATATGCTGGTCCATAATTCACTATGCAACAATGGCAATAGGGAGGCATAACACTATAGAAGACCCAAGAACTGTACATTGAAACTTCAAGTTTCTCATTACATGATAGGAAATAAAAGGTTATAGGTTAAACAAATACATACAGTCAGAATTGTTTCATAACAGTGTATTTATCTTGGTGCTCATTTTCTCTCATTCTCTCAGGATGCTCCCTGGCCAAAAGAGGTTTAGTACCAATGGCAAGAACTTCTCTTCTGAATGATGCCCTCTGTTATTAGAGGGTTTCCTCCAGGACAACCACCTCAGCATTTCTCTCCATTCTATTATTCAGATTTGGAACATGAATGCAAATGTATTTGGTGGCTCTGCTGGGAGGCTTGGATTTTTGGATTCTTCACTCAAAGATTTTAGGTTCATCCCCAATAGAGCACTGTTTATATGGACTGTGAAAACATGTGATGTGGGATATGATGCTGATGAACTCACACCAACTGGTGTCACAACATACAGGCTGCTGATTATAAATGCCTTCAAGTAATCTTACAGTTTCTGTTATGTTATTAAGTTTCTATGTGGAATGCAACCAGGTATTAATGGCAGATTATTAATTACTCTGACTGAGCCCCTCTATAGGAGACCAAGCATCCTCTGCTTTCGACAACTCTTTAATGGGATTCTATGTCTTGCCAGCATATTTGCTTTAATATTGAGCCTCTACAACCCAATTTCTCATCTGAGATTAAGACAAAGGGCCCAAAATCCAGAGTATCTGAGGCTAGAAGTTTATGGGTAAACAGGGTTACCCTGGAATATGTAGCAAAGGTGCCCATTCAAGCAATGCTTGCTCTTTTTGATCCCTTGGTCTGTCTTTTCATTTCCAGGCTCTTCACATGCACAGCCAGGTTGATATTCTTGAAAGAAGCACCTGTATACCACTGCTGTGGAGATAACTGTCCTTGAAATTTGGAAAACAAGGAGAGCTGAATTCCTTTTCTTACCCTCCACTTATTTTTGTGAGGAATCCTGCCTTCAGAAGGCTCACATTTTGCCTTTCATAAGAAAAACTCTAAGTCAACTCTACTCCTAAATAGTTTAAAGGTATCATTTAATATGGCTTTTATCTTTATGTTTGAAGACTTTTCTGTGAGTCAACAGACCTCGGTATTCAGAAAACTTCCTTGCATCAGGCCTGTTTTCCTTTCCTGCATTTCACCTCATTAGCCCAGGGTTTATTTTTCTGCCTTCTCACCCTGCACATGATTAGTCATCTGTGAAAGTAGGGGAAAATATAACTTGCATCAAAGGGGACTCCAGCAAAGCTCTGACCATGTCTGTTCCCAAAAAGAAAAGAAGGAGAAAGAAGAAGAGGTCTACTGTGTGCCAAAACCGATTTCTAGAAAACAAAAAATATCTGAAGCATGCCAATGTTTTGAATGGGAAGTCTAATAGTGACTTCAGCTGCTGGATGACAAATAAAGCAATATTTGCCTGGAAGGGAATACTCTGAGAAGCCAAAAGAGGAGTTGAAAATCAACACTGAATATTGATGGTACAGAAGGCTGTAATTCTTAAAAACAACTGTATGCTCAAGAATTTGAGTGTCTCAGTGGCAATAAAGCTGACAAGGTAGGATGAATTTTACAAGGAAAAACAGAGCTGTATAAGCATGACTTACTAACCAATAGCCTAATAAGAGATTGGAACAACTACAAAAAGAATTTTCAAAGTCCAGGAAGGTTTGGGTTTTTTTTCAGTATCAACACAACAGGCTAGCTGTACATTAGTGGTTATGGACTGACAAAACACTAAAGCATTGTTATGGCAAATGTGTTGGCCAATGTGGTATCAGGCAACTCTGCAAGAACTATCAACATGACTTCTGTCCCATTAAAGTTAGCCTTTAGGGTGGGTTTTAAGTTATATTAAATAGAAACATCACTGATAAGGGATGGTTAACAAGCCATTAAGCAAACAGTTTTACAGTCAGGCTCACCTGTCTAGTACAGCAAGTGGCATGTGCTGTGAGAGTTGGTAGCATCAGGCAACCACACTTTTTTAGGAATGTACACAGTTGTTCCTACCCTGAAATATAAGTAATTGGCAAGGATGAGTGGTCTTCACTCCTGAAAATAGGCAGCACTCTGCATCTGCTGAGGTTCAGTCCATCCTCACCAGATTTTTTTTTAACCTCTACGTTATATGCAGAATTCAAAGAGAAGTGCCCACTAAGAAGGAGCATAAAAGTAATTGCTCTGCAGGGGACACCCCCTCTCCTCCAAATGATCCTTTCACTCTGAGGAAGGTTTTTACATGTAGGATTTGGCAAAGCAGGGATAAAGGATCTTTATCTCTCAAAATGTCATCCAAGGATTGTCATTCAGCTCTATCTGGACAGGAGAGCAACACACTTTTGAAAAAAACTAGGATCTCAGAGACTCCAGTTATGTTTTGAAGATGGTCACCATTATTTTGGTTACTGTCTGGAAGGGAGAACACGAATTGTAGGAGGCAAATACAAGGGATCTGACTTTGTAAGATACACACTATTATTATTTTGAATTATGGAGCATATGCAATATCCTGCTAAGCATTTTCATGAAAGGAAAATAAACTTCTGCTTATAGAAGTGCATCAATACAGATCTCAAGGGAAAGAACAGTTAATGGAGAAACTAAAGAGCTGGCCTCTCTGCCACACCAGAGAGGTCAATGTCTTCTGAAGTGGCAGCAAAATGCTGCATTCACAGGCAGTCTCACTGTGTTGAAAGGTTTATTCAAAGAGCTGCAAGTTAATTAGAGGAAAGTTGAAGAGCTGTCAGATAATGCTAAGCTTCATTAAAAACTGGCTTCCTGGCCAAAAAAACAAAAAACAAAAAACAAAAAAACAAAAAAACAAACAAAAAAAAAAACCTAGAAGAGAGACAGGATACATTTATTTTAATTGCTTTATGCTTTTACCACATCTTGGCCACCTTAAATATCAACTTCCTACACAGATATAACGGATCAGGCAAAGGGGAGAGGACAGCAAGGGTGCATCACTGCCTTGGCAGGCATTACACTAAGCCAAAAAAAGAAGTAATTAGTGAATGTATTTTGGTTTTGGCAGAAAACGTAATAACAAAGTACCTTCAGTACACACTGGAGCTTTTATAGAGCTAGGAAATCAGGCTTATAAATGTGACAAGCAGAGTTAATCAGAAAGAATTCTTCCTCCAATTTGAATAAAATCACCTAATTTTTCTTTTTGTAGGCTTATTGGTATGTTTTTGCTCTCTTTACAAGATATTCTCTGTAACATGAATAAAACTTTAGGACTTAAGAGAATCCAGCAGGATATGGATTAAATTTGTACTATGTGGGCAAATATAGATGCCTGCTGAAGACTGAAGAGAGTAGCAGAACAGAAACAGGACATGAACAGTCATGGGATCAGAAAAAAGTCATTCAGTGCAGTGGTTTTGAGGACACTCAGATCCATAAATCCATTCACATGGCTATTTCTACAGCATACAGATATGGTAATTAGAAAAGCAAATAATTTCTAAGCAAGCTGCAGTACACTGCAGAGAGGCTTACAGGAAAGTATGTAGGAGTCTGCAGGTGCAAAAAGGCTACAAACCACATGTTTAGTCCAGGCTGAAAAGCAAAGCAAGAGTTCATCAGTGTCTGGGGTCCTTCAGACATTTGTGGCTGTAATTCAGAGCCGTCTGACCACGCACATGCATGGTTCTCAGCACTGATACTCTTCTAATTTGCAGAAGAAATCTCTGTGGGACTTTATGCACTGTTTTTAGAAAAATAATGATCTCTAAATCTACAAAATCTATGGTCATTTAACACTACAAACCATACTGAGTGTTTACTCAACAGCTCCTACATGAAAAATCTTGACTTGAATTCATGAAGTTGCCTCTTCCAGAGAGATTTGAAATACAGTGAAAAAAATTTCAAATTACAGACATCTCTGTATGACTTGTTGCAATGCTTAACTGATGAGTAATTACACTTCAATTTCAAGTTGAATTTGCCTAGCTTCTTCTTTCAGAAGAATGTGTTTTTCCAAGGCCTTCTTCTCCCATACTTTCCAGACACCACTACTTATTTTAGGAGACAAGGCAAAAGACTTATTCAAAAGATGGGATTTGTAGGGGATGAGTAGCAATCAATCATGTGTGCTTTGGGAGGAAAACTATCTCCAGGAATGGTGCAGCAAATTGCAGCCTCAGCTGTGAGCCCTTCCCAGCAAAACTATACAATAGCAAAGTTGCAAATTGCAGCTTTGACTTCTTTTTCCTGTTTACAGCTCTGCACACCCTTGCCCTTCAGTGAGATTGAGAGAACCTTCTTTGACGGATATTTAGATACAGGAGAACAAGGAAAACACCTTTTCCCTCCCTCTTCTGATGTTTTCTGTGGAGTTTGTCTAAAGCATGTAACATTTGTTGACAAGCCTCTAGCCATTGCCATCTGATTTTCCTGCCAGGTTACAATTTCTGGTGCTACATGCAGGAAACAAAGCCCAATGTATTGAACCAGGTGTCTCAGAGAGACTTCATCCCTGATAAGCAGCACCTGAAGCAGCCTCCTGCACCCCTGTCCCTACAGGGACATGGAGAGGGGCCACACGGCCCAGAGTACCCTAAGCGGGGCTTGCTGTGCCCACCAGTGTGACCCAGCACTGCAGGGCCAGCCTGAGGCACTCCTGCTCTCCCCAGGCTGTGTCTGAGTCCTGCAGCCGGGTCCCCTATGGGGAAGTGCTAACAGTGCAGAAAAAGCCCCTGAGTTTTATATATAAAATGGTCTCTGCTGTCAAAAACCACTGCCTGTGTGACCTATGGGTTACAGGGACACTCAGAATTCGCCCCCTCTCCCAGGGAAACAGCAAGAGGAAAGGGAGGACATGGTCTTTTGGACATCTGACTCCTTCTTCCTTCAGGCTAAACAGCAGGAAAGTAGGGAAGCTTCCAGGAAGAGATTAACCCAAGGAAGATGGAATCATATTTCATATGCACAACGTGAGACTGACAAAATGACACCAGTACTTTTTATCTGAGTGATACATTTTTTAATTCACTTCTAATTCAATGGCTGCTGTCTGTTCCCAGGGGTGTTTCATCAGAATTACCTTACCTTGTGGAACTGGAAGTCAGGTAAAAATGAGAATTTATTTTCCGAGGAAAACAAAAGACTTCTTCATATCTGCATTCAAAGCATGAAAGGATCCTTGCACACAGAGTAGCAGGGCTGTGGCAGCACACCCATTTCTGTGGATGCAGGGACATGCACTCTTGCCTCTCCCTGTTTGTGCACTAACTGGGGAGGCTCTACCCATGGGCATCTTCCCCACTGGTAATGGGATGGGTGCTCAATCCCGTGACTGATAGCGGTGTGGAAACACTGTGCATGGGGAAAGCTTCAGGTTAGTCTCACAGAAGAAAGTTTTTCATGCCAGCATTAAAATACAAAAGTGTGTTTTGGAGAACAGGTCTAACCAGCTCTGCCATGCAGAACTCCCAGCAGGGAGTTCTGTCTTTTGAGTTACACCAAGGACCGACCTGCAGTCCAACTAGAAAATTTACCCCTACATCTCGATCTGGGCATTTTTCACTCTGACTGAGCATCTCACTTGCCTCGTTATATTGGCATCATTATCAATGACAGCCTGACCTGCTTATAATCCCCAGTGAAAATGCACTTTTCCTTTGGCTGCTTTTCTTATTAAGAGGATGAATACATGTGTGAATTAATTCAGCTGCATATGTCTTTGGGGCTTTTAGCCTGTTTTGTGATATCCTTCTCTTTCCTTCTTCTTCTGTCTTTAATCTCTTTTTTTTTTTTTTTTTTTTTCCTGGGTGTTATGTTATTTATTCAGTCTATGGTTTCTCTCAGTTTTATTATCTGGTGAAGATGTCGAAGATAAGTTTTCTTGTAGACCTCTGTGAGTGCACAGGGAAGAGGTTTGTTTAAGGGTATTATATCGCAAAAAAGGACAGTGTAGATTATTTGTTATCAAGATGAGTCTAACAAGCCAAGAATATTCTAATTATAGAGTGGGAAACAGGAAAAATGGACAATATCTTGTAAAGGACCTTGTAACAGTCTCTTTCATTTCTCTCTGAATGCTTAACCTGAGTTGTCTGCTTCTGCCAGGTTGAGGATAGCCACTGAAATCTCCACTGATGGTTGTTCTGCAGGCACATACACATCCTTTTTTGTTGCTGTTGTTGATGTCCTGTTTCAGCACATGTTGGTGTCCAGCTTGGATGGAAATAAAGCTTAGAAAGATGTTGCCAAGGGTTTTCTCCAGGATTTTCTTCACCTTGTGTTCAGTATGAGAAACTACTTGTGGGATTGTTTGCGTAAAAGGATCATTTTGTTTCGATTCAGAAAATTCCTCTTCTGTCTTTTCCTCACCTATTTAAACAATCATAGCAGACTAATGCTTTGTGAGCCTGTGTTCATCAGAGATTATGTTTTATTAGATAACCTTCAATCAAGTTGCATCCAAGGTCACAAGTGAATGCAGCTCATCTCTACACCTCAATTTCCATATTGTGAAAATGCCAGCTGTGAAACAATGAGAAAGTGTCAGTGTCTCAGGGCTGTGTGCTCTTCTACCTGACTTTTTGCATGCCTGACCACCAGAATGGAGTGTACTACTCCATAAAGCAGGAGAGAGAAAAAATTAGAGGTCTCAGAGCCAGATAGTCAGGAATTAGTATGCTGAACAATCAGACATTTAATATCACCACTCAGAAATACAGGGAAGAGAATTAATCCCAACCTACTGTGGGATATAGGCACCTACCACTTGTCCACAAATCCCCACCTGGCAGTTCTGCACTGAATCCACCCCTCCACTCTTTCATTATCCCCAAGTAAATGCTTAGCCAAGATTTGCCATAAGAACTCAGCTGGATCATTAAAGTTTTATCTTTTTCTCCAAGGCAATAAAACTAAGGCTATTCAGGTTGTTAGTTAAGGTGTATTCAAATTTATTCAAGCTATTTGGGTTGTTTTTTTGTTTTTGTCTGTTAGACCCTCCAACCAGAGTGTTCTAATCATAGAGCTAAAGCTAAATGCAGTCCGAGAAGTGCTTTGGACAGGAGGGGACGTGCCTGTTGAAAAACCCCCGTGTTGAGGAAGCCTCAGCAGCTATGGGATCTGGACAGCTGGTTTTGGAGAGGGAGGCCATAGGATGACTCAGGAGACCACAGCTGGACTGTCACAATGCTGGGACAACCTTGGGCTGATGTGGTGTAAAGATACATGGCAGATTGGGCTCCTCCACCAGCACAGAGAGAGGCATCTAACTTGTGGGTGCCAGGAGGATGCAAGAATGGGCCAAGAGAGGGGCACATGGGATTTCAAGGCTTGGAAACACTATTTCTGCTTGGAGTATTTAAATCTAGATAGAGTTCATATGAATGCTGCACTAGATAGCCATATGCACTTCCAGGCTTTCAGCATTAGATGAGAGAGGTTTTAAAGGGTCACAACTTCAGGCTTAGGCAAGATTTGAGTGCTAAAAGCCTTTTGTGGCTCTATTCCCAAGTCATTTGGAGTAATTAGATGCCTATTTTCCAGAGAAAAAGAAGAGCATAAGAGGATGAGTATAGGTCAGCAGTTTCCTATTAATCCCTCTCAGTAAGAATTGCAGATGTAAGAAAAGTTAAACATCATCCTGTCTTCATTTCTCTGGATGCTAATCTCATCTGCAGACTGACTTGGTCTGTACTGCACTTCCCAGGTTTTGCTGGGAACACATCCCAGAGGAAGTCTTCTGCATTAAGTATAGGTCTCTTCTTGCCATGTGCTTCCAGCACACAGGTTGACCACAAGAGAAGACATTTGGGACATCTTCCAACGTAGACCTATGGGGCTTCATACATGAACCATCAGGAGAAGAACACCAGTATTAGAAAAGAAATGCCTGAGGCCACAGGAAAAGTATGGTCCCCTCTAAAAGGGTCTGTACACAGAACAGAATGCCTTTGGGACAGCTGGGTTGGCTTCAGCTGTGTTGCTCCATTCACACTTATGCCAAAGGAAAACAAGGAGACGTGAAGCCAAACATTTATTAAAATTAATCTTTTGCCCTTTTCTATTGGAAATATACATTTAGTCTGAAAAAAAAACCCAACAACAAAAAACCACTAAACACCAGCCCACAATCCTTATGAGAATTTTTAATGGTTCATTTCTAATGCTTGTATCAGCATATCCTGAGGCCTTAAATGTAATCCAAAGATATTGTAATGTTGCAGAAATGACTCAACCAAGGTATTTCCAAGTTGATTTTTAACCAGTGGGTAATCCAAATTGTCCTTTCAAAATCAGTTTCATTAAGGTACCCTGGACTGTACATTAATATAAATACACTTGTGCAAATATGACCATTATTTCAGAAGAATCTCGGGTAAATCTAATGAAATGTCTTTTCAACTCCCTCAAATCTTAAGTAAGTAAACTCTTCTACACTGGAAATTTTTGTGAGTAAGAAATGGGGAGGGCAAAAAATAGAAATAAATTTTCTAAATAAAGTATAAGTAGGAAGTATGCAATATTTTAGAGGACTGCTCTGTATTAAAGCACTGGAAAGCATAAAAAGCAGATAAATCATGCAGCCTGAGTTGATTAGAAAATGTTTTGATGCAGTAAAAACTCATTACATACTAAAGAACATACAGTTTTTTTAGGCTTCTAGATTAAGATGGAAGAAAATGCCAGTTAATGAACCTGTTACTTAAGTGATTTTAATATAATACTAATCTTATCCTAATTTACAGTGTGATATTCATTCAGATGTGATAATAACTTGCAGATGTTTTAACACTATCAGTTTTAGATGACTGCATCAAACTGCCATTAATTACAAGATGCTACTTTTGTTACAAGGACTGTTTAGAAAGTCTTGATAAAGCTAAAACATGTCAAGAATTACTAAGAGCTCTCTTGGCAACAGCTGAATTAAGAGCTGGAAGAAAGGCTTTAAATTAGTCTATTTTTGCCTCCATGACCAACATCAGTGCTGGAGTAGAGCACATTTGCTCTGTCTGTCACTGCTGATGTCCAGGGCATTGATGGGTGCCATGGAATGCCAACTGAAGTTGTTCTTCATGAGAGATCACAAGGACTACCTGTGAGACCCACTAAAGCCTTGAATTCTATTCTCACTCAAATAAACCAAACCGTCTGCCCTTTTCCCTCTGGAAAATTGAACATGGCAGAACTCTCCTGCTGTCATTCCTTGATACTGCCAGAGAAGGCTCTGTTCCATCCAAAACTGGAATAATAACCTAAAAAAAAAAAAAAAAATCAGCCTAATCAGCAAAATTATATTTCCATTAGATAAACAAATAATTTGTGGTAGTTTCAAGTTAGTTTAAGTTTAAAGTCAAAATGTTTTGCTATAGTTAATCTGTATCAATTTTGAAAGGACAAAAAATGTTTAAAACCATTTAAGATGCTTGTTTTGATAGCTTCAAGTCTCCTTTTCATTGTTTTGCTATGAAACTAAACTTCAGCAGAAAGTGATACTTTCCTAAGAAACTTTAGTTTCCACTAGTCACAATGGAAGATGCAAGCAAGTTTTTCTTGAGTCCTTAGTCTTCCCCAAAGATTGTGTTTCAATGCCTGTGTCAGTACAGATGTGCAACCAGAATTATAAACTCTCTCCTCAAAATCCCCTTCCAGTGAAGAGCAGAGGGAAATTTGTCTCCCCTTATCTGACACCTGATGTCCTTTGTACTTGAACTGATCTCTACAGTTTGATGTGGGAAAGGACATTAGGAAAACTCTCTCTAAATAATTTTTAAACCCTAATTCTTTACCTCAATAAGACTTTTATTACTAAGCCTTACCTACTCCTGCAAAGTAAGCACTTGTTTACAATAATATGCTGATTGCTCCATTACACTTGTGAAATAAAACTGAAGGATTTATGTAACTTTGGTTATTCTGTTACTTGAGATTCTCTCATTTATCACATTCAGTGGTCTGGAGGAAGGTACACACCCTTGGTGACAACCAGTTTCATCAGACCCCTTTGACTTTCATGCTTTTTGAAGAATGAGTATGTTCAGACAAGGATACTACCAGGGGTTGCAGTCCGTCCTGTGCTGATAATTTTCAAAGGTCACTGTGTCAATGGTGGGTCTCTGTGACTGTATTGGGCTTGCATGGCACGGATTTGGTAGCAGAGGGACTACAGAAGTGTCTTCTGTAAGAAGCTGCCAGGAGCTTCCCCCATTTCTGATGGAGCCAATTCCAGCAGGCTCTAAGGTGGACCCACAGCTGGCCAAGGCTGAGCCCACCAGCCAAGGTGGTAGTTCGTCTGGGATAATGTATTTAAGAAGGGGAAAATAGTTACAGAAACAACAATATGTGACAGAAAAAAACCTCTGCAGATCCCAAAGCCAGTGAAAAAGGAAGGGGAGGAGGTGCTCCAGGTGCTGGAGCCGAGACTCCCCTGCAGCCCGCGGTGCAGAGCATGGCGAGGCAGCGGTGGCCCTCAGCCCATGGAGGATCCCAAGCCAGAGCAGGTGGATCTCCAGAGGAGGCTGTGAACCCCCGGGAAGCCCAGAGTGAGGCAGGTTCCCGGCAGGAGCTCTGGAGCCCACGCCAGAGCGGGTTTGCAGGCAGGATTGCGGCCTGTGGGGGACGGGCGCTGGAGCAGGCTGTGCCTGAAGGAACAGCACCCTGCGCTAGCAGCCCAGGCTGAAGCAATGCGGGAAGGGCAGCCTGGGAGGAGCAGTCACGTTGAGGAAGTTGATGGAGGATTGTTTCCTGTGAGAGAAAGCCCATGGTGGAACAGGGCTTGAAGAGCATGAAGGGTTCTCTCCCTGAAGAAATGGCAGCAGCAGGGACAACACATGAACGGACTGACCACAGCCGCCATTCCTGTCCCCCTGCTCTGCTGCAGGGAAGGGAGTGAGGTTGAGCCTGGGCAGAAGGGAGGGGTAGGAGGAAGGTTTTTTTAAGATTTGGTTCATTTCTCATTACCCTGCTCTGATCGGGTTATTAATAAATACAATTAATTTCCCCAAGTCAGACCTGATTTGCCCATGCCAGATAGTGGTGAGTGATCTCTCCCTGTTCCTATCTCGAGCCGTGAGACTTTCACTATGTTTTGTGTCCCCTGTCCCGACAAGGAGGGGATGACAAGAGTGGCTTTTGTGGGCACTTGTCATCCAACCAGGGTCAAACCACCACAGTGACCCAGGTCTTGATGGATTTTCTGTCATGGAATTGCACTCTTTGGGCAGAGGCAAATGATTCCTATATTGTGGTTATATTGTATCCCATCAGCAATTCAGCACAGACAATAGGAGGAATCAAGTTCTGCCTTCTTGGCACTTATGTCCAGTATATGAAAGTCCTGTCCAGTGCTGAAAATCAGGCCAATAAATTGATGTGACAGGCAGATAAGACTGTCAGGACAGGATCTACTGTCTCCAGAGTTCTTCACTCTTAATTAAAAGCCATGGATGCTATTAATACCTGCCAAAGTGATTAGTGTGTACCTCTGTGCATAAGTACCTGTGCATGTGTGAATCACTCATATTTTTGCTTCTCATCTTACCTAAAGCTTGTTTCATCTCTGTCATGGATATTGATTTAAAACCAGAAAGTGGGAAAGTTTTGAGCTCTTTTCCAGTGAAGGGGTGTGATAATTTATTGATCTGGTATTCATGTGAAACATTATATTCTTAGTAAGAGAACTTATTGAAAAAATAAACATGTTTGTGTTTTATAATTGCTGCACACTCTCGTTGGAGAATAAATCAGTTTCCTACTCCTCAAGCTGCCTCTCTGACTTCTACTGTATAATGTCTCCCTCTCAATATACTCAGTTTCTCTTATCACTGTCAACTAACATGAGGCCCCTCTGGCTTTTCCTGGGCTGCTTTCCTAATGGAGTTTTAAAAATTAGTTTATAGGTTTCTGTTCTAATTTATCTTCATCTCTCTGGTTGTACTTGTTTTAAATCAGCTCTGAGCATTTCTGGAGCTTGTGTCTTAAAATAGAAAGCATTTCCTTAGTTAGGAATTTTTTAAACTACTTGTTTGTATTCCCATGTAAGAGATAAAATAAAATAAAAAATTAGAGTAATAACACATAGTAATTGTTCCAAATAGAGGTTAAAGATCACTGGATTATATAAAAAGAGGTCAATAAATATATTCAATACCACATAAACTCTGTCAGCCCCACTTGAAGAAGGCACATTGCAGGACTACAAATTTGTTTTTCAGAGTAATGGTATCTTTCTTGGACTGCAAAGACTTTTATGTGGAGGAAAAAATTGGAGATTAAATGATCAGTGCTAGAATGGAAATTATTTTGTTGTTCAATACCCTTCAAGGTTTTTTGAGCATATTTTTTCAGTGCTGACTTCCAAATATTGGTGAGGAATAGGTTCACCCCACAGTGGTTTCTTCACCCTGCTATGATCTTCTATTCAGAGAAAAACTAATTTTGCTTGCATGATTTGACAAATTCTGGTTCTGCAACAACATGCAGAAAATATTGTGCCTAATGAATGAAAGTGAAAACAATCATAAAAGGAGAAAAGTAGAGATATAAATCAGGGATACCTGATTAAGAAACTAAAAAGAAGAAGAAATATATATAGGCAGAATTTATAATATGCCTTTTACTTAACTTCAGCAATTAATATGGATGATGATATCTGCAGATGAAAACCTCTGAATGAAAACAGGTTCAAGGACAGAGGAATGAGAATGGGTTCTGGTCCTCTCTTTCATTATCTCAATCAGCATTTTCATAAGGTAATTGGATGTGATCAAGCAATTTCATCTTAGTCTAAAAAGGTAAAAAATATTGACTACTTAGTATTCAGGACATTTCTTTTAATCTATTGCCCATAAACAACCATGGCTCATCATTTTCTCACTCCTCTATAATATATTCATCCTGTAATCAGCACTTAATGTAAGTATAGATAGGTTGATGGATGCTTCCCTTAGAAGGTAAAGAAAAACTTTTAGACCACTCATGCTCTTATTTATTGACTAATGGTTCTCATAGCAATTTCCTGCATCATCTCATGTTAAGTCTTACCTCTTGACTGAAGGAGAAAGGCTACTTTTGTTTCCTCTGAGCACCAGGAGAATGAATCAAGAGTTGTAAATTGGGGGATTCACAATGAGGACTTCAGATACACCCTTCAGGGGGCTGGAGGCTCTGGCCAAGTGTTGTGGTTTAAAGGACAACAACTTTTTTTTCTCCTTCCTGGGGGGGGTTCTTTGTTTTCCTACTTCCGCCGGGACACAGTTTCCAGCAGAGGTGAGGAGCCCACGGATTGGCTAATTTTAAGATGGGCACTCCATGTAGCCATTGAATATTAGGGGCGTCTTTGCGAAGCTTACATTTTTTAGGAGCGGGAAGTTTGAAGCGCTCTTCAACTTCCGCCCGCGTGGAAGGTAACTCCGGCATGGCCCTGGCCGGCCGCTCCGGGCCCCAGGGCCTGGCGGCCGTGCCGGGGTTGCGGCCGGGACCCTGCCGGGTTTTCCCCTCTCACACCCC
>VZTR01006270.1:23544-39155 GCA_013400775.1 Chaetops frenatus | reverse complement strand
TTGTTTGCAAGAGGAGAGAGAGTCTGGTAAGGCAGTAAGAGGCCAGGGAAGGGAATGTCTCTTGGTGTCCCCATGATGCGCCCATCACTGAAGGTGTTTTTTGTTGGGTGCATTTTTTGGCCAGCAGAAGTTAACAAATAGAAACTTAGTCTGTACCTGAGGATTCAGCCGTTTCTCTGGAGCCAGATTCAGAAATCAGCAATAAATTCTTACACTTGGACTCGAGAGACCTGTTTGCCAAAGGACGTGTTCATCACCCAATGAAGGTTCCAGCCTCCATGTCCGTGCTGCATCACCAAGAGTGTCTCCTCAGGCATAGGAAGCATGAGGGGTGCTCCCAGGCTCCTGATCTAATGCTTGGTTTGTCCAGTCAGTGCTAATGCCAAGGCTGGCACACGTTGCTGTGGCCAGAGCAAACCCAGCACGCTTTTATTGGGTTGTGAAAATATTGGTTGACAGTGGGAGAGGGGATTACAGAGTGCAGCACAACACAATACACACAGGCAGAGCTTTTCATGGGTGAAGGAGCTCATTTATGTTATGACCCCTGGCTGAATGATTCAGAAGCTGGAATTTAATGATGAGTGAATCAGACTTGTTTATATAGGAAGGGACTGCTATGCCCTGCAAATAACTCTTGATAGTGCTATTCAATACAGTTACAGATAGTGGTGAGGGTTTAGAAGGAAAAAGGAAAGGAATAGGTGATAGCCTGGAACAAGCCAAGGGCCATCCTTGCTGCAGTAAAAAGACAGGAGAAAATCCTGCATGAAGATTTGAGAAAAGGAGTAAATACTTTGCATCTACATGCAATAGGTATCTGCTTCTTCAATTGAAAGGATCCAAGACAGGGGAAAGAGTTTTCATTATCTTTGTAACCTGTGTTAAGCAACTGCAGATAAAAAATTTTGCTTGTGAGTCAGAAAAGCCTGTGGACTTCCACATGTTTCAAAGTTCAGAAGTTCAGATCAGACAAAAGAAACAGATAGTTTCTTCACCAGAAAGAAATAGAGGTAAGGGCTCTTGCACACAGTTTCCATGTATCAGCAGGTAGGTCTTCTCTCTGGTCATGAAACTACCAGGTGGGACTCTCCCTTGCTCCTGTAAACTTGATACAGACGAATTTCTCAGAGAAAGGTTACTTTCACTTCCTAGTTTTTTTTCTTTTTATGAAAGGGTTAACTTATTTGCCAAACCAAAATATTTTCTGTTAAGAAACCATTCCAGCAAAATGCTTCACCAAGTTTGCATACCACACATTTTAAGTTTTAAACATAACTTTTCTGAAGGCACACACTTTAACAAAAGCAATCCAGCTTCTTTCTGTCAGCCTGTATCAAACACCTTACTGGAAAAGATCGGGTCGTGCATATTTCCATCTCCTAACTTCACCTTTCAGTATATTAAGCCTTTAATCCCCCTCCCTCATTCAATGTCCAAACCAATAATGTCACCTGACTCTGCATTCAATGCATTTATTGCATTTTACATCACTCATCCATAAATCATTGGTTATTGTAGCACTTTTTGGACTTCTGCCCAGGTCCTGTTCAGACCATGGGCATGGTTTAGGCTGAAGATATACATGCACTTAGACAAACTCTCTCTACACATCCACCAGTGTATCCTAGAGACAGGCTGTGACGGAAGGAAGATGTGATGCAGGAGAAAAGAGCGTATTTGCATTTTACAGCAAATTTGTGAATTGCATCATAAACTTCCATGAAGAACTCAATCTAGTCTGAACAGTTTTATCACCCCAATTTGTCCCACTGAGCAGCTTAAAAGAGTGAAAAGGATCATAACTGATTGCAGTTCAGGTGTTGCTGGAGCACTGCATTTGTGTTATCTGCTCCTTGCAGGATAAGTGCTAGTTTGTGGTGGCTGGAGGGATAATTTTTTCCCACAGGTCAGTGCTGCGCAGCACCAGCCCCTCCACCCCAGTTTTTAGATGGGAAGCAAATGGCCTCCAGCTCCTTCCAGGAGAACATCTTTGTTTTTAATTCTCTGCCCACTGGGAGACAATGCATTCACCTTCATTAGTTTCAGAGGGATTCCCCTTGCCTCCTCTTTCACTCTTCTCTGAACAACACAGGAATGCTTAATGGTAAAGAAAAAGTCAATATTTATTTACTAAATCTGAAGGGCAACTATTTTGGGGGAAAATAAAGATTGCTGATGAAGCTGCTTTTGTGCAAGCTTGGGAATCTTGCCTCATTCGCTGTCCCTTACCTGTGGTTTTTTTCAGTACTTGCTAAATGAAAAAGTTGTGAGTGAGGATTTATAAAATGTATCTCTTCACTTACTTTTTCCACACCTCTGAGACCTCTCAGTTTGGTTTAAATGTCTGAAGTTCAGAGCCTAGGATCATTGCTAAATGGAGGAGGATTGGAAGGAACACCAACTGCAATCTGGAGGGATCACAAGTTGTATTCCTGGACATGCCTATAAATCCCTGCCTTCTTCCTTCCTCACCCATCAACACTTACCAAGTCCTTTGTCTCAAAGGAAACAGAAAACAATATAAAGAGAGTATAAGCTGAACAGCAGAAAGTATGTTTTTTGTCAAAGATGTGAACTGCAAAATCTGAAAATCCTGGACGTTTCATGCCTTCATTTCACCAGACCATTTTTTCGTCTTCTCTACAGGCAGGCAGGTAGAGACAGTAAATTTTAAATCAATTCCAACATATATTTCCATCTTTACCCACTCCAAAGAAAAGGATAATTGGTCATGTTTGTTGTTGTTTGATTGTTGGGTTTTTTTATTGTGATTGGTTGGTTGGTTTTGGTGTGGCCTTTCATTTTATTGTTGGTTTTTTTTGTTTGTTTGTTTGGTTGGTTTTTTTTTTTTTTTGTTAAGCACAGATCACCTAAGAAAGTTTTTCTTTCAAAAGTTCATGCAAATTTAGTTCAATTTCAGTAAATCCCTATGCAAATATTTTTCCTTCAGGATGGAAGCCATCCCCAATGGACTTAGTTAAGTTGCTTTCAAAATGTATTATACTAAACTAAATTAATTCCACTTTAGGCCTGCCAGTACCACAGGCAATCCTGTGGTACGTTAGGGTATGCAGACATACTTGGGTGCTGGAATATGTGTAATGATATCAGTATGGAGCTCTGTCCCAGATCATTAGCTTCACTGAGAAACTGCATCTATTAGCACAGGGAAACTGCTGTAGGAGAGCAGCAATATTGCTGCTGGCTGAGGAATTCTGTGTGCCAACACTTTGGGCAGAGGGAGATGTACCCCCTTAGTTCTGAGAAAGAGCCTCAACTGGTGTTTAATGAAGTTTAGCTCTGCAGTCCTAAAACTCTGAAGATTTGCTTCTTTGCAGTAATTGCTTCATCTCCATAGTGGGGAATGAGGGCATCACCCCAGTATGAGAATGTCTGATTACACTCAGCCAGCTTAAATTTCAATTTAATTTTGCGCTCACTACTAATTTGTACCAGCTTTCCCAAGTGTTTCTCAAGTCCACTATGAAAGAAAGGAGGTCTGTGTTCAAAGGGAGCAACTCTGCTTTAGACAAAGTAGCTAATATCTCCATCATATTGATCTTCATACAGACGGTGAATGAACCACAGGAAGGAATGAATAGAACAACTCTGTGTGGACAGAGTACAAGACTGCCCTATAGTCTACCTACCTGATGAAAAATTAATAAGAACTATCTCTGTGTTCCCCCTTTACTTGAATAGGTTTGGAACATGGCAATAACAAAGCCTTTCAGTCAGGCACTGCAAGCACGTGGACATGGTTAGCCTGCCAAAGCAACCCATCTCTCTCCAGAGTTTGTCGAAAGGCAGGTTGCTCCTTGGTTCTGAACTGGAAAAAAACATTAATTTGTTTCAAGAAATATTCTGTTAGAAAGACACAGAAATTAAGTCTGAGAACATGCTTTCTTCTGAAACAGACTTGATCCTAGAAGAGCAAAGCCAAAACACACAGGTGCCCATCTGCATGGCAAGGAACATGGAAGGCTGATACCACTGGGAACCTCAGTGCTCCCAAACCATGTGTTGGCCCTGGGCACATACATCCCATCTCCTACCAGGTTTCTCCCCTGGTGCCAGATTAATAGCAGAGAGCCTGGCTGAGCCAGGGTTAACCACACAGTAGCCCAGACACTTCAGAAGCCTTGCAGAGGAGCTGGCAGGAAGGCAGGACACAGTTCTCTGTCTCCCAGTACCATGAGTGTTTTCAAAGGTGATGTATCTTCACACTCTGAACTTGTGGAAAGTCCCAGCACAACTCCTCCAGAGTGGGAGGATGCTGATTCCATGTGTCATAGGGCCCCTTCTGAGCTTCCTGGCAGCACCTATGGGAGTAGAAGCTGCTCTTTGATGCCTGTACTTGCTTTGCTTTCTGCCTGTCCCTGTGCAGTGCAATGAAGCAGAATGGAGTTGATCCTGTGTTGAGGGGAAGTCTTCTTGGCGATGCCTGTAGCTTGAAATTAGCTGAGGGAGGGCGGAGGGACCTCTTCCCTACCCTGGCTTTTTGCCTTGTTTAGAGGGAGGGTTAACTGCTTTGGCTCACTGCATCAACTGAGGAAAAGACATAAATCTGTAAACCCATATCCCCCCCAAGGTCAAGATTCTCCTCCTCCCTTACTGAATTGTCATATGACTCAGAGAGCAAATCAGTCAGACTTTTTATTTTTTTCCTACTTTTCTTCCTTCAAAAATTATCAACTCAGCCTCATAATTCAACAGTAATAAATGCATAAACCCTCAAATATCCTCCAAGGAGTCTATGACCTACACAGGGTGAGATGTTTTCTATTTCCCTTTGCCTAGTCTCCTGTGAAATGCACGGAATTCATAAACAGCCCACGAACTGCACATTTTATTATTAGACATATGCTATTTATGTTTTCACTCCTTGCTCTTTCTCCTTATCAGTTGCTCTTTGTATCCAAGATTATGCTAGGCCATTTTTCTCTTTCCTCTAATAATCTTTGTATTTGTAATCTTCTTCATGTGATGCATTTGCTTGAATCCTCAGATTCCCCACCTTCTTCATCCCTCTATGTCCTTATTCTTTGGGTCCTCTATCACATATGGACAACTTCCTCTCTTCTCTTTTCCTCCACATTTCTTGGTGTTCATGCTAACACCGCACCTTGAGTGGTTGAATGATCTCTTCCAGTGAATTCTATCACTGGATTATAGTGCAGACCTTCTGTACTTGGTGTAACAGTGTGTCCCCATTTTGCTGCTGGAAACAGGGTTCTAGGCATGGTATGCTAAGCACTGTGCCCTTTGTTGTCATTGAAGACCTTAAAAGTCCTCATTCAGCTGCTTCTTTCCCTGCTTACACAAAAAACTTTCCACTCCTCTGCCTACACATCAATCTTAATATATTTGTTACAAAACTCTACAAAATTACCAATAAAACTAATTGTTCAACAGAGCAATATATTCTACAGATAAATTCCAAGAGAGGTGGTACTGTATGAAACACCATAGGGCAAGTATTTATAGGTGTTTAGCAACCTGACTCCTATGTAATTAATTGGTATTAATTAGTGTACTCTCTGTATTATTTCCCTCAGTCAAGCTACCTGTACCATTCTCTTAAGACTAAAAATATGTAAGTACATGAGTGTAACATAGGACTGCAGCAATGGACAGAGTTTGACAGGTCTTAAGAAGCCCAAGTAGTTTTTCTTGGAACTGAACACTGACTGTAAAGCATTGGACTGAACAGTAAATGCAATTGACTTCTCAGTGTAGTTCAGGAATGAATTGAAATTTCCTCCTGTTGAAATTAAGGATCCTGCCAGCTCGCTTGACAGGAAGAGGATGTACTTCTAACTGTGCAGATTTTTGGAAGCTGCCTTCAATACTGAAAATGCAAAGACATTTTACATCTGTCCTGGCAAATTTCAATCAGATTGCTCCTGAAATGTATATCCAATAAATACTGATGAATTAATATATGCTTATATTTTTATTATTAACCATTGCCATGTAGCAGAAAATACTATAATTTAATACTATTTTATCTGTACAGTTTTATATCTTCTAAGAATAAAATACTCCATGATTTGTTTTAATGGCATTTCTGGGACCTGCAGGGTAGAGCACAGCTGTGAGAGTGCAGGATATAAAGAATCCTTGGGAAGCTTTTCATTATGTCCTGAATGCTAAGCGCAGTGACAAATGGACTGTGATTTAATTTCTTAATGAAGAGACAGAATAATTTTAGAAACAGAATAGTCTTCCCTGGTTCCTATCAAACCCATTGCACATGCAGGTCTATTGGGTTTTTTTCTACTTCACACATCTTAAAAGCTTAGGAAAAATCTGACAAAAAGAAGCAAATGGCAATAGGAGAAAAGAACCCAAAAAATTAAGATCTTTCATCGTTTGTAAAGGAAAAGTCTTGGAAACTCAAAGAGACAGTGCAGCAAAACTGCAATCTCCATCAATACTTTCTTTGATGCAAAGTTGGATAAAAAATAAAGAGAAAGCTGACTTTAGTCCAATACATTGATTTTGGCTGGGATAGAGTTAATCTTCTTAATAGTATCTGATATGGGGTTATGTTGTGGATTTGTGACCAAATCACTGTTGATAATGCAGGGGTATTTTAGTTATTGATAAGCAGCAGTTGCACAGAGTCAAGACTTTGTGTGCTCCTCACCCCAACCCAGCAGTGAGAGGGCTGGGGGTGCACAAGGAGTTGGGAGGGGACACAGCCAGGACAGCTGACTCCAACTGACCACAGGAATATCCCACACCACATGGCATCGTGTTCAGCCTACAGAGCTGGGGGAGAAGAAGGAAGGAGAGGATGTTCAGAGATAAAGCGTTTGTCTTCCCAAGGCATCCTCACACGTGATGGAGTCCAGCTTTCCTGGGGGTGGCTGAACACCTGCCGGCCCATGGGATGTGGTGAATGAATTTCTTGTTCTGCCTTGATGTGTGCAGCTTTTGCTTTATGTATTAAACTATCTTTATCTCAACCCACGAATTTTCTGAGCTTTACCCTTCTGACTTCCTTCCCCATCCCACTGGGTGAGACTGAGGGAGCAGCTGTGTGTGGTTGAGATACCCACCAAGCTTAAGCCATGACATCCAAGGAAATAAGCAAACAACTGTTCAGATAACAGATGGCTTTAGATAGGATGGGAAAGGGTTTTGAAGCATTCAGCATTAGTTATGGTGCTTACTGGACACCAGATTCTTTTTATGCAGGTGATTATAGTTTCAAATAATGACTAATTCCAGTGAAGGGCAAGTCCACCATCATATAGAAACAATGGGGACAGAAAACTGCTTGCCCTCTCAAGCTAAAGTGGACAAACCACAGGCAGGACAAAGTTTAGCTTAAATGTCCTGCAAACTGAGATACTCCCTGTCTGCAGCTGGCTGTCATTAAATAATACTTCCCTTTGGTTTTATTCTTTATTCTTTTTCTAAAGACTGGGGTTAAAGTATCAGCTGGTTTTGCACTAGTACAGCAGTATGAGCTAGGGCAGAAGATCTCAGTTGTTCTTTGCAAATCACAAACCTACAGGGTTCCTCAGGACTCTTCTCCTCTGCAGCCTGGCTCTGTTACCTGGGAAACTTTAAAAGGAGGGTAAACAGATCGGTGTGCTTTCTCACTTACTGAGAAAAGACATTTGAGCCATGTTGAGAGGGAGGGGATCACCAACTAATAGAAATGAAGAGAGCAAAACATCCAACAAAGGCATCTAAAAAACATCCTCAAACCCAGTAGCTCCAAAGAAAGCTGCAGGGACCTGACCTCCCTGCAGCTTGATTGGTGTTACTGCTGCAGGTACTTCCAAATGCTGATGGCCTGATAGTTCTGTGAAAACGATACCTTCACCTGCCGTTCAACCTATCTCCCTAACTGCATGAGCAGTATAATTGCTGCAATTCTTCAGGCTTATGCAGTATTAACACAGTGGGAGGGGTTTTTAAATTTCTTTTTTTTTTTTTTTTTCTAAATTAGACAGTCTCAGAGCTTATCTGCCCAGTGAACACACTACTAAATGGTGACATTAACAAATTGCCCTCCTCGCCCTCCTAGAACCAGCATTATCCACTAATTGCAAAATGGCTTTTGCACAGCTGCCTTCGCTGTGCCCGTGCCAGGAGGGGCAAATGCAGATTTCCCAGAGCAGCCCGAGGCCCAGGAGATGGCACTGTTTCATAGCTCTTCTGAGCACCTGGCCGGTGCTACAGCTGCTCATACAGCAGTTGGAGTAAATAACTTTCCTTCAGAAGTGATAATTTTCTGGTAAAATGATCAGCAAATGGAATTCTATGAGTTCAGAAGTCTTAGTGGAAAAATACCAGATGAGTCTGAAGCTCTACCTCTGATGCCAGCGTATGAAAACTGTTCCCTGACTGACAAAATCAATTCCTTTGCTAACTAGTGGTGTGGGAATAGCTTTTTTATTTATTGGCAAATAATTCTCTCAGCTGCTAGTTTCAGTCCAGTGCCCAAGGTTGGCTGCTGCAAAAATATCTTTGCAGATAAAAGTAAATTGTAGAACTTGATCTGCCACATAAGACACACAGAGAGTGATAAACAAAGCAAAAGTATGTTGTCTGATTGCTGTGTGCATCATTACCTGGAGTTTACTGGGATTTAATCAGCCAAGTTTTGTTATCGTGCCATTACAGGGTCAGTGTTCAGGTAAATCTGCAAAAGCAGAAGACAAGGCAGTCTGTGAAGGTGAGGGACAGAGCACAGGAGCTCAGCTTCTGTCCATAGGTAAGAGTGGGGCTGGGGACAAGTACCTCTATCTATCTTACTCATGATGGCCTCGGGTATGGGAGATGCTGGGCAGAGAATCCTGCTGTGGGCTCATGTCAGGCAAGAGAAAAAGATATTTGTTTTCTTTGGTTATTACCCCTCAGGGGCGGGTGCTCAGCTGGCCAGCCCAGAGCATCCCTGCCAGCCCAGAGCATTCCTGCCAGGCCACAGCAGCACACACACCTCTGCAGACATACACCCTCCTATTTTGTGGCCAAGCACTGCGGATCTGTATTGAAATTGTAGGTCTCAGCACAGGTGAAGCCTGTCCTGTTGGCCCAGGGCAGGCCATTGTCACAGCCTGGGGAGGGAGGGCTGGTTACCACCGCCTCACCTCGGTCTCTGTGAAGAGGCCAGGTCCACATATGTGCCCCACGCACTGGCCTTTGTGCTTTCCAAAAGCCTTTACCCACCTAAACCCATCAACAGCGTGTGCCAAAGCACAGAAGGCATCCAGAAGCTTGTGAGAGACCCCACACCATTACCCAGGACCTGCATCCTGCCCCCGTGGCCACCCCTCCAGGCAGCTCACTCAGCTCATCTGACAAAGCCTTCCCATCAGACATTTGAGAGAGGCAACCCTCACTATGCACAGCACCACAGCAAAAGGAATATCAAACTGCCCCCTCTCCTAATGCTTGTGCCAATTTAGAAATTAACATAATTTCTCCTTTGCTAAAAGCAAATATTGGGCACAGTCTGAATGAAACCATTTGTATCTGTTACTTCATTAGCCCACGGTTTGGCAATTGGGGCAAGAATTATCCACTGGGATACAAGTCTTTCCTCTAGAGCAGTTTCCTGTGCTTCCATCTCGTATCCTGTTGAGTATTACTCACAGAGCTAGTTGCCGTACTCTCTCTAGCCTCTGAACCAGCTAAAATCATCCATTAAAGATGAACATTAGACTTATTCTTTGCCTTGACTACACTTAACACACTCATAGGCAACTGCTGTTGCTTGTACCCTGCCTCCTGAAACAGAAGGAGCATATAGGAAAATTAATAATGTGGAAAAAACCCTTACTTCAGTTGAGTAATACAAGACTAATTATTTGACTGCCTTTTTCCTTTTTTGCTTTTAATAAACCTCTGTTTTAATACAAATTTCTGAAGAAAGCTGAAAATAAGATTTTTGAGGACAGACACAGGAGCCCTGGCTTACAGGCATTGATTTTTTTCTGATTCAGCATCAGAGGAGACATAAGCTACCAAGAATATGTTTGCAATACAATCGAATCTCGTTGCTGCACACATCACATTCAATACTGCTTTACAAGAGTGCTTTCCCAGACCTTGACGACTTTTTCCAAGGCCACAGGAACTGAAGCAGTGTCACTGCTCCTGAACTCATGAGCCCAGAAAATATTACTGCATTTTTCTGTTTTGTTTTGTACTTTTTTCCCCTCAGGATATTTTAGTGAGCTGATGTCGTTGTCAGTCCTCTGCCTGCACATTTAAGAATCAGATGTTTAAACACCAGCAGAGATGGCCAGTGACCAAAACAGGTGAACAAACACATACCTTTGAGCATGTAATTAGGATATTTTGTAAGGTAGGATCCCCAAGAAGGCATGTACTAGATCTTTGTGGCTGAGACCTCTTTTGTTTGTAACCCAAACTCTGCTCCTTGGGAAGTAAATTTAAGGTCCATCTCTTTGGTTACTGTCATGGCTTGGGCATGGTGTTTTTTTCTTAAGTTTGAGAAGACCCACCCTTTTCAGCTTCTCCTTCTCTGTCTCCATAATCCACACATACCTGTTGTAAAATTTGCTTACCAGTGCTTTGCCTCTGCAGCTACTGGCTTTCTCATCTCCTTTTCTGACTCACTCCCCAGTGTTACTTGCAGAGCACTGTGCCCTGCTGATCACAGGCAGCAAAGTAAATGCACTTTAAAGAGTCACTGTGATTTGGGCACAGATGAAGGCAACCTGGGAATGGCAGTAAGATGGCAGTAGTAATGCAGTCAGGGAATCCAACCTTAAGTACTTGACAACCTCTTAAAAATCTAGTGGCAGTCACTGCAGTTTTAGTGTTATTTCTGCTGCTAAAGCTTCTAATTAAAAAACTATTAAACATGCATGAATTAATAATTTGAGTCCCCTAGATTGTTTCTGCTAAAATTAACATTTCAGTTGCATGAAGGATCTTTAAATGAACCACCACTAACGAGAATATCTCTCTAATTAACTCAATGTCTTTAAAACAACAAGGCAATCTTTGGAGCAGTTTGCTCTTATCCCTGCATCAATTATGCTTGAAACTGAGATTTTGTAAGATTTGTCATGCTTGTTAGAGAATAAGAAAAAAATTGTCAGAGATTAAAAGAAAAATTATATTAAAGCTCACTTGTCTTTAATACTTTGTTGTTGAGTCTGAAATAACATGCAGGATTTGTGGGGAGCAAAGATTTTATATAAAAATTAAAGGCATTCAAACAAAATTGGAAATTTACACTTTGGCAGAAGAACATCCTTATAGGAAGGGTTCAAGAGGCTGGAGATTGCTCAGACAAGAATTACAGGTTTTGGTCAGCAAAAAGGCAAGAGGAAGACAAAGATGTGCCCCTTTCCCTGAAGAACGCAAGAGCACCTACATTTCCCTCTGCAGTCTTTCCTGGGACCTGGGCTAATCCTCACAGCAAAGATGTCCCAGTATCAGAGAGGCTTCTTTCAATACACAGACCCTGAGCCAGAACAGCATCCTCATGCAAGCACAGTGCTTCAGCACACATTTGCTCCTTCCTCAGGCCAGCAGAGTGGTTGCATTGCTCTCCAGAGGCTTTGGGAGTCTCTGCTGCTGCTCACTCTCTCCCTCCACAGCAGGGGTGAACAGGCAGTCCACTTACTGGTGGTGGGAGTGCCTGTGGGCAGCCCAGCCTCGTGTGCTTAACAGCTTCAGAGCCGACAGAATGCCTACAAGCTGGAGTGCTGAGGCATCTTCAAGGTTTGATGCAGTCCCCAGGTGCTTCACCCATTTCAATGGAAGGGAAATACAACCATAGATTGGTCTCTAACTTGAGACCCCTCCTAGAAATCCATAAGGCTAGGACTGAGATTTCAGATGTGATCCATTCCCTTTCTGGAACAGAGATCACATCCAGATAATGTCCAGATGCCCTCCTAGACTAACACTTATCCACCAGGTTGATGATTATAACATTTTAAACTTCAGAGGTTTTGGAGAAGTAAGCAATGTTCACACAAGTGAAGAAAAGCAAGCTGCCATGGAGATTTTTTTTCCCACCATGACTCATTTTAAATTGAGTTGTAAGAAAAAACAATCCTCAACCACTTGTTCAGTTCCCCAGAAAAAGATCAGCATTTTCAACTTAGCACCTTGATGCTTTGATCTTGAAATTATGTAATTTATGAGGTTTATATCCTCAAAGACATTTAGTCATCTAAACAGAACTTTATGTAGACATTGCTGACCACTTGAGATCTAGTTTAAATGTAATTAATACTCCCTTGAAATGACATGTACTCCCTGTGATATGCCCTCAGAACAGACAGGGTTTAGCTGGTGCAGCCATGGATCACTTGATTAGGAGAGCTGGGAAGAGTAACACACCCTTTCCTCACTGGCTCACACAGCTGGCTCCCTTCACAGCAGAAAGAAAGAAGCCAGAAATAAAGACAATGTAATAAAAATTCCTACATGCACTGCTTGAATATTGCATGCATTACAGATAGATGAAGTCTGTATCTATACAATCACCTAGTTCTTTTCAGATTTCCTTTCAAAATTACTACAAACAATTCCTAAGTAATTCAAGGTCTGCCTTTACACAGACTACCTAAAACTGCTCATCCATTATCCAAACACTTTTAAAGGCCTGCATTTGAAAAAATCCCCTAAATTCCTAGCTTCACTTATCTCAGAGTTTTTTATCACTGCTTGGAGAATAAGGTTTTAAGGACAAAAGTTTTACATTTAAAGGACACTTTCTGAAAGCTTATCAAATGTACATGGGAAAGCTGCCTCTTTTATAATTTCCTTTTTTTAAAGCTGCAATGGGGCTTACACATTATACATGGAATAGATCACATTTTTCACAGTTAAACTCTATTTGTAAACAGATGCATCAAAATATTGTACCAGCTGACTTATGTGTTATAGAAATAGAATGAAATAGAACTGAAATGAAATAAAAAACATCCAAGCAATGTAAGGACTATGTCTGAAAGCAGAAAAAACTAGTTATCTATTCCCAATTCCCACATTGTGTACTCTAGTGTCTCCTTTCCCCACCTCCTCTTTCCCACTCAGTCTGATAACTTCTGCTTTTCACAGGAAAACAAATCAAACAAACTGATAAAAGTAGTATGAGGAAGCAGGTAAATAACAAAAATCCTTGAATGCTGTGGGAAATCTTCCAGTTTTGCTAGTTTGCATATAAGTATGAACCCCTCTGATGGTTTCTTCTGCTGTGTTGCTATGCTCAAAGAAAATATCTGCTTGAAACCTTGAGAGTGTGCCACCTCCTCGAAGCCTGGCTGGCTGGGCTCAGGTCCCTGAGAGATGGACATCCCAAGTGGCCACTGATGTTCCAGTTTTATGGCTTTCCTAAAAAATGAACACTGAAGATTGATGTGTTGTACCCACCTCACTGAAAAGTCTACAAACACATCTGATTAGATGGGATGCCTAGGCCAAAGTGCTATGATTAAGATTCAAGAGAGCTCTTGTTCTGTTTTAATACAATTACTTACCTGAGGCTATATTTAATTACCTGAGTCTTTAGCCCCTACTGCATTCAGCACTGACACTTTCCCATGGCTGCTGTGTATTTACTTTCAGCTGTTGTGACAGAGAGGTTTTTGGCATTGCCATCAGCAGTTCTCTGATTGTCATGTGAGCATCTAACTATTATTATTATCACATCTTTATAAACTTACACCAGGGCAGCAACAGCAGGGAACAGAGTGGTAAAAAAGTGGTTTAGCACAGGCTGAGAGAAAGCAGAGAGGGAGGCAGAAGGAGGCAGAGCCTTTCGTTTGCCTCAGACTGTGAGATGTATAAGGATATATGTAGATTTATATTAATTTGTATTTTGGGTTTATTTTACAGAATGGCTTTTTATGGCAGCAGTGATAATCTACAAATGTTCTTTCACTCTCATTTGTGGCAAACCTGACCTTTTTCCTTAATGCAATATGTGAAGAATCAGTTTTAATTTTACTTTAAACACCATCCCTAAGTCAAAAGTTTCTCTGTGAACAGGGTACTGCACCTTGCACTGAGACAGCAGAAGGCAAAAGGAACTTGGTGCAAGTTACACTAATGAATGAATAAATCAGCTGAGAGCACACACCACTGAGGGAGACAGCAGCACCTGCTGATTAAAATGAGATGGGAACTACTGACAGTAGGCTCCTTTTCTGTTCCCTGCATATACTTTCTGTGAAGCTTTTCAGAGATCACATTCTGAGTACAATATGGTGGATATGCTCAGGATTCTCTCTCTCTGGGCTCTGCTGGGCCTTGCCCCTTGCTCTGACACTGCAGGCTGCATGGGCTGCCAGAGCTGACTCTGCTCCTGCATCTGGATATACAGAGGCTCTAGCTGGAGGAGATCAGTTTCTTATTTTCTTAGAATAAACGAGATCAAGGATAGGCCCTTTCAGAAAGTGCTACAGATTCTCAGTTCATGTGACTGGAAACTTGGAAAACATTTCTATATTACTTACATGTTTCAGTTTTTAAACACATATCCTGCTCTACAAACAGTGTGAAATCAAAGTAAGTGCAATAAAATGCATGAAATTTCTTGTTAAAATGTGAAGAACAATTGATTTGGCATTACTTAGATTTTTATAACCCACTCAGATTTCAAAGGCTTTGTAATTTAGTATATAAATGCTGATACAAGAAAACTGACATCTTTATTTTTCACCTATTTTTCCTTTTCTCCTTTTACTGTAAATATGATAAGACTCTCTAAGGCTCAATAAAGATAGCCAGATGCAAAACTGAGAGTCAGGGAAATACTTCATTGATTTAGCTGTGAACAGGAGAAATGAAGTGAATATAAGTTCTCTTCACATGAATTTAATCTAAACAGAAACTTCAGAATTTGCTGTAAAACATTTGCCCTGGAAGACCTCCTTAAAGCACCAGAAGGATCCTTCATATGCTGATGACAGCTGCAAGGTAGGTTTGTTAAATCTATTCAGTTTGGAAGAAGTAGAAGCCTTTAGAAAATGTTGGAAGTCATAGTCCAGCTGGCTTGCTGTACCTGTCCTACTTTTGGGAAAAGTCATATGGATGGGAGCTTACCCCTTTGAAAGTGGGCAGGGTGAGGGCACTCCATCAGAGAGGATGATGATCTCTGAGTGTCTGCAGCCTGTTGTCATGGGTTTGTTCAAAACCGGGCAGAAACACCATTTAATGTAGTGGTTTCACATTCACCTGCTCGCCTGCTCACACCAGGCAAGAGTGCAGTGTAGTGGTTTCATGAGAATAAGGATTAAGAGAAATGCAAAACAGGCTTAAACTTCAAAGATAAAAATAGTTTATTAACAAAAAAAACAACAAAATCAAAATCAACTCCCAGGTGGTTTCTTCTTCCTCCCCCAGCCCCCCACCCAAGATGGTTCCTTTCTCCCACCTCATTTATCTTCCTTTACCACCATCTTTCTCATCAACAACACAGAGAAACAAACTTAGAAAATCCCTGGTCAATTTACCACTCTTGAAATAGGCTTTCATCAGTCCAATTGGAAGAAGAGTCTCTCTTGTCTCACTATGGAGATTTTCCCACAAGAAACACAAGTCTCTCGTGGAGTTCATATCACCGTGAACTCCCGCCCAGAAAGGATATTAGT